>CM047426.1:25895116-26495116 GCA_026168455.1 Theocolax elegans
TATTATGTTAATCGTAGAGAAACAAATAGTTTCTAGAAAACTCTTTTCAGAGCTAATAAATAACATGTAAGGTAACGAACTGAAAAATAATCGGTCGTTTTCACGACTATACAATGTAAGGAAAAATAATCAGTCCTTTTCAGGACTGCTAAATGTAAGGAAAATAAATCAGTCCTTTTCAGGACTATTAAATTTTTTTTTAAACTTATAGAACAGATTATTTAATTTATTTAATTATTTATTTAATACTAATAATAAATGTAAAAATTTATTGCCGGAGAAAGAAAGAAATCGTGTACTTGTGGCTGTGATGGAGAGATTGATTGAAAAGCATTTATTAATGCCTAGGTTAGATATAACCTTAAGGCAAAAGATACAGTATAGATAATATAAACTCTAAATCGCAAAACAGAAAGAATAATAATGTAACATAGGTAAAACGGTATACTTATATAAAATATAATATAAACTAGAAATAAAAATATAACATGATCAAATTATAATAGTCAAACAAAAGAGAATTGCGCATTAGCTTATTCTATTATACTCTATTAAATCTATTCACCACTCTTAACCACTAAATAATTATACAATCTACTCTTAAATATATTGACGTTAGTACTCAAGCGAATTTCAGAGGGCAAAGAATCCCATAGATCCATTGCCTGAATAGTAAATGAATTTTGGATGTACTAGTAGTAGTTTGAGGACGCTCAAAACAAGAATATTTTACACGCGCAGATCGACGTAGTTCACTGCTTGGGGGTGGTAACAAAGCAAGCAGATAATCAGGTCTGTTTGTAGTAAGCACCTGATAAGTTAGTAACCCCAGGAAGTACAGACGCCTAGTACTAACAGACAGCCAATTCAATTTATCATAAAATGGTTGGAGTCTAACATCTTTTTTAAGTCTGAAAATGAAGCGCACATAAGTATTGAGCAGACGTTGTAATTTTAAGTTTAGGTAATCCGGGAGATCATTATAAACTACGCAAACATAGTCGAAGTGAGGGAGAATAAGGGATGTGACTAACTTTTTCCTCAGAGCAAATGAAAGGAAACTACCACTATTTCGAAGCTTATGAAGCACACCATGAATCCTGGAAATGACAGACGAAACTTGGGAATTCCATTGTAAATTTTCAGTAATGATAAGACTCAAATTTCGAACAGAGCATACCAAATCGATTTTTTGATTATCAATTATGATAGAGCATAGTGAATCCTTATCAACGAACATTAATTGCTGTACAGAGCCTATGAGTAAAGCTTTAGTTTTAGCAAAATTTAGCTTCAGACTATGGGTTTGAGCCCAATTTGCAACACGCTCGCCATCCTGTATCAACTTTCCAATTGCAACATTGCACTCAGTAGGTTTGGCATGTATACAAAGTTGGAAGTCATCAGCAAATAACATACCAGTAGCAAATAATAACACACTAATTAAAGAATTTATAAAAATTAAAAATATAATTGGCCCAGGTGTTGAGCCTTGGGGGACACCAGAAGACGTCTCAATAAAAAGAGAAGAAACATTATTGGGGCTCCTAACAGACTGGGCACGCCCCGTAAGATGTGAGAAGAGCCACTCAATTACATCATTAGAGAAGTTAAGATGCTTTAACATTTTAAATAACACTACATGATCAATAGTACCAAATGCTTTACTAAAATCAAATAAAAGCAAAAATGTTACTTGACCCTTTTCGATAGCTCGGCGTATATCCTCAGTAACTTTAAGTAGAGCAGTTTGGGTACTATAAAGACTGCGGAAACCAGATTGAAAAGGTGATAGAATGTTATTCGATTCAAGATGAAAAGTTATTTGCTTGGTGATGAGTCGGTCGAATACTTTAGCAAAGTGCGGGATGTTAGCAATCGGCCGGGTATCAGAAGGCGTCTTAGGTTTAGGGATCTTGCTCACCGGGACAATTACAGCACGCTTCCAAAGTAAAGGATAGCAGTTAGTCGATAAGGATAGATTAAACAAAGAAGTTAAATAAGGAATAATTAAAGAAAAAACCTTGAAATAACTTAGAGAAAGACCATCCAAGCTATAACTTCTGGCCTTGGGGAGACAAGATACTAATGCCGCCCCCACCTGTTCTGAAGTAATTGATGTAAATTCAAATAGCGGATAATTATGAGAAGCAGGTAGGCTAAGGATATCTCGTAATTGTGCTGGGGTACAACTAGGATGACTGCAACTAACTGAAGAATAGTGCTGTATAAGCTCATCAACAGAGAAGAACTTTAAGGGAGAACTGTGATTATCCCTGATAATTCCCATGTTATTTAGGAGGCGCCAACAATGCGACTGGTCAGTGGTTTCCAGTAAGGATTTTTCATAGAATGCATCACGTGCATTCTTTAAGTCGCTTTTCAATGCCTTACGTAAGGATTTATAGGTGTCAAGCAGCACTGGATCGTGACTACGCTTAGCGTTTTTATATAGACGATCACGCAACTTGCAACGACTTTTAAGTTCTACTGTAAGCCAAGGGGCTGGACGCTGACGAACTCGCTTAGTTACTAACGGAGCATAATTATCAAGGTTATGAACTAAATTACTGCGGAAAGAATCAAGGAACGAATCTACAGTACAATGATTAATAGGATTGTCCAATGCAGCAGCAAGGTCAGACGAAATAGAAGTCGCAAATTGGTGATGGTCAAAATTTTTGAAGTCACGCAGAGTAACTGAATTAAATCTAGGAACTTGCGAATTTAACTTGTAATCTATATATATAAAATCATGGCCAGCAATGAAAGGGCTCTGTGATTGATGGGTTGCAATAATTTTATCAATAGAGTCGACGAGAATCACATCCAACCATGTACTGGAATCAACCGTATGATGGGTTGCCTGAAAAGGCACAAGATGAAAAGAATTTTCAGCTATCAAGTCTCTTAAATGTTTACTATAGTAATCATCAACAAGAAGATTTGAATTTATATCGCCTGCAACAATAACATTGCTATATAAATCAGAGCGTAATTGAAGCGCATTAAATAACTTACTCAATACATGGCCTTTGGGACGTCTATAGCACGAAGCAAGTAAAACTTTGGCGTTTTTTAAAGCTAATTCTAAAAATAAATATTCAGTCTCATTAATGTTGTTGATTTTAGAGGCATCAAGCATTTTAAATGGTATAGTGTTACGAACGTAACATGCAACACCCCCTCCTTGCAAAAATTCACGCTTACCAGTAACAGACACTAAACCTCTATCATTACGCACTAAAGAATAATTAGGGATATTATAGGTGGAATCTGGCCTATTTGGGGTTAACCATGATTCCGAAACTGATAAGACATCAATGCTTTCAGTGACAAGAAGGGATTCAATTTCGGGAAGATGATTTAAGATAGAATTTGCGTTTATTTGTGCAACACGAAGCTTAGAAGTACAAGATGAGATAGGAGATTTTGAATTTGTACTAACAGAGAGTCATAAAAGTTTATCCAGATCGGCAGCAGTAACAATCTGAATACGGTCGGACTTGTCATCCTTACGAACATATATTTTGCCATCACGCGACCATATATACTTATAATTAAGAGGTTTAAGCTTACTCTTAACCAAGAGACGCAATTCGTGAATATGGGCTGGCAACATTTCATATAAGTTAAGCTTTTTATCTGAAAGAACGCCTGAATTTTCAACAAGCTGACCATATTTAATAATACCAAATTTTCGCTTGGTTTCAAGAACAAGAGAGAGAGAGAGAGAGAGAGAGAGAGAGAGAGAGAGAGAGAGAGAGAGAGAGAGAGACAGACATACGCGTCGATATACACGTGGCTGCAATGACGCGAGAGAGAGAGGGAGAGATACGTGCACTGTTTTTTGTTTATTCGCTCGACGTATACGTTACAACAATGGCGAGAGAGACAGAGAGAGAGAGATACGTACGCGCTGTTTATGTTTCTTCATCTGCTGTATATGTGGCTACAATGGCAAGAGAGAGAGAGAGAGAGATACAATACAATACTCACGCACGCGCGCGCATACACACACACACACACATTTGGGTTAGAACCGGCCTAGCTTATCTACTTAAATACGTATAAACAAAAATATTATCGTCGTAATAAAATAAATCTGTGACATATAGAACGATGAGACATATATTATCTTAATTTAATGTAATATTTATACTCGTACGTTTTTTTATGTTATATCTATTTATATATATATTATGTAACATTTAATTATGATAGTTCTTCTTTTTTTCTTTTTAGTGTAATATGTGAAAATTTATTAAGTGTTCAAATTTTCAGTCAGTGATTTAATATTTGTTAGTGAGCGAATGATATTACGTAAATTTATAATAAATAAATGAAATTCTAAAATGTTTCCGAAAAATAAAGTCGCTAGTAACCTTCTGGTAGATACGACTTTAAATAAATGATAAAAATGATAAGAATAAGGATAAATTAATATATTTTCAAATGAACCTCCTCGGAAATCGAGTCTTGGCTGGTTTGTGGTAGTGTGTCTGGTACACTCGCTAAATACATCAAATAATACCGGTCATATGTGGACGCGTGACGGTGCGACCGGCTTAGGGCGAATGTTTTATCAGGGTTAATTAACAACGCGCTAACGAACCTGATTATCATTAACATGGCTAACTACTGGCGAGTCTTTCGCAGTAACTGCGTCTCTGATGGCCATTGATTGGAAGAATAGGGTCGAATCGAAATATATGTTTGTACGGATGACGAGCGATACACATCTAACGAGATTCACACATCACTAATTGAACGAGATAAATAAACTTGAATTTCCTGACACTAATCGGTTTCTATAATTCTTTCAAATGGCATTTTAAATTACAGCACTTATTAATGTATAACCGAGGAATATTAAAGGAAAATTATTTAAATTATATTTTGCGCAGAGATTAATTTAGTTCGGGTCATCATTGGCTAGAGTTGAGTTTGCTCATGCAACCATAGAGAAAAGCATGTACAAATCTCGCCGCAGCGAGTCGGCCAGTTTGCTGTATATAATCAAGAAAGTTGAAAATCTCACTGGAGCCAGCCCAGCTCTAGGGCGAATACTTCTACTTTGGTTTTCCCCGGAACCATTTCAAAGTAACGGTTTAAAGCACATTAACCTCAAACATTCTGCTTGACTAATATTTTTAATATATCGTGTAGATACCCAAGTTCTATTAAATAAAAATAATTTACACAATTAATTATTAAATATTATTAATTAGTTCGAATTTTTTAATAAAGTTACAAGGAGAGCATCAAAAATATGAAAAAACCCGGAGTTACAGATGCCAATACTTCTTTTTACGGAATTTATAAGTAAATAAGAAACAATGTCACAAAAATTTTTTTTAACTTCGGTCGCGTATTACTCTAAAATAAATAAAGATATGGATTCAAACTTAAGTTCAAAAGAAAGCTGACATCAAGTAGATTTGATTTAAAAAAAAAGAAAGCTCAAATATCTTAATTTGGTCAAACTTTACGAATGGAAGAAGAATAAAAAGATAGTTTGTCCTACAAATTAATACATTAAAGTCGATTTTTTCTACAAATAGTTTTAGATCCCTTCTTTCAAATGCCGTTGGGAAAATTTACCTATCAAATTAAAAAAAGGTATGAGTACTTTTTTAATTAATTTTTTTCATAATAAATAATTCTTTTTAATTATTCTGTTTATACACAAAAGCTTCCTCGGTTGCTATAATTTAACGCTGTATTTTTGGTATTTAATTACAAGACAGTCAAAATATTTGATTTCAATGTAAATTTATGAAAAAATAACGAAAACCGACTAAAATTAGCTATTCTTAGTATACACTTTTATAATAATATTTATTGAATTTTAGACAAACTATCTTTTTATTCTTTTTTCTTCCGTAACTTTTAACCAAATTAAGATGTTTCAGCTCAATCTCAGCTTTCTTTTCGACTTAAGTTTGAGAGTATATCTTTATTTGTTTTTATCTCTTCTTGTTAGTATGAAATTATTTTTGTAGAAGGAATTATTTAAACATGAAATTGTAATACTTATAATAAGCAAAATATATGCGAAAATGTTATAGATGAAGATAAACAAATTTAATTGTGATCATAAACCTATTGAATAAATGAATTGAAATACTTTGTCACATACAGGATGTGGTACTCCAGTTTACTGAGGCTAGGAAGTGGTACGATAAGATTAAAACTAATTCAAGTTCACCACCGGTGTAAATTCTAATACGGTTATTTCAAATAAATGGGTTTTCTAATTTATAACGTTGTGTATAATATTAAATGTAATTAAAATATTTAAAATTGAAAATTTTTATTGTAATAACGTAAGTCATTTGTAATTAAAGATACAGATAATAATATTAATTTCATTAATTTAGGATTTCTTTGGAATACTTAAAAACGTAACTACCAAACTATCTTTACAAGTAGTAAACAATAAAAAAAATAACAATTATGTATTCAAATGTAATCAAATTTTCCATGCATTTAAAATGTCAATGTTAAAATAGTAACTTAGTTATCTCGATATACTAGCACTCGCTGATCTCTCTCGAAATGCAAAACAGACGTAGCGCAGTAACAGATCGACCAGCACCAAGTTAATCGTACAAAATTAGGACGAAACTTCCCTGTCAAAAGACCGTTTCTCAATAATTGAATTTTGGTTTACCTCGTGTCGCAAACGACTATATCTCAGGAGTGCGAACATGAAATGCTAGTACCACCAATCTTATGCAATTGCTCCTGTACCTTCCGAAACCTGACTGACGCTGCTCGAGTATCCGATCTGTACTAGAATGACGACGTTCCATTGCAGGCAACGAACTTTCGATATTATCATTCCAAGAAGGAGACGGGTGGTATGTATATAATTTTATTACCAAGATTTCGCTCGGAAAGACTGCAGGGGGGCGCTATTAGCACGAACGGGTACTGTCCCATTCGCTCGAGTCGAGCCACAAAGTAGTTTCAGTCTTCTGCAGGACTCCAAGGAACTTCCAGTGTGCACACTTATCTCATTTCTCATGTAAATAAAAGTATAATTTTTTTTTACTACATTTTCTTTGATATGGAAAGTAACGAGTCAGCAAACCTGGTACGTTATTAGATATTCTCTTATCTACATTTACAGTTTATTTACTGATAGATCGATATTTGACATACAGTTTCAGGTGCTTTAGAATATATAATTCATCAACTTAGAACTTGTTGCTTCACATAGTTTACAACTTTCAACCATATCATTACGGCTTTATGTGATTGACTTACTGAATACATAATTTCGTTACCTTTAAATTATTGAACTAATGGTTTATTTTACTATAGAATAAATTAATTAGAATAATTTCTTTTTATATTTTATTTTATAAAAATAAGGAGAGGTTCAATTTTAATAGTTGAATAAGTAATATGTGAGGTTAATTTAATTTTATCATATTTAAAACTTATCTATTTTATCATATTTAAAGATTATCTTAAGATAAATTTAATTTATTTTTTACGTAAAGTATGTACTGTATGTTGGCACAAGTATCTACGTAAATATATTTGATCTTTGATATTAAAATTTTTGGAGCTAAAAACACTTAAACACTCTAATATTTATTTATTTACAATTGGTATATCTAACACATTATTACAACTAAAAAAATTAACAATTGCTTTCTTTTCTCATACATCCTAGTAGAAATCTGATCATAAATGTTACGTTTTTAACCCAAAAAATGGCCAAGTGTCATAAAATACCGAATAAATGCCCAAATAAATGGAAAAATTAGAGCTTTATTTAACCTTCAAATGTTGCATTTCTATTAGGGATATGTAATAAACGAATAATCAAGAAAACAATTAATGCATCGCAAATATAAATATTTATATAATCCTAAAGATATGATAATATGGGTATAGTATTATAACCGCGTAATAAACGTATATATAATATATATTTCAACCATACATTATACCTGGTGAAATATCCGTTAAAATGATTGAAATTCCCCAAGCTTATGAAGCACAAATAGAACAAGACTAACCGAGCTCCCTTCCATCGAAGCCCGGACCCCATACACGTACCCACAACTAAAGCCTGGCCAAGAAGAAAACGCTTGTTCAATTCAATTTGCAAGTTCACGTGTAAGTTTGGAAGAGAGTAGTAGTATTTGCTTGTGAGGCAAATAAAGGAGAAGTAAAAAAGAAAGAATATATATAAAGAGAATGGGAGAGAGGGAGAGACGTTAAGTCGGTTAAGGAAACGAAGGTAAATAAACGGAGAATGGGACATGGTTGAGAAGATAATGGAGTAAACGACGAAGAGGTAGCGTCGAAAAGCCAAGAAGAGATAGGGTAAAAGAATGAGAGAGACGATGAGAATGGTGATAAGGAAAGGGTTGGACCGTGGTCCGGAGGAAAATTATTGCACCACCCGCACTACAGGGATTGCACGTCGAATCAGATAATTAAATTTCTCTTCCTCCTAATACGACCAACCGTACCTCCCTCCTCTTCTTCTCCGTTGTCTTATTATTGTTGTAACTTGTTAGGACTGAATTTGCAAGACTTAAATGCTCCACTATGCCCTTACCAACCTGGACATTATCTGCTTTCAAATGAATTGCGAGAGAAGTAACTCTATCTATATATTTTGAGGGACTTTGTATTTTGCGGTACACCGCAATGGAACGACCTTTTATAGATAAATGCGTACATGCGTACAAATGCGTTTCTTTAATGGTTCAAATAACATTTCTATAATATTTCATAAATCCTTTTTTTTCTCGCAATTTTATCCTTGTCAAGTTTTATTTTTTAATTAACAATTGTCGTTATTTATGTTTTTAAAGTAAAAAAATAATAATAACAATAATCAATAGTAATTTAGTAAAGTATAATTGTATTCTCAATTATTATCTTGCAAGAAATCTAAATACGTTTTTGTCGGTAGATAGTGTTCTTCCAATCGAAATATATAATATTATTCGTGAATAGTCTGAAATTTAGTAATCTTGAATAATACTTTGTTATTTGTTTGTAATAGTGCTATTCAATTATTTTAAAAATGAAAGTTAAAGTTATTGTTCAGTTATTCATCCATGGGAATCATTGCCTTTTACTCCCGAATTGCATATCAAATTTTTCACCTTGATTAATTAAAAGGTCACTTTATGTGACAACAATTTACTTCCAAATTTCTAAAGTTTGTTCAATATTGTAAGATTTTATTTGGGAAATTTAATTTAATATAATAATGTAGGGAAAGGGTAAGATAAGTGTCCAAAGAAAAAAAGTAAGCCTGCGGTAAATAAAGTAAGACTACGATGAATAAAATATGTCTACGATGAATAATATGCGTCTACGGGGAATAAAATTATCAAATGTATAAAATGCAATTTTATTCCTTTCGAAGACGTCAATAAAGTAGACGTTTTAGTTTAGTAGGGTGAAAAATACAATTTTACTTCCGCGTTTGAACATAATTAAAAGTCGAATTTATGAGTGGCTTGAGTGAAAAATTGTTTATACGATTATGATTCGATTTTACTAACAAGCAAGTGATTTTTCGTTCCAAGTCGCATTTCCACATCAATCATATTTAAAATTCATCCATCGTTATTTCATCTACCCATAAGGAATGGTTATCTGGTTATTAAACTCCGGTTCTTTCAAAGAAAATATATCAATTACTTTATCTAAGAAAATATTATTGCTGTAAATCAATAGTTATTTATGCACTTAAGGGGTAAAATAGGCATTTATTCCCGGGATGAATGTTGCTGCTTCCTCGGTTTAGCTTTTTGCAGTAATTCATTCAAGGGAATAATCGCCTTTTACTCCCGAAGTGCATATACAATTTTTCACCCTGATCATCTAAAACTTCATTTTTTGCAATAACAAATTTTCTTTTTTAATCTCTAAATTTTTAAAATTGTTTGTTATTTTTAATTTAATATAATACATTTAATTTTGTATTTATAGAAAAAGGCTAAACTATATGTTGAAAACAAAGAAGAGGGTCTACGATGAATAAATGTGTCTACGGGGAGTAAAATGAGCCTACGGGAATCAGTAAAGTGATCGAAGGAATAAAATGCAATTTTACTCCACTCGTAGAGGTTAACAAAGTAGACTTTTTAAATTATCAGGGTGAAAACGTATTTTATTAAAATAGTTAAACAACTGCAAGTCGAAATTGACTAAGGTCAACATTAAAAAATAAGTGCTACAATCGAGAAAGAAGTGTAGAGAAGAAGGTAAAACTGCTTAACTCGAGGAGAGGTCGCACACCACAGTCTACGAACTACAGCAATGTGTTTGCATTACCCGCGAGGCTCAAATGGACGTGGCGCAATAACAACGTTGTGCTCTCGTCCGTCTTTCCGCCCGGTACAATGCACACGATAGTATACGTACGTAAAGAGATTCTACTTGCGAAGCTACGTATATGGGGGGGGGGGTTGAGACACGAGAGTTTCGAGTGTACGTATTTATTACATCGACACAGTAACAGAGAACCCAACCAACTGTGTAACTGCGATAATAGACAATATTAAATTAGTACTCTAAAACTATATCGCGCATCGCCTCTTATTCCTTTCAAACTATCGGAAGCAATAAAACAATAAAATCCAGGATAACAAATGAAATTTTAATACATTTTAAGGAAAGATATTTACATTTTCTCAATGAGGTCTGCGAAGCATTACACGCAGTAAAAAATAAATAAGTTTCAAGAAAATTTGAGTTTCTCTACTTACTGTGCATTGTCTTGAAATCCATAACGCTTGATATTCACAGTTTACTGACGTAGAGCGACTTTGCGCGTGCCTCGACGACATGTACGGCTTAATTTTCGGACTAGTGCACTTGGCGTGTTCACGGAACTTATAGCGAACGAATAGTTCGAGAAAGCGGGAAAAGGACGTAGTGTGACCTAATACCTGGGTCGACCCTCGGGATTGCGCAATCCCAAAGAATTTAATTAGGTCGGTAACTACCCGAAGCATGTCCTAGTTAACTTGTAAACCCACTAATTCTTTTTTAATGGATGCACGGGTGTATTTTATTGTTTTTATTCAAATTTGACTGATTTATCGAATGTTTCAATCAATTGCGTTGAGAATTTACTTAAACATACTGATCGTTTCCGTTGCGCTTCATTGCAAAATGCACGTTAAATATTTAAGGCAAAAATGTAAATATCGCGTTTTACATGTAGAGCGTAAATAAATCATGATGAATCAAGAGTAAATAATATATAAAATGTAACAAGAGGTGGTGTATGTAGAGGCAATTACAAAAGTTTTCGAATATAATTTTAAAATTGTTCGACGATAAAATATATTTAGGTACGTAGATATAAAACAATAATTATAAGTTTCGCTTTTCTTAATTGCAACGAGTAAAATAATCTAACATTTTATTTAAATATCGAGGAAGTTTTCAGGAAAATTAATTGCTCAAACTAATTATGGAAAGTCATCGAGGTGACATTAGCACGTACACTTTATACATTTACACAGGTTATTTCGAATACTCCTTTATTAATTAATTAATAAAATATTCGATATTTATTCTATCCGTTGCTCGAAATAACACAGGTTAGAAATTATTCAAAGTGTTATTGCATCATTCGGGCACTGCGTTTTTTATGTCCACCGTAACAAAGAGTTAGAAAGAAGGATACGGAGAGTCAGCGAAAAGGAGAGAGAGAGAGAGAGAGAGAGAGCGTGGGAGGGAAATTAAGTGGAGGGTACGCATTTGGCGTAGAATCTAATGTTCATTCGAGCAATGCTGCCCTGTGAACCAAGAGCGGAGGGCATCCGCGTCGAGGGGTTTCACAAGTTCGCTTCGTAACCTAATTAGTTGGGGCTAATTTTCCCTACGTGCTGGTCCATTTCTTCTCTCTCATTCTTTTCCTTCCTGTATTCGCTTAGCCACGTTTTAGATTCCTCGTGAATAACTTAGACAATTTGATTTTTTTATTGAACTATCTACGCTATATACCCGTCAAAGTACCTTTTATAGTCTTTTTACGGCAATTTTTTAATTTCGATATATTTGTAGCTTAAACAAGTACTTCATTTATTCATTCCTTATGTACCTCGAGCTTTTTCGCTTTGTAAATAATGATTTAAACGTTGTTTTCTATTTCCGTGTTTTCATTATTTTACTCATGCTATTGTGACTGCAGTGTATATATTCTTATTTTATATATATAATAAAAAAATATTGATGCATGGAGAGAACTTTTGTATTAAATATTATAAAATATTTTTGTAAAAATGATACTAGTTTCTAGTAAAAGATCACATACCGACAAACTAAGAAATATTACTATAGTTTACATATTACAATTTACAAAATTTGTAGTAAACATTACAAGAATTATAGTAAATTTTATTACAAACTATAGCTATTTTTACTGGAAACTATACACCGAGAGAAAGAAATATTTGTAAAAAAGAAATTGTTTATTTGTTTTTAGAAATTGACATTCATTTCTGATAAAATAAAATATTTTTTCGATGTTAACGCTAGCTTCCTAACTATTAAGATTTTAGGTTAATAGTTAAGTTTCTAGGTTAATGAATGAAATGTAGCTGTTAATAACTAATACTCAAATAATAGTTAACTGTAGAGAAATATTAATTCGCTCATATTTAAGTCATCAGATCTTAATAGTTAAGAAAGATCATTTGTTTACTAGACAGTAGACACTATTGTAATTTTTAATCTAAAGCTTTTCTCAGCGCGTTATGTTAAGTATCATGATAAAACCCGACGTACGAGTATAACGAAATATCTGAACGATAATCTGCATGCAATATCCCTCGTCGTAATTAAGCAATTAATTATAATGTCTATAGTCGTATGAATAACCGCGTAGGAACGACGATGTCATCATTTTCGTCTCGTTCGGCCCTCTTTGCATCTGTAACCACTTTACCTTCGCTACGCGTTCGAGCGTTGATGTTTATGCTCGTGCATACATTTTCCATCGTTGCACCCACGCGTATACATCTATTCCCTCACTATCTAGTTTACCTGGAAAGCAGCTTACAATAGCCCGGGCTTACCAATTAATAAGCATCTGAGTGACGTCGACCGTCCGTGCAATTTCTCCTCTCGCAAACCTGCCACGATATGTATCCATAAACTTAATAATTCGATTAATAAGAATCATCTACAGGATAACTCGATCCAGTAATCAGGTAACAGTAATGAAAATTATGGATCATCTACGGCTTATGTTGCTTTTCACGACATTATCTTTATTTAAGTCTGTAAATATCTAACATTATATATCATAAATAACCAATTATTATTTATTTTTTTACACGATTATCATAATACTAACGGTACATAATAAACATAATCTTTAAACAACTTTATATAATTCGTTAATTAAAATCAACTTTACTTTCACGAATAGTTTTAATATTCTAAAATGATATTGAATTACATTTTAATCGAGTAAAAGTTTCGCTCAAATCAAAGTTTGTAAATTTGCGAATTGTATAGTAATATTAAGAAAATATTTAAATTAATTTTTATTACATCATAATGGAAATTATTAACTGTAGATTACAACACACTTTCTTTTCGACGATGTACCCTTTAAGTTTCGATCGAAGGCCAAAAGCGGCTTGTGCAGTTTGCGCCAAGTGAACATGCCAATGTATATATACTGAGAAGATTTCACCGGATATTAGGGTTAAAATCGCTTGTTTTACTTGCGACCCACAACAGCGCGACTCCTTGACCCCTTGCCTTCCTTAAATTTCGTGAGGGGTGAATATTTCCGTTTTCATATATAGTGCTCGTCCATCGACATATACCATTTGCAAAAGTCGGAGAAAATAATTTCCATCCAATTTTCTTACTTTGCTGAATTATATATGCGTATTATCTCGCGATAAGTAACTAGTAATCTTTCTGACACGAATACGAAATCTTTGGATATTTTCTCAAAATCGTTTTTGATGCTGTTTCATAATAAATAAAAAATGTAATAAACTTATGTAGTTATATTTTTAATTGTAAAGCCATGTTAAAGAGCTGCTCATCGATATACTTAATTGCTTATTTTGTATCTGTGCGTCTTCTAAATTTTTGTTTATTATTGAATATATAAAAACTATAAAATGCACGATTATATCTGTTTTATATGCGCAACGGCGTATAATTATTTCAGGGAACGGTATGATAAATCTGAGTAATAATTATGAAGCTGTGTAAACTTTGCATCGATAATGCAATTTCAGTTGCGATATTAGTTTAGTGGGTAACTACTGTTGGTATTCTCGAATTCGAGATAGCAGGATTATCCTTTAAATCTCACTATATATACTTCATCATTGCGGTAGATTGTAATACTTTATATACAATAAATCTTTCAAATATGTTAAATACATAATTTACATTGAAGGACAAGCGCTATTTCTGATGGAATCTAGTTATAGAATATTTCTATTTTTCTAAAAAAACATCTACAATTTTAATCCATTTACGCCCAAGCAGGTCAACATTTTTTTCCAATTCAGTTTATTTTTCGCTATTTTTTTCATAGATTTTCATTGAAATAAATTTTTTTAACTAAAAAAATAAAAAATACAAGGTAATAATATCATTATTTAGTGGACTGTTTAGATTCCGTACGATTTAAATATACTTTTTATTATAGATAATAATTAATTTAAAAAATACGTGCACAAAATAATAACTTTTTGAAAAATTAAATTAGTCAATTTTACCGACGGCATTTGAAAAAGTGTATCTAAAATAGAAAAAAATCAGTATTATAATAAGCTACGATTTATGCATCAAATAACAATTACGAAAAGTTGAAAATATTTTTTGTCTGTTTAGGTGGGTAAAAATAATAATTAATTTTTTAAAAGAATTTTATAATAATTATAATAATATTTTATAATATTTGTAATGTCAGAAATTACACATTCAATTCGGCAATGTTTCGTCTCCGTAGATTGTGGAATTCACTTCCAGCAAGTCTAATTGGGTTACCGATTGGCCAATTTAAGAGTTCTATAAGGTCTTTTCTATACACTTTTTATTAATGGAATGTTATTATTTGCATATCATTTATTGAGTTAATAATTCTTATTTTTATTTTATTTTATATTATAAATCACGATGTATTTGCGTGCGCCTACCTACTTATTATTGTGTTTACACTTGTATAAGGGCTTTAAGCCCGTTAATTTTTCATAAATAAATAAATAAATAAATAAATAATTTTTATATATATAATAATATAATTTACTATCTCCTTAACTTTAATTTATTAAAAGTAACTTTTTAAAAATAGAACCACAAGTTACCGTCCAATAGTTTTCAACACACTGGCACAAATTTTAATAACGGGCATATAATAAGTATTGTAATGAATTTGAAAATATTAAAAAAAAGATTTAAATATACGAACTCATTTCATGTATGATTAACGAATGGTTCGTATATAAATAAATATTGCGATTTCTCATTAATGCTGCAGTCTGTTCTTTTGAAACTTCGTAGCTCACAATCGAAACTAAGCAATCATCAGGAACATGTACGCAATCGTGCACACTTTGAAAGAACCAGTGCAACAGTCAACCGTACATCTCAGAGGAACGAGCAAAAGAAAGTGGGCCACGGATTCTCGTTACTCATTTCATTCTTTTTTCGCTTTATGCTTTTTCACTCCGAGAATAATGATCCTCAGAAGCATCACCTCATAATCATTTTTAATTGTTAACATATATATAAGGATGTGAGTACGATACAAGGTTCACATCTTATAAAATAGTTATATAAAATCGAACCAAAAACGTATCTTTAAAATAAATAATTTTTATTATAAAATAATATTTCGTAAAAATTAACAAATTTATATTCGTCGCAAGGAAAATTAAATAAAACGGTTACGAATATACTATTTCTTCATATTAAAGAGTCTTTTTTCTCAATGCATCTTGGAACATACCAAAGGCCCAAGAATCGCGCTGCAGAAACAATGGTCAAGTAACGTCGAAGGTAATGGCACCAAGCTCGGTGGGTAAGCGCTAAGTGAACCGCAGCTTGCGAGAAATTGCGAGTGCTCTCTCTTATTGGAGAAAAAGAATAGCCAGTAAATGGAAGAAAGTAGATGAGAAATTGAAAGATAGAAAGAAAGGGAAAAGGAGAGTCGAGCGACGGAGATAAGCGAATGCGCGTTGTAAGAATTTTCATTGGTTTGTTGACGACATTGAAATATTTCTAATATTGAGAAAAGAGAAAAAGGAAAGAGAAAGAGAAAGTGAGATGGAGAATAGATACAAGGGATTTGAAAAGAAAACTAGGTCGCGAATAAACAATGAATCTATTCTGGGTGGGTAATGTGAAAAAGAATCAGCCTTTTGAGGATACTGTGTGATACTGTATATTTAGGTCTACTATTCGTGTGAATGCGGCGAAGGATATGAAGTGTAGATGAGACGTGCTACTTTGTCACCTACCTTTGCTATTATACATTTTTTTTTTATTTGAGACCGAGATTACAAACATTTTTATACGTTTTTTTTTGGGTTACCCGTCGCAGAAAAAGAAAGCAACCAATATGAGGATTATTTATTTGTAAGCAGTATTTTTATACACACATTTTAAATTAAAACGTGGTGATAGGAATACCAAAGAAATAAATTTTAATTTAATCGGAAAGAACAACAATTACTTAGTAAATAAATAAAAATTTATTTTGTGCAAATTGAAACCTATAATGCTTTAACTTAATATTATATATACACACACACATTCACTAGGTATGATACATAGCCTAGTTGAACAAGATGCAACAAGGAGGAAAATCAAATTTCTTTCATGATTTCGCAAAAGCAATTTCAGTCTCCCAAATGAAGTTAAAAAATGCTTTGTTAGTTCGCTTTCCATTTTTGTTTTTCCCGTGTAAAAAAAATTTAGTCTAGAATTGGTCTGAAAAGTCTAGCTTCCAAGTCTAGCATAAGTCTCGCTACCGCACCTATCCCAGACTTATTTTTAAAATTATGAAGTCTTGAATAAGTCTAGCGAAAGTCTAGATGTGACACCCTAGACTTTACCCAGACTTGCCAGAAATTTAAAAATGGGGTAAACATCCCGCGTAAAATATAAACTATTGCCACTATAATTGCAGAGCAATGGGCAATAGTTCTTGCAAACATATTGCCAATATGTTTGCCGCGACAATTGGCAATGTATTGCCCAACATACCCGCCAAACAGCATCCTCCCAATATCTTTGGCCAACATATTGGCAATAGTTACTATTTATCATTTGCAAACTATTGCCAATATGTTGGCCATACCTCATAAATTTAAAAAAAAAAATAAAAAAAAAATATTAGTCAGACCGCGGGATTTGAACCTTTGATCTTTAAGTCCGAATGCTGGCTCTTTACCACTGAGCCATTTGCTATTTTGTCATTAAGAGTTAATTTCAGGCTATAAAGAACAGTTGAAAGTGTGGTTAAAAAATTTCTAAGTCCAAAATTTTATGAATTCACTGTTCTTTATAACCTGAAATTAACTCTAATAACAAAATAGCAAAAGGCTCAGTGGTAAAGAGCCAGCATTCGGATCTAAAGATCAAAGGTCAAATTCCGCTGAAAGTTAATATTTTTTTTATTTTTTTTTAAATTTATCAACTATGGCCAACATATTGGTAATAGTTTACAAAGGTAAGATAGTAACTATTGCCAATATTTGGCAAAGATATTGGAGGATGCTGTTTGGCGGTATGTTGGCAATATATTGCCAATTGTCGCGGCAACATATTGGCAATATGTTTGCAATAACTATTGCCCATTGTTCTGCAATATAGTGGCAATAGTTTATTTTTACGCGGGATAGCTGCAGACTTTTCCAAGACTTCCTGACTTCAGCTAGACTTTCGCTGGACTATCCAAGACTTCATAAGTTGAAACTAAGTCTGGGATAGGTGCGGTAGCTAGACTTTATCTAGATTTGGAAGCTAGACTTTTCCAAGACCAATTCTAGACTAAATTTTTTAACGGGTTCCTCTCTCTCTTTCTCTCCCTGGTGGAAATGGGACACATCGGTCAACGAGGCCACGAAATAGCCTGGATTAATGGCACACTCCACATCCGCCGTGTACTCGAGTCCAAACGCGTGGGATATAACTGATGATCGAATCGAGAAATTGCGAGTGCTCTCTCTTATTGGAGAAAAAGAATAGCCAGTAAATGGAAGAAAGTAGATGAGAAATTGAAAGATAGAAAGAAAGGGAAAAGGAGAGTCGAGCGACGGAGATAAGCGAATGCGCGTTGTAAGAATTTTCATTGGTTTGTTGACGACATTGAAATATTTCTAATATTGAGAAAAGAGAAAAAGGAAAGAGAAAGAGAAAGTGAGATGGAGAATAGATACAAGGGATTTGAAAAGAAAACTAGGTCGCGAATAAACAATGAATCTATTCTGGGTGGGTAATGTGAAAAGAATCAGCCTTTTGAGGATACTGTGTGATACTGTATATTTAGGTCTACTATTCGTGTGAATGCGGCGAAGGATATGAAGTGTAGATGAGACGTGCTACTTTGTCACCTACCTTTGCTATTATACATTTTTTTTTTATTTGAGACCGAGATTACAAACATTTTTATACGTTTTTTTTTGGGTACCCGTCGCAGAAAAAGAAAGCAACCAATATGAGGATTATTTATTTGTAAGCAGTATTTTTATACACACATTTTAAATTAAAACGTGGTGATAGGAATACCAAAGAAATAAATTTTAATTTAATCGGAAAGAACAACAATTACTTAGTAAATAAATAAAAATTTATTTTGTGCAAATTGAAACCTATAATGCTTTAACTTAATATTATATATACACACACACATTCACTAGGTATGATACATAGCCTAGTTGAACAAGATGCAACAAGGAGGAAAATCAAATTTCTTTCATGATTTCGCAAAAGCAATTTCAGTCTCCCAAATGAAGTTAAAAAATGCTTTGTTAGTTCGCTTTCCATTTTTGTTTTTTCCTCTCTCTCTTTCTCTCCCTGGTGGAAATGGGACACATCGGTCAACGAGGCCACGAAATAGCCTGGATTAATGGCACACTCCACATCCGCCGTGTACTCGAGTCCAAACGCGTGGGATATAACTGATGATCGAATCGAGAAAAGCGTCGTCGATTAAAGTGATGCACGGAAGAAGGAAGGCTTCAAAGAAGATGACGACAAGATCTCGCGCAGTTCTTCTACAAGTTCACCCGCACGCGGGCGCTTAACAATGCTCGCAAGTCCTTTTTGATTAATGAACTAAGCTTAACGAGATATAACCAGATCGCTCGAGATAACTTTCATTTCCGAGGATGCGTTGTTACGTAGTCGATCGAACCAGGTTATGTGATGATCCTTTTTTTGTTACCGCAGGAACGCCGATACAGTTGGTCTGTGTGATCGATCTTCTTGATGTAGGAAGGTTGCGCTAATGAATGACCGCTTGAAAAGCTCCTCGATGACTGGGTCGCAACTGACCTTTTCATTCGAACCAATAAACTTTTGAATAAGTCTAGCGAAAGTCTAGATGTGACACCCTAGACTTTACCAGACTTGCCAGAAATTTAAAAATGGGGTAAACATCCCGCGTAAAAATATAAACTATTGCCACTATATTGCAGAGCAATGGGCAATAGTTCTTGCAAACATATTGCCAATATGTTGCCGCGACAATTGGCAATGTATTGCCAACATACCGCCAAACAGCATCCTCCCATATCTTTGCCAAATATTGGCAATAGTTACTATTTATCATTTGCAAAACTATTGCCAATATGTTGGCCATACCTCATAAATTTAAAAAAAAAAAAAAAAAAAAAATATTAGTCAGCCGCGGGATTTGAACCTTTGATCTTTAGATCCGAATGCTGGCTCTTTACCACTGAGCCATTTGCTATTTTGTCATTAAGAGTTAATTTCAGGCTATAAAGAACAGTTGAAAGTGTGGTTAAAAAATTTCTAAGTCCAAAATTTTATGAATTCACTGTTCTTTATAACCTGAAATTAACTCTAATAACAAAATAGCAAAATGGCTCAGTGGTAAAGAGCCAGCATTCGGATCTAAAGATCAAAGGTCAAATTCCGCTGAAAGTTAATATTTTTTTTATTTTTTTTTAAATTTATCAACTATGGCCAACATATTGGTAATAGTTTACAAAGGTAAGATAGTAACTATTGCCAATATTTGGCAAAGATATTGGAGGATCGTTTGGCGGTATGTTGGCAATATATTGCCAATTGTCGCGGCAACATATTGGCAATATGTTTGCAATAACTATTGCCCATTGTTCTGCAATATAGTGGCAATAGTTTATATTTTACGCGGGATAGCTGCAGACTTTTCCAAGACTTCCTGACTTCAGCTAGACTGGGATACAAGCTAGTAAACAAGTGACAGGGCGGAACTAATTTCTAGATTTGGAAAAACATTTCATACCAAATGAAGTAAATGCTTTTTAGCCACGGGTCCTCTCTCTCTTTCTCTCCCTGGTGGAAATGGGACACATCGGTCAACGAGGCCACGAAATAGCCTGGATTAATGGCACACTCCACATCCGCCGTGTACTCGAGTCCAAACGCGTGGGATATAACTGATGATCGAATCGAGAAAAGCGTCGTCGATTAAAGTGATGCACGGAAGAAGGAAGGCTTCAAAGAAGATGACGACAAGATCTCGCGCAGTTCTTCTACAAGTTCACCCGCACGCGGGCGCTTAACAATGCTCGCAAGTCCTTTTTGATTAATGAACTAAGCTTAACGAGATATAACCAGATCGCTCGAGATAACTTTCATTTCCGAGGATGCGTTGTTACGTAGTCGATCGAACCAGGTTATGTGATGATCCTTTTTTTGTTACCGCAGGAACGCCGATACAGTTGGTCTGTGTGATCGATCTTCTTGATGTAGGAAGGTTGCGCTAATGAATGACCGCTTGAAAAGCTCCTCGATGACTGGGTCGCAACTGACCTTTTCATTCGAACCAATAAACTTTTGAAACTGCTGATTGATGTGCTATTAGATTACGAATGATATCGAAATTGAGATAATGTATTTTTAATATACATATATATATATGGGAGATGACACATCAAGTGTTTCGGACTATAAATAAATATTGTTTTAAATAGTTGCAACCTACACGAAATCACTTGAAGAAAGTAAAAGATTTTTCTGGTGCAATATTATAGACAGTCAAAATTTGAAATTTGTATTCGAAATAATTAGCATTTTTAGCATTTTTAACAATTTATAACTCAAAAACTATCAACTTTTTGTTATATATGTTAAATGGAGAAAATCTTATACCCGGAGAGAAAAAATATCAATGATTACTATCCTGGTTAGTAGTGATTAATATACATGTCAAGTATTTGGGAACCATGATGCAAAATGAAAGAAAAAAAGTACTCGTGTTACTTGATATTTTAGTATTCAATGCTGTGAATTACAACTAGTAAGTCAAACATTTTTCATTGTTTCTGTTTTGTAAATATATTTTTGTTTAATCAAAAATAAATTTTGTAAATACGTTAATTATCATTTTTATTATACTTTAGAACCATAATAATTCTTAAAATACAAAAAAGGAGTGTATCACAAAATATTTTTTAATAAACCAAAGTTTTTCTTGTAGCTAACAAAATTATTTTTCTTTTGACCCCCGACAGGTTTATGACCGAGCTTTTTGACTCGAGTTATGGCATTTTTAATAAAATTAGAAACGTACGGCATATGGAATTTTGCATGTATTACATGTCATTGTTTTATTAAAAATGCCATAACTCGGCTCAAAAAGCTCGGCCATAAACCTGACAAGGGACAAAAGACAGATGATATTGTTGGCTACAGGAAAAACTTTGGTTTATTAAAAAATATTTTGTGATACACTCCTTTTTTGTATTTTAAGAATTATTATGGTTCTAAAGTATAATAAAAATGATAATTAACGTATTTACAAAATTGGAACAGATTCTTCTTTAAATTTATAAAATTTTCTCTATTTAACACATGTCACAAAAAGTTTATAGTTTTTGAGTTTAAAATTGTTAAAAATGCTAAAAATGCTTATTTTTCGAATAATTTCAATTTTTTGACTGTGTATATCATTGCCCCAATATGAGATAAAAATCCAAAAAAAAATTAATTTATTTTCTTTAAGTGATTTCGTGTAAGTTGCAACTGCTTAAAACAATATTTATTTTTGTCCGAACACTTGACGTGGAATATCCCATATAAATATGTTTGCATGTACCTATATAGGTATGTATATATGTTCGTTTATTATTGATATTTCTTATTTAATGCAAATTAAACTTAAACATTAATACATTTTATGTGATATAATTAATAACATAGCAATTTATAATAAAACTTTTGAAAAATGTGTTTGAAAAGCATACGATTATATTCCAATAATAACTTTATACCTCATACGTCAAACTTATTGATTTAATAAAAATATTTTAAAACTTGAATATTTCGTTGAATATTATTAAAAATATATAACAAATGGAGATTGTCCTAAAATTCTTTTCGACTTTTCGTTGATTTGCCAATATTATCATAATGATGTCATTAGCATCGTATTATATACCCAGTTAATCGCTCGTCACCATGAGCGACGCCCTCCTTTTCGAGCTATGATATTGCGTCACATCACGATCGTTATACCAGTTCAATCTTCTCAATTGGCCGTGTTTGCTCTTTCTAAAAGCAGAGATTGGAAGATCATTGTACGAAATTTGAGAAGGAGTTAATGGGTAAAATATAATATATAGGACACGTATTAGTGCTATAAATATTGTAAACGAATTTTTTAAAATGTCGGCTGAATAGATTATTATACGTTTTTTTATTACGTTAACGTCAACTGCGTATAAAACTATGCAGAAACATTTAATGATTTAAACATATTATTTTGTTTAAAACAGAGTAATGTAATTTGCGCGTAATTTTGCATTAAGGTACATGTTATAATACGATCCGCGTGTTATAATTAATAAATCTTGACAGACATTGTTGTATATTATATTGCATAATACGCACGCACCAAACTTCAGCTATATATTATATTTTAATAAATATTTTCGCATAATTTACGTTAAACATCACAAATAATAATTACACCTGTACTCGACTTATCAATTGTACAGTTTTACGAATAAAAACAGTATTCGCAGATCTTTTGTTTCTATTAATATCGGGTGCTAGAGAAAATAATAACGAGAAACTGGAATATATGAATAAATTTTATCATTTGAACCATATATTTTAAAGATAAAAGTTACACCATCACTATAATTAGCAATCTATTATTTAATAACGCCAACAATACTTTGTACTAAATTAATTTGATGTTTATCTTAGACTAGGGTATCTTCTACCGAATTTTTTTTTATTTTTTTTATTTTGTAATCTTTTTTACACACACACACACACACACACACACACACACACACTCACACACATTTAAACATTTAAATTTTCGCGCTTTAACCCATTAAATATTAAATGACAACATGATCATGATGCAGTCAATGAAATCAATTTTTTTTGGGTTCACTTTTAAGCCGATTTATTTTTTATAAGAGGATAATATACGACGACGGAAATGTGTAGATAAAATACGTTGGAGAAATTTTATCGAAATTAAACTCGACGAAACAATGAGGTTGGTACGGTCAAAAGTTCACTTTTATAACTAGAATTAATTTGAATATGAAAATGCTGGCGAAACGACATATTTAACGAAATAAAAGCTATAAAGCTCGTCTCTGACATGGTAGCTTTGCAACTTCCTCGTACAAGTTGCGGCCTTTGCCTAAGCACGGCCCGTCAGTGAGGAAACCGTAAACAGGCAAAATTTATAGGTCTTCGCACGCGTGCACTTGTTTACATGCATACACACGTATTCCTTTACTTCCGCGATGTAAAAACTATTGCCTAGTAAAGGAGTAGAAGAATAAAAAGTCACAAAGGAAACTTCCGAGCACGGTTACTTTCAACTCGCAACTTATCCAAAGAAAAGTGCGAAGCTAAGCTTTACGCGACTCTATACTACGTCTTTAAAGCTTTTCCATTGACCAGGCGGTGTTGCACATTTTCAATTCGTTTCGTTTTTGTATACTTACTTCCAAAAAATTATTTTGTAATTTCTAATAGTGCGTTTACGACTTTTTCAAATATGCGAAATGTAACTATATTCCATTATATTTACATAGGTATAAAAGGGAAATTGATTTTGATTTGCATAAATTACATTAAATAAAATTGAATATTGAGAATAAAAGCAAGAAACCTGGAAAAGATAAAAAAAAGAAATTGGTTTTGAATCTGGGATGCAGTGTTCAATAAAACTCACCACCTTGTACGATATTCGTTTTTCTCTGAAACTCAAAACTTGGTTATTCGAAATTCAAAATGTAGCATATTTGCTATTTTTTGGTAAATGCGTAACGGGAATCTTTTTATTATATTTTACTTTATTTATATGTCTAAAGAGCAGAGAGCAAGTTTAATTAAAAAAAAAGTTTAATTACAAACAGTAAACTATTAGTAAAAACTTTTTAATTCTATGCGAGAGAAGGGTTATCAAACATATGTTAAATACAATTAATGTTGGAAATAAATAGTTAATTTAAATATTTATAAAAACGCGTACGCATTAATTATTTCTGACACGTACACTGCTTAAAAATATTAAATTAAAAAATAAAATTTCAAAATGATGGCATAAAGATTATTTATGGGCTGTAAGTTCTCATCTTTTTATATCTTTTGTAGCCGAAAGTTTTAAGTAAAAACTTTAGATTAGAGTGAAAACTGTTCCGCGTTATTTCCATCTCTGTTATTCTCACATTTGAAGTTGAAATTAGCGACATCAACATTTGACAGGTGAGAAAAAGTGCAATCTCGACGTGGGATCGTAATTAACGCATTAAAGATAGAAAAATAAATGCAAGGTGAGGCGTAACATTTTGTGCGTTGCAACGATGAATTTTACACTGGGTGACACGGATGCACGCACCTCACGAGGTATATAACGCTCGTATATACGTAGGGAGACGGTATCGACATTAAAGAGGGCAAGGGTAGACGTTAAGGTAGGTTATTTTGCATCGCGCGTAGCGGCAACCGTAAGCTCGTTACACATTGAACGATAATATTCTCAGGAGCTAATGAGAACGAGAGTACTCGTGGGTGTGAGGTGAATGGGGGAGAAAGTGAGGGTGGGAGAATGGCAAGCCCGGGAGCTCTATCGACCGACTTGTCGCGCGTACAGCATCCCTGCGCTTGCCGAGAGTCGCAGGTGCACCCAGTCGAATCTCGACACTAGGCTGCATCCCCGAGAGAAGTGCACTTGTCGAGTGAATCAAACACGATTTTATCATTCCTCTCTTTATTCTACGAACACTTCATGTTTTCCCATACGATTGGTCTTACGTGTCGTTTAATTTTTCGAAAATTGCCTCTATCTGGGTTAAAAGTTTCGTTTTTTCGACTTTTTCAGATACTTGTACAGGGGAGAAATTAGAATTTTTTCGTAAAAAAAACCGTTTGTAAAGTTTTCTATTTGGAGGCAATTGTTGTAACGTGAATGTACATAAAGGTTTTCACCCCAGAACAAAGCTATTTCAACGGGAATGTATACGTATATCTCAGGATTTATATTTCGGAAACAAAGTCCTATTAGAAAGAGTTATAGGTACTTAGATTTATTTTATGTAGAACTAAAATCACCTTGGACAGCCTACTCAAAATCCGTATTTCCGGAAGTACGCGCGTATAGCTTTATAAATAAGAATTAATTCACTAACGTTATTAAGATTGAATGACTCCTACGTAAATATATTTCAATTTAATTTAAATTTTCATTTATTAATTGTTACTTAATAAAGTCATATTACATTTTCATTCATATATTTATTCAAGTATTTTTACTAACTCTTTATTGAGAATTTCTTCCACACGTTATTTTTACTCGTGTTACTAAATCCAAGGCACATCTTCAGATTGTATAAATTATTACAATACATTGTATACAAAATTATAATACTTTATTCTTCTTTGGCAATAAAATAAATAATATTATATGTATACCTATACGGGGTTCAGTTAAAACATTGAAAGACAAAGTACTAAGCTCGCCATTGATACATAATTATGAATTTATAAACATAAAGGGGATAGCGCACATTCCTTTAATATACACTTACCTTTTAATATTCCATTAATATACACTTACTTATATTTTTGTGATTAGAGGATTGTCGTCTCGATAGGACTCAAAAGGAAATCCACTTGTTATTAAACGATTCTTCTATAACCCAGAAAATTCGATTTCTATTTAGAATAGTGTGATCTTGATTTTAATGGAATCGTCTAACCTCAAGTAGATTTGCTTTTTAAACTATATTTGAGACGACAATCCGTTAATCACAAGAATACATTTTTGTGAGTGTACACACTTACCTTTATCTTTCAATTTCCATATTTTTTCTAATGTATGAGTTAAGGCATATTCTACGATGCGCAACATTGTGCAACTACTAAATAAATTTAGAAAAAATAAAATTTAAAAACTATATATTTGAAAAATCAAATACAGAAATCTGTAATTTGTATATGGACTCTCCTTAAAATATGAAATTAATTAATTTTATGGTTAATTTTACACCTTTAGTATATAGATTACTTGCGCGTACCTCATCTATTCCTATGAACATGCGTTGGCTCAACCCCGGGGCATGGTTCTAATGCCACGTATTTCGGTTGCAGCCTTAACCAGTAAATCGTTGCCGCCTAGTCCCCCTCAATGGTTTTGCAGTTTGCGAATTTCATTTTTCCCACACTAGCGATATCAATCGTGCTCTTAAATTTCTATTCGCATACACATAACGTATTGCTAGACATTCTTACACAAGCATACAAAGCATAATCATAAATTGTAACTTTTCTATAATTTTTTACTTTAATCTTAATACTGAAAACATTAAACGATAGTACTGTGGACAAATATTATTACTTTTTTTATTGTTGTAGTCAACGAAAGGGGAACGAAGAATTTATGTGAATATTTTTACATTGTTTTTTCTATTAGGATGAAATGCTTTTATAAGTAACAATGTTAAATAAAATTGAATTCTAAAAATTGACGTTTTAATTGTTATTACTTTCCTTCTTTCATTTTTAGGTAGTTCTTGACTAACAAGGAGAACATCATATGTTTGGGAAACAGATCGTGCTTAGCTTGTAGGATATGTTTTCTAATATAAAAATATAAAAAAAGCCAGAGCCGCAGACTCTAACAATCGGTTTTTAAAAAGTTATACGCTATTAAAGCAATATTTCCAAAAAAAAATGAAATTACTTTAAACCTTGTAACTTCTAACCCAAAAAATATTGACATTCAAACCAAAGTTTAATGACAAGATGAGATAAAATTGATATAATTTAAAAAAAGACGCTCAAATCTGTTGAAATGGAGCAAAGATATAGCCGAATTAAGAGTTAGAAGCAATTTTAAACAAAAATTGGGCAGTATACAAATTTTATTGATTTTTAAGCTAAATTTTTTCAAATTCTTAATTTGGTTGTACTTTGCTCCATTTCAACGGATTTGAGCGAACTTTTTTAAAATTATGTCTATACTTTACCTCAGCTTTTCATTAACCTTTAATTTGAATGTTAATGTTATATAGTTTAGAAGTTACAAGCCTTTAAAGTGAAGCCTCTTTTTTTAAATTTTGCTTTAATAGCGTATACCTTTTGAAAAAACGATTGTTAGGGTCTGCGGCTTTGGCTTTCTTCACATTTTTATATTAGAAAACATATCCTACAAGCTCGGCACGATTCGTTTCCCAAACGTATGAGGTTCTCCTTGTAAGTTGCAACTTTGATATCATAAAATGTAAGCCATCATAGTGTACAAATTATTATTGGAGAATAAATGTATCAATATATGTTTACAGAACAGAAAATTGTAAACTCGTAAACAATAATTCTAACTATTTCGACTTTGCAAAGAAAGTTCTCTTGAAAATAGATAGTCGTTTGAGTATTATGGAATGTTTACCATTGCGATTCTTTGTCCTGATATTAGTTTGACCTATTTCTCCTGCTGCAGACTTCATAGTTTTTGTTTCCACTTGATAACCGAAGTTTATAAAGAACGTTATAGAAGAAAAAAATAAGTGTAGAATTATGCTAATATATTTTTTTATACTTTTATTTAATTGTTGAGCTTATTTTCTACGTACATAAAAAATATTCTATTCAATGTTTAAATGGATAGACCTCTAAAGAAGTAACATTGGAAACCAAATTGTAACTCTTGATCATAAGGGGATGTCAGTTTTTACCGACCGTGTCAGCTAAAAAGATTAATAATTACACTTATTTAACGAAATACGCAACTTTATGCAAATTTCAAATACAGAATCACTAGATAATTAAATTATAAGTAATTCTACAAAGTTCCAAGTCAATATAACAAAAACACCCTAAAAAATTTCTGCACCGAAAAATCAGGAATAATCGTAAATTTTCTGTGTAGAAATGTTTTAGGGTGTCCTTGTTGTATTAACCTGGAACTTTCTAGAATTACTTATTATTTTTAATTATCTAGTGCTTCTGTATTCAGGTTTTGCATAAAACTGCGTATTTTTTTAAATAAATATAATAATTATCTTTTTTTGCACCGTCGGTAACCCACCGGGTATGCCACCTTCTTAAATAAATATAGTAAATTATGGACAAAGCAAGATCTCATCGTACCAAAATCAACTGTTATCATCCCTACCTTATCAGTCGAGTTAACTAATTAATTTAATAATAAAAATAAAAAACGATAATATTTGAAAAAGACACAGTTTTGTTTACAAACAATTGACATTTCTGCGAAATATTTGAGTCTAAAATTGGATCGCGTTTCCAAGAAATCTATATTGCCAGAAGTATAAAAAAATCAATAATCGACACTTTTGGTAAAGGGTTTTTCGGAAAACCCCTTTATTGTAATTAAGTCTCATATTTTTTGTACGTAGTCATTTTTTTTGTAAACAAAGACATCTCTTTTTCAATTTTTTAAAAATATTATCATATAATATTATTTATTATTCAACTATGTGTCTAGCTCGGCTGGCTGGTAAGGCGAGGAGGATAAAAGTGAAGGGAAACCTTTTAAAAAGGTGGTTAGCCAGTAGGTTACCGACCGAGCAATATAAGATAATAATTAAATTTATTTAAAAATTTGCAATTTTATGCAAAACCGGAATACAGAAGCATCATATAATTAAATAATAAGTCATTTTACAAAGTGTATCGACTTTGAACTTTGTAGAATAACATATCATTTAATTGCGTATTGTTTAAAATAAATGTAATCATTATCTTTTTTGCTCGGTCGGTAACCTACCGGGTATACTACTCGCTAAACGATAAATTCACAAATAGCTAAAGGAAACTATGATTAATCAATAACTTATCTAATAGAGCTTTAATTTAAGCCTAAGCGATACAAAAATGTTTAGCTTATCTTTATTAATCACATTATTAATTTGTTACGGAAAAAAAGTTGCTTATTTATACACTTTCAGTAATCTAAACAATATATTTTATAGAAAGTAATAATTAAATTCAAAGCTATAACTCTGGAAAACATATAATTCTGGAAAAATATTAAGTAAAAATATATAATAATTATTGGAATGGTTGTACAACCTGTACGATTAATTTCCAGACCACTTATTTTCACGTAAAGCTTACTTTCAAACGGTGCGGTTTTATTTTCCACAAGACCTTTTATAGAATCCATCTTAAAACAAGGGCGTGCTACTTCCACACTAAAGCTTATATAATACCAAAAGAATGTTTCTTGTTAGCGAACCGAAAGAATTTTAATTATACACTTTATTATAAATTTTAACTTTAAATTTCTTGACTACTTTACATATACCTTGAATAACTACGATACAGATATTAAATTTTTTTTTTCTAGAAAGTCATAAAATGCACGTTTATCTATACTACAGTATGTATGAAAAATAGTAATGACTTGATAATTATGTAATAAAGTTCTACTCTTCTTACTTACTTTTTTCTTTCTGCTTAATATCAAAGGCCAGTTTTAATGCTTTGTGGTTAAAAGTCGCTACTACGAGAATACGTTTAAATTTAAAATGACAATATAGTGTCTAGTAAACACCTCACAGTCTGACAAATTAGAAAAATTACTATAGTTTCCAGTAAAAATAGGACTGTAATTTATAATAAAATTTACTACACAATTCTTGTAATGTTTACTATAACATTTGTACATTTTAATACAAACTATAGTAATTTTTCTCAATATGTCAGTTTGTAATTTATTTCCTAGAAACTACTGTGATTTTCACAAAATATTTCGTAATGTTGAATACAAACTTTGTTTATGTGTATTATTTCAGTGTTTGCCAAGATAGTTTATTTATTCGACTAAAATTTCTTTTATTTTTAGCGCGATTTAAAATATTAAATATTAAAATTATAATATAATTATTCATGAGAAATCCAGTAGAAGTGTTAAGTACCTTCAATACTAAAAACTTTAAATTCATTATGATGTGGAAATCCACAGAAAATGTTTCGCTGGGACTAAAAATTTACGTAATAGGTTTTAATATGCATATTGTATAATGATATTATATTTATTAAATTAAGTATAATATAAAATGTATTAAATAATAAAATTTTTCATTGCATATATTTATTATACTTAAGTTCTCCTACAATAATCCGGTTGATTATGAATTCACCAATCTTCGTGACAATGCTACTCGTATACCTTTATTTTATTAAAATATATTAGAATACTAAAATATTTGTTGCTCTCGGAATATTAGTTTCGGCCGAAAGGACCTTTTTATAAATGCTCTGATTTGTACTGGACTAACTAGGTAATAAATTGTGTTTGTTGAAAACTTTAAACCAACATTATAAAGAGTAAGTCTGTTACGTCCAAAGTAAATCTGCGTCTAAAACTTTTATTTTAAACGATGCGCCCGTGCACACAGACACACACACCCACACACACCCACGTATATGTCGCGTATGCAAAGGAAACGGTTTAGAACAGTACGCTCGGGGGCTGGAATAGCAGTTCACGCTACCGCGATGAGATTTTATGCAGCTCTGACTGCTTCTCTCGCACCATACGTATATATTACAAGAACGGCTCATTGCAACGCTTTTGATTGCCTAGCGCGAACACTCCACAGATATATATGCATGTACAATCGTAAAAAAAAAAAAGGAAACGTTGCGACGACGTATAACTTGTCATTTTTGCATTTGTCAGCCAAATCCTTTAATTTTATACAGTTTGTTCCATATATATTTGCACCTGAGATTTTTGAATTTTACTATGGAGGTATACAGGAATCGCTCTCGGTATTAGAGGTTATTCAAATTTTCGGCGAATTTTTGTATTCGTCTACAATTTTTGAATGTTCATCTATTCTTTTATTGAATTACAATGTACGAACGATATATAAATACGTCGAATATATGGACGTAGGTGTATTGATTTTAATGCTCGCGTACTACGAGATGGGTATAACAAACGTACGAAATGTTACAGCTATGTGGTCATACACGCATACACCTGTACGTAATAATTAATGTACGAGTGCTCATTTATGCGAGAAGTGAATTAATTGATTCGTTGGGTTTCTCCTACACTCAAATTTATATTGTTAATTCATCTTTCATAAATTTTCGTTATTATTCTATTGGATTTTTATATTAAAAGCAATAAATTATTATGGATTTGTGTGGGTGATAAATACATCGTACAAATTATTCTATTTATATTTATTTTAATTTACATGGAGACCCCCTAACTGTATAGGTTACGTGGGTTGGATGAAATTGAAACCTTCAGATTGTATTAGGCTATGATGATATGTATATATATATATATATATATATATATATATATATATATATATATATATATATACATACATATACGCACAATATATTAATTATTTAATATATTCTGTAACATATTTATTACATCTTTCACGTTCATATATACATACAAACTTTTCATATTTAAACAAAAGTTAATATATCATTCAGTGATACGTATATGCATGTATGATATATATTTATCGGTCTTTCCGAATCAAAATCTTTACTTTACAATAAAGTAGACTCATTTAACTCTTCGTCCACTATGATCGATGGAATTTCCCAAAGTATGGCCTTATTTTAAAAAATTAAAAACGTTTTCCATATTAAATTAACATATAAATGTTATTAACCATTTTTTGTGAGAGTTACTTTATTATATAAATGTAAAACACTATTCAGTAAAAGAATTATTCTTCTATCGTATCTTGTTATGGTTGGAAGCAGACGCAATCAGGATACGTTAATATTTTCACACTATATATACTTTGATAGTGTTCTTTTTTTTATTTTTGAAGATGTACAATGATCAATTTAACTATCGAAAACCACTACTATATGCCACCTCTTGGCAATTCAAAAGTTGTCAATAATATTTTAGATCTCATACCCCGAAGTAGATATACTGATAAAAAAATACGCATTTCGATAATAGCTAATTTTTTCAATTCGAATGCTCTGATCAAATTTTGAGCAAACGTACATTTCGTGACGCGACAAACATTGGCATTCTCTCTCCGTCGCATATAATCATAAAATCGGTGTACATCATTGTATTTAAATATCATAAAATTTATTTTACAATATTTTAAAGAAACGTATATCGATACGCCGCGTTTAGTAAAAGTAAGAGATAACACGAACATCGGTTTTAGATTGTGGGTGTAGCGTGAGGTACGATATCTTCGCTTACAGTCTGCTGGAACTCAAATTATTTTATTCATGCGGCGTTGCGAGATCGTGGCAAATGTGTGCTTTTCCACGTGGTCGTGATGAATTTCCATATGCAAAATGTCAACGTCCTCGATATATCCTCGGTATTCCGACTACTACTTTTCTGTCGATTTTAGGTTGCATCGGGAAGTTTCATCTATACCCAGTCTCTTGCTGTTTAATGTTAAATTACTACAGTGTATAGAAGGATACCACACTGACAGGTAAACGATGGATGTAGGGAGCCGAGATATTCCGTTTTACAATGCGGTTCTTGAAATTTTGTCGAACGTTACGGAAGAATAAGTGAACGCGATTTAACAAGGTCAAAGCTTATAGGGTGATTGGACAGTATCTATAACACGATAACGCGATAATACCTTTGTTTGGGATGATCATCTGTTTATTTGATTTTCCCGAATTTTAGAGACATTTTTTCTAATAACAATGTTTCTCTCCATTTTGCTTAACACTAGTGTAGTACACATTTTCTATTTATAAATACGATTTTGAGAGTGTAGTAGATTTACGTGGAAGGAATTTTAGGGGTCGGTTAAATCATAGGTGGTAGAAGTAATGGGAAATATCGAGGAAATACGGAACCATAGTCGTTTGCTTCTCTTTCACACGTATGATTGACGACTGAAAATTTTTCGTTCGAGTGTAACAAAGGCACCTATCAAGATATCCCTCGCCAATATTACAAAAACTAAGCGTTCAAGGGAAACGCAGGATTTCTGATGTAATTCCTTTTTCCGAAGTATTTAACTAAAATCGAAAATATTAAATTAAAAATAAAAATTTACTTTACTGTGCATCATAATTTTATCCAACATAAATTTTACCGTTCAAAAGATAGTAATTCTTAAAATTGTAAACCCTATATAAATTTTGAAGTTCGTGAAATGCAGTGCGATCATTAATAAAATACAAATACAAATACAAATACTGTAAAAACAGTATAATTGCGGAGCAGACCTATAGAAAATTGTTACTTATGAACGTGGTTACGTGGGGTGGGGTCCGATTTGACGAAGGTTCATTCAAAATATGTGCGATATTTTGAATTTTAGAAATTAGAATAACTTTTTTGTTATTTCGAACCGAGAAAATAGAATGATCGTTTTTTCGAAAGTAATAAAATCGTCAGATATTTTGTTTTAGGTGCAATATTTCGAATTCCAAATAGTAGATAAATAATTTTCAACATTATTGTCTGTTATCAAGGTCTCAATAGACAAATATTATAAAAGTTATTTCTCTACATTATAAAATTCGAATATTCGGAACAAATATATAAAAACTGAAGAATAATGCATTAATTTCGAAATAATGATCTTTCTATTTCTCTTGGTTCTAAATAATAAACATGTATTTCTAATTTTTGAGATTCGCACACATTATGAATGAGCCTTCGACAAATTGAACCACACTCGGTTACGTGTGTTATTTTAATTGACTAAATGTAAAACCCGTTATGTTATCACCTGAATCATTTACTGATCGAGAAATACTAGTTTTACAAAAATTAAGGTTTTATATAAAATTTTGAATACAGCCAAGAGAACATTTCCCTTTGTTACAAGGCAATATGATTGTACAAAGTTTTAAGGTGATTGATGCAGTAGTTAATAAAATTAATTGTTTAATAACTTTTTAGATACCTAAACCTAAATCTAAAAAGATACCTTTTTAGATTTTATTCTTATATAAAAATTAAAATATTTGTTAGAACGATGCGAAATTCTTAATTAAAAAAAAAGTATTTTTCCGCTAAAAATAAAGATTGCAATTGTGAATTCAAAAGTGAAAAGGAGGTTTTGCGGAAGGATTACGAGGGAGAATTTCATCTTTTAAAAATGGTTTCAAGCTATAATAAAATATACGTTTAGCATTATTTTTTCGATATTGTTTAACACGTGCCAAATTGTTCCTGTTAGTATTTATGTGTTTGTGTGCGACGGTAGTATTAAATGAAAAGTTAAATACTTAGGGTGGTGTAAAAACGCGGTTTCATACATGTTTACGATACTAAGTGAATAAAAGTAATTTCCATTCAGGTATATTTACTGTGGATTGATTCCTGGTGAAAGAATAAATAGTCTTTAATTGGATGTTTGCTTTTCTATGAGGATGACGCATCCACAAGCATTATTGAATTGGAAGTAGCTCATTGTTTTCATTTGTTCGGTAGGCAATTCCAATAGATATCCGAGGCAGTGGAAAATGAAATAGCGGAATCTCGAATCCCACTTGCTTGAACGGCTCTAGCGAGACGTGAAATTTTCGACGAGCACGGGAACGACGGTAGTGGCGCATAGGAGCGTAGCGGCTGTCGGCGACGCGCGAGCCGCAATTTTCATTGCATATTCAGCGGACCAGAACGGTCTGTCGTTTCCAGCAGTCGCAAAGTTATTATGGCGCCAGTTTATATAGGATAGCACGTGCCGTGCCGCGAGCAAAAGGATAGGTAAAGTCGATTAACTTCTTTCTCTCTCTCTCTCTTTCTCTCTCTTTTTTCTACGGGCGTCGCTTTATTCCTCTTTCGTTATTTTCTTACAGTCGCGTAAAAGTGCTAAAAATACACGCGTAACAATGTTCCACCCTGGTCGTGGGTATATAGAACGGAGCTTTCGAGCCTGGTTTGTAAAGGAATAATGTTGCAGCGCATTTCTCTAACTGCGAAGGAGAGACTTATTTCTTAAGTGCGAAAAATATGGGATTGTTAAGGAAAGTAAATAGGCCATGGGAAACGTAGGATGTGAAAATTGTTTATGGCTCTCGCGTAGCTGCATATGTATTTACTTTCGGAGAAAGCGTTTCACGGGAGCTTGTGCAATAGATTGAATGACTGAATGGCACCGTATGAATTTATATAGGGTAAATGTTTGAAATATTAAAATAACCGGGATCAAACTGACGGTATATGATTTAAATAAAAGACGTATTCACATACAAATTATTTTAGTGTATATTTACGTATTTTTATCATCAAATTTGTTTATATAAAAATATAATCGAGGAATATATTATAAATTATTAATATTAATTGATAGAAATTTATCGATTTTTTCCGAGTTAAAGGAGGCAAGTAATACAACAGAAAATTATAACAGCAACACATACGTCTATTTAACGTATCCTTGTTTACAATGAGAAAGAAGAAGCGGAGATTTAAATCGACTTGCGACGATATTTTTATATACAAATTACAGTGTTTATATAAATTACAGAAGTCTGAAGAAGGTGGGATTGACCACCGAAACGTTACAGAAGGAAATAATGTGTCATCAATTAATATTGCTAAAACCATCGAGTGATAAAATCAAGCCAGTAACAATATGTATAAACTATTAAATTTAAAAAAAAATGTTTAAGAGTACAATACGTTCCATAGAGATCAAGAGAGTTTAAACAGTAACAGTAAACAATAACGCGATTCTGCAAATATTAGGGAAAACGTTTAAATTATCCGGGTATATAAGGATCCCTTGATTTACCTCCTTAAACGTTGTTCCAAACGCTAGTTGTAAATGCGGAGTGCATAACCCGTTAAACACGTTCAAGCGCACTTCCTTGCTAGACTCTCGGCGATTAGCATGTAAAGAGACACAGCTGAGTACGCAACGACTATTTCTCACTCCATACTATATATAATAATGCGAGTTGACTCTAAGTCCCACCGACTCTTAAGACGCTTCCCCAGTCATCAACTTGATATTAATTATAAGTCCAAGAAGCAAGGCCACATTTAGTTCGTGTCACTGTGCAACACTCTCTCTGTATCCTGTCTACACGTTCGTGTGTTTATGTGTATTATCTGTGTTTCTAGGTTTCCGTCCCTTTTCACATATACATATATACATATATCTATATACATATAGATCAAACTTTATGAGTATATTTAATACTACGTTGACTCTGCAAACTGGGTTGTTGCTAATTTACAAATTTTCGAGATACATTTGTGAAAAAGAAGGGCGCAACGTTAAACTTGCGATGATATTTCAAGTTTGAACAGCTGTAACGCGTACTCTTGTAAAATATGAATATGCTAGGTTTCTAATTTTTTTTAGGAAAATTATTGTCTTACTAGTAGAACATTTGGTTGTTACTTGGACGAAAATAATGAAGCTTGCGTTAGACTTATTGATTATTGATTATTATTACATAAAATTATAATACAGCCCTTTTTTGTATTTTTCTACGAATGAAGGTGTCAAAGTAACGGAATTTCTTGTTTTTAAAAATTCCTTTTATTATACTTAAAATTTAAATAATTTATAAAGAAAAAGCACCATCGAAGCAAATATTGTCATTGCAAGGAACAACTTTTCAAAGCGTTACGCAAGCGAAACATTACGTTACAGATAATAATCTTGATAAGATAGAAATGCACTTAAATATATATATATACACACACACAGATATATACGTGTACATGATAGTATAATAATATTGTCAGAGCCAGGGAACAATTCGGTGATGTAGGTGACGACAGTGCATAATCCGCGCCATCCACAATGTGTACAACCCTCTTGGCAGTTGGATAGTTATACGTACGGAGTGTACGGGTAGTAGTGGATGTTTGACCGAAGGCAGGAGTTCAGCTCTGAGACGCCGGTTTGCTTGTGGCCTGCCCGAAGACAATAACGCAAACAATCCGGCTGCTATCGCGGATTCACGGCGAATGCTATTAAAGCCCGTGTAATGATCAGCTTCCGTAGACCTTAGCCGTTCGGGTTCAACCCATTACCTTCGTGCCGGGACATGATAAACGCGTATAGATTTTCTCGGATTCGATGAATATATATTCCATGAATCAATCCGCATAAGATCTTTAACTTGATTATATAGTTCACCTTAGTACACGTTCATAGCACGTCATGCTGTAGTTAATCATGTATTTTAGATATTACAATTGAATGTCATAAGAAAGTATAAAAAAAAAAGTAACTTAGATTTAATGTACTAAAGAAATTCGTACCTTAATTGCAAAATGTACTCACAAAACCGCAAGTATGAACATTTGATATTATATATTATTAAACAAATAAATGGAAAAGTATGAAATACAAAAATTAAATCATCTTTGCCCATGAGAAATTAAGCAATGGAATTAACCTCTGTAAATTATCAGGAACGGGGTATTCGTAGTCGCAACATTAGTGGATGAGACCCACGTATAGTCAGACGATTCATTTGAATAAATCTGCTATTCGCGTTTGAGTGCAAATTTTGCAGTAAAACATTATTTTAATTTCTCGAGGGATTAGAAAATAGAATCATTTAAAAACGTTAATAATGTTTGATCTGCAAAACCTGCAACTAATTAAATTATCTAATTTCTTACAATCAGATTTATATTATTATCTATTTACGTATATATAATAATTTTTATTGTTTTTACACTATAAATAAGATGCATAGAAATTTGTATATTCATTTGTATTCGTTATTATCTGTCAATAGATAAACTAAAAATTACTGAAAAATGAAGTGAAAAGGATATACGATGCAGAAGCAGCAAATTGTCTGGGATTATTTCTATAAATCGTTCATTTATAAACATTCAATAACAGTAGTATATTAATATCACATTATTCTGTAATATTTATACAAAACCGTGGTATTAAATTGAATTTATATCGACTATCAATTGAATACCTTGAAAGGTAACTCGGAGTAAACCTATTTCTACGTAATACTGAACTGAAAAATCGCTCGCAAGGACAAAGATTGAAAACGGATTTTTCCAATTTTGCAACGTCACCTGCTCCCTCAGCTCATTCGCGATATGTACCAACGAGACAGACAGAGAAGCCTACCGCCAGTGAAAAAGAATGCGATAAAAAGAGAGACACATGGAGAATTGCAGGAAATTACGCGGACAATGTTGAATGCATCGACACGTCGTTGACCGTAACAAATTAATATGTGACACTCTTTTTCTCACCGTATACATAAATATATCAAACAAAACCGTGTGAAAATCAATAACAGTTATTTGGTCTAAAATTTATCTAAATTTTAAACAATGTTACGTTTGGGTAAAGTTTATATCAATCTATTCAATGAGATTTCAAAGTTGAAAAAAAATAAATTAAACACTTGTATAAAGTTTAGATAAACTTTAATTAAGGGGATGTCAGACTCAGAAAATGGTTATTTTTAATATCTTTTATAAACAAAAGAATAAATTTTTTTTAAAATCCTAAACGCCATGCCCTTGGGCATGTTTTAAACAGTATACTTAAATTTTTTCAGAGATTTAAATCTGTAATTAAATTATGATTTTTGCTTTGAAAATTTATGCCTTTTTAGATCAATAATTGCCGACCGAAAATTGTTTATACAATTATTATTAATAAATTAATTTTTTCTTAAAAAATCAAAACGCCATATCCTCACTTTTGTTTTAAATATCTATAAGAATTTTTTCAAATTTTTAATTCAATTTTTCCAAAATAATTCTTGTGTTGAAAGGTGTAGATCTCTGCAATTTGGATCCGACATCCCGTTAATGTCAAATTTGGATTAATATCATAAATGTATATAGTTATAACAAATAATTAAATCCTTAGCTAAACTTAACTTTACATAAACTTTAGATTAACGTTTTCTTAAAACATTTGGTCAATTCTTCAGAATCATTATGAGTATTTAAGATTTTTGTCGAGTATTTTCATAAATATTTGTAAAAAAAATACAAAAATAACGCATCAATTATCCGATATACGAAGTTATGTATCTATTATTATTATTAGTTTTAGTTGGCAAATCCCTTTTCCAAGGGACTTGCCAGGCACTTGCGTAATACCTTTGTGCTCTATTTACCATTTCTTGTTCTTGGACTGCCAATAATACATCGAATTACTCTCTCATTTGGGTAGGTCCTTTACTGGTTCTAGGTTTCTTTAATCAGAAACCACCTAAAGACCTTGTCATATAGCTAGTATTCTTTAGACATCCCAATTTGAGATTTCCCTTGAATCAATTAGAAATTCACCCATAATGCGCCATCTTTTCGTCATGATTCTGGGACATTTGCATAGAATGTGAAAGGTGTGTCATTCATTTTTTTGTATAATTAATAAAGTAGATCTGTTTCCAGACCCATTTTATGTACGTGGTATTGTCCATGTCCAGTAAGTATTTCCATTAATTTGCGTGTTGTGCTTTTGTTGAGTTTTTAAAGCCCAGAGAGTCCGTAGAGAGACCCTGGTAAGAATCATCTCCATTTTCTTAGTAGTAACAAGCTTGTTTCGAAAAAATGGCTTAAAATGTGAACATTTTTATCCGTGTGATGAAACGCTTTTTACATTATTTTATTAAGATCAGTCTATTTCCTAGCCAGAAAGAAAGATTCCTCGGAATTTTGGTCTAAAATAGGTTGCCTGGCTCGTTCTACCCTATGAAAAGACTTATAAGAAAGATTCGGCACGATTTTAAGAAAAATTCGTGAATCTCGATATATATTTTGAACGGTGATTCGTAGAAAGTAAACAACTGCTAAATCATATTTGCAATTAGGAAACCGATCGACTTTGATTAATCACAACTTAAAGGCCACCGATAAATTTGCTTAAAATATTTAAAGGTTTCAGACACTCCGTTGAATGGACGATTATGTGAAAAAAAAGCGTTTCACCTCCTATTAGAAACTAGCCATTTTACATACTAAATACATGGCTATACAGCCTATTTTTCTTTGATACAATTCTTACCAGGGGATCTGTCCTATACGTTTATTATTTTGAGTATAAACGATGTGAGACTTATAGGTCAAAAGTTGGGGAGGTGTAGCTCTCCTTGCTCACTTTAAAATGAACATCACTCTCGCTCATTTTCACCTTTTGGAATATAATACAATTCCAGACTTGCCCTGATAAGCTTAACACATTGGACCAATAATACATTCTCCCATTCTTTGTGATACCTGACCTTCTCCTTTTAAGCGACTTCGGTCCCCAATACATTACATAATCTAGTTTGTTTTATATTGTTTCTTGTTCGATAGTTATTTGACTCTCGAACTTTCATCAGCTTTCCCCTTCCTTCAAGAAGTCCAGTTAAAAAGATTCTATCAGGTAATCCAATATCTCCTTGTCTGTTACGATGTATTTTCCATTTGTCAGTTTAAGTGCTTACAATATGGCCTCAGGATTCTTTAACAATATTCTATCTAGTCAAGCCGTTTGTTGGAAAAGTTTGAAAGTTTATCCATGACTCTACTTGTGCTTCCAGATTGCAGCTTGATAGTTGTCAGGTTATGTATACATATATATTTTTCACACACACAGATGACACACACACTTTTAAGACACTAAACTTAGATGCATTCTATATATATATATATATATATATATATATATATATATATATATATATATATATATATATATATATATATGCATATTAACTTCTAACTGTTACATTAATTAATTGCTAGTAATTTACCTTTTGCTGACCATTCTGTTAAATATAAATCTGAATACGGAAACCGTAAAAAACTCTGTTGTTCAAAATTGAAGATCATCAGCCTTACACGCATATCGAGGGATGAAGCGAAAGAAGGAGAGAGAGAAAGAGCGAGAGAGGGAGAGAGGCGAGTACTCGGTAAAGTATACGCAGAATGCGTAATTTCACATTTAATCCAGCTGGCAGCCAAAACAGTTTGCAGGTTAAGTGGAGTTACTAGAAGAATGGAAAAAACTCGCGTGTACGTGTGGTTGGAAAAAGGAACTGCGTTGTGCACACATCGCGTAAATTTCGACCAGGCGAAAGCTCCTTTGTGATGTGGCCTCGAGCTACCGCTCATGGGTAGTCTCCACCACGAGTTTCCGACGAGATCGTTGTTTTTTTCACCGTTACCCTCTCTACTTCCCTCTCTCTTCACTCTTTCTCTTTCTACACGCTTCTCTTTTTGTACCTCCTTCTTGCGTTTTGTGATGTCGGTGCCGGAGAATAAACCTTGGGTAACGAGCACCTAAATCTCTGCAGGTCAGTTCATACAGCCTTTTTCTTTTTATGAAAGCGCACCACTGGAAATATCGATGAAAATATTGCGCACTTTGTCCTATATCGTTGAGTTTACTCAACCTATTATTTTTCTTTCCCTAGGAAGGTGGTACAATTTATCTGGTCTTGTATTCACAAGACGAAATCGATAAATGGGAAGAGGATGCGAGATCTAGAATGTACCTTTTTCTTTCATTTTGCGGGATTGTTTTCATCGCGGTTGAACGACAGGAATTCGATACAAATTCCTTGCGACTTGTCTGAATACAAATTTTGAAACAATTCAAACAATGTTTTTAATTTCCCATGTCCGATAAAATAAATAGAAAACTTTACATTTTATATTTTCTTTCATTATTTCGTTTTAAAGATTTTGTAGAAATTGATTGTTTTTATAGTTAAGTAAAATTAACGGAGCCTATCTATAATATTCTATAGAGTCAATATTTTATTTATATAAAGAAACATATATTAATACATTTGAGTAATGTATATTAGTGAGATTTTATAAGTAAGTGTTAATAACATTTAAAATTAAATAATACGAGCAAGCTAAAACATAATCAACTTCTTTATTTTACATCGAAGATATTATGTTAAAATATTAAATTTATCAAAATTTAAATATTATTGCTGCAATCGATTTTTTACTCTAGCTACTTTTTTGACAATTGCATTATAGTGTTTATATTGTGTATACACGTAACGTGACAAAATAATGATAGATGGAATAATATAAAGTTCTCGTAGTCTCAAGATGCTATGTAACAATAAACTATACGACTTTCGAAACTCATTCCAAACAAGATTCAAGTTTCCGATGGTAATATTTATATGATGTACCGTTCAGAATTTAATACTAAGAAAATCAAGAATCTACTTGGAATTTCCAAGGCACAGAATAACTAAAAGCAGTCAAGAGAGCAAGCGCATATGAGAGATAGAGAGAAAGATACAATGGGGGTGGGAGAGAGAACAAGTTCTCGAGGGTTGATCAAGATTCGTCTGCCTACGCGAGGCTCGCTGGCCTGTAACTGACACGCTTCCGCGCGGCTATTCATGGCTATAACACTGGCGGTAGCAGTTATATCTATGTACACATTCCCTAGTAAACGATTAAGCTCTCTCAAAGTGCGGGGTGTTGATGACACTGATGGAGAAATGCGCGTGATGATGTACCTTTGGTATTTCATATTTTTCAAACAAACGCTACAATAAGATAAACGCATTTCGGTAAATTGATTTAAAGTTATCCAGGATATAAACGTGGAAATAAAGCTACAGAAATGTCGGTCATGTAAACGCACGCGTTAATTATTACACTGTGCAACCGGGACATTGTGCGGAAATAATTAAATCCAGGACTCGATGGTCCTGAGGACTTCCGATTATTTTGGCTCCTCCTTCGAGGCGATGGTGGAGAAAGGGGGTTGAAATGGTCGGGTCGGGTGGAGAAGAGGGTGGCAGCAGGAGGGGGTAGAGTTTCCGCGAACGAACTTTGGTAATTCCGGAAGCGAGTGCGGAGCGGAATTTGCATCCTAATGCAGCTGTGTGCATGATGAATATAATTACGATCGCTTCGTTTGCCTCGTAAGACAGAGCTAGTCACTCCCTTTTCAAACTCCTCCGCCTGACGTAATGAATTTTCTTCGATTTTACCGCTCTATATACTTTCGGAGCTGCTACTGCGTCACTAACGCTAAAATAAAGTCGAAGGTATTACCTTCCCTTTCCCTTTGCTGGAAGTTATTGCGGTGCATTGTCCAAGTTTCTCTGTAAAGACGCTTTGAGAAATGCCGATGCAGTTGACCCGATTACAGACGTGATTCCGAGAAGACCGTTTTATGTACAATATGATAAAATACCTGAATTTTGTAATGAGTTCATTCGTTCTACGGAGTTTTATTCTTTCCACAATATCGTACTCAGCTGAAAAATTGTTGATTCCATTTTACTATTACGTTCTACCTACTATTGATTCCATTTTTCTATTCAGTTATATTATTAATTAAATATAATTTATTAATTATTGCTTCCTCGTAGAACTTTTAATAGTAAAAGTTTTCGATTTGCTAAAAACATGTTAGAAGTACGTATTCGTATACGTGTATGTAGTTTTCTTTTTAATTTCCAAATTCGTGAAAAAAATGTGTTTTTGGATCTATAAATTTGCTTATAAAGTTTCAATCTACTTGAAATTTTGTAAAAAGGTTGTGTTTATGGTAATAACAATAGTTATATCTTTTTAGCTGATGATATTTTATTTATTAAGCATTATACATCTTTGGAAGAAATTTTTTATTGCTCATATTCTGAATTTATTTTATGGAAAAAATTGTTGTGATAGAACATAATAATGGCTTATATTGTCAAAATTTCAGAACATTTCGTTTAGTGGATTTTTTGAAATATGTGTATTTTCTGATTAATCATGTTTTGAAATAATAACATCTGTAGCTTTATTGAAACTTTTTTTTGTCTTGTATGAATTCTAAGTTGCGTAAATATTATTTCTAAACCAATACATATATATTTTATATATATATATATATATATATATATATATATATATATATATATATATATATATATATATTATATTATTTTTTGAGGTATTATACATATTGCAATAATGAAAATATATAGCACTCCGTGTAATGATATAGTGCCTAAAAATGATTGTTTTAATCCGGAAGCAATTCAGAATAAATTAAACATTATAAAAGATTAATTATATCGAGTGCTTTTTTCATACAAATGTTATAGAATATATTTATGCAATTGTATTAGAAATAAAATTTTGCTAATAAAGCTTTGTCTTTTTATATTTGCAATTTTTCTTCCTTGAATATATTTTTTAATATTTATAATGTCATCACAATTTTTTGTACATTTTTCCTTCCAATTAAACTTTTTACAAAATCGTTCTTTATTTGGGTTATTACTTTAATTACATTGGTCAAAATATTTTTAAATAGGGAATTATATGCTATTAAATTATCATATTGTGTATATTAAAATTATTTACAGTTACATCAGTTCTAACTTTTTATTTACCTTTTCTCAGTTCGTTAATACTATCACGAATGTCATAATCATTTCGTTGATTTTGTATTGTGTGTTTCAAAGTTGATTATTTTCTTATGTATGTATATCAGACGTTTGATTTAAAGTATCATATTATTACTTAACCCTTAGAATCACGATATTTTTTACTCAAGAATCATAAAAATTCATTAGTCTACTATAGATGAAAATAAAAAAGGTAAATTTAGATTTTTTGTTGCATACGCATATGCATTTTAAGGACATTCATTAGTATGGTATATTAAAATACGGTTTTTTTCGTACTAAAATGGATATATTTATTGCTAATATTTTATAGAATTTGAAAATGGAGAGTTTAGTAAATTTATTTAAATTTATGGTTAGAATTATATGTATATAGTTAGATATAGTTAAAATTTCAAAATATCCCAAATTTTAACAAATTAAAAATATTTTGCAGGAAGTGTACAACTTTTTTGGATATTTTTAAAAATAAACAACAAATATCTATTCTACATTATATGTATATATATATATTCCTTTTCTCCTAATATAAAATTGAGTGACCGCTCGAATCGAAGATCTCGAATCTCGATCTCGAACATTAAAAAACTCGAAAATCAATCGAAAACAAAACATCGGCGCGTAGCGCGCCCAAATCCACTAGTCCTATTATAAATTTGAGTGAGCGCTAGAATCGAAGATCTCGAACATTAAAAAACTCGAAAATCAACCGTAAACAAAACATCGGCGCCCAATAAATTAGTATATACCAATCCACTATTATAATAATCGAACTGGAGTCGAGATCTTACGAAATTCGAGATTTGACGGATTATTTGATCTACGAAATTGATAGTCATATGTTATTCAAAGAGGTTGAAGTTCGAAAAAAATACAGAGTACTAGGCGCGAGTATCGCGCTCGAATTTAACTAATATATTAGGTGATTTCACATCAGATGTACAAGATACAATTTATACAAAAATAGCCCATATTTATAAACATACGAGAAATATCTTCCAGAATTTTTCACCACCTTGGATCTTAAATACCTTAAATTAGGTTAACTTTTTATATTACACATTAAATGGGAAAAAGTTTTAAAATGTCGAAAAGAATTTTTTACCATTTTTAAAATTACCTAATTTGAAGTAATGTAAGTGGATATCGAGAGATCATTTTGCTAGTTTTGATTTTGGTCTGTTCGACAGTATTGTATGCCTCATATTGAACCAGACTATTTTCTGTAACTTTAGCTTTTTAACAAAATTAAATTTAAGATAGAATGTTCTTTTATACCAAAGATATAAGAGATCAAAGAAATGGTAAAAATGACAAAATTTTAGCACTTGAAACCCTGCATTTCATACTACCCAACAATTTATTGAACAAGCATTATCCTGGATAAACTTCTTTTCATGTAATTATTTGAATTATACTATATGTTTAATAACATTACCTTATTAAACTTATATTAAACATGCATGAATAAGTTTAATATAACGGATAGAAACTCCTGATTTGATCTTTATACCTATTGCTTTCACCAACTATTACTGTTTAGTATTCTTGACAAGTAAATATATGTATTTAATTAATGATAATTAATAATAACTGTAAATAATATTAAAAAGTACTATTCGATGAAGGTTTTAAAACCCAATTAGCAAGTTTCATCGGTTAAATTAAACATATTATAAGTTTAATAAGTCAACGTTATTAAATGAACATACTATAATTCAAATAGTTAAGAAAAAAAACTTTATCCAAGTTATACTTGTTTAATAAATTGTTGAGTAGTATGAAATACAGGGTTCTCAAGTGCGAAAATTTTGTCATTTTTACAATTTTCTCTTTTTTACCACCTCTTTGATTTTTTATATCTTTAGTTTGAAGTAAGATCCCATCTTAAATTTAATTTTGTTGAAAAGCTAAAGTTACAGAGAATAATCTAATTCAATATAAGGCATGCAATGCTCTCGTACATACCAAAATCAAAACTAACAAAATGAGCCTCGATAGTCGATCTTATTACTTCAAATTAGGTAATTGTAAAAATGGTAAAAAATTCTATTCAGCAAAAAGTTAACCTATTTTGAGGTATTTATTATCCAACGTGGTAAAAAAGGTAAAAGAAATAAAACGACTTTTCCAACTCGTATAACTTTTAATGCGTATTAATTGTTTGACTTTATATTAGTTTTACACATGCTGGATGATATTTTCAGTGTGTTTATAAATTTGGGCTATTTTTAAATTGTGTCTTGTACACTTGATGTGAAATTACCTTTAAATAATATATATATAACGTTGATTATTTGTTGTTTCTTAAAATATGTATCCAAAAATTCCAATTATCTTCACACAATGTGTACCATATATACATATAATTCAGTTATATACATATTTTATACATAGCATAAATTAGTTATTTTTTTATATTTTAATTAACGTCGCTCTATTTGTGCTCCCAATATGGTACTAAGCAGCGACGGAGGTCATGCGATATCTTTGTAAAGAAAGCACTTGTTGAAATATGCATTTCCCCAGTGGTGCTTGTATATCAATCGACCGGGCTAGGAATCGAACCCGGAACCTTCGAATTAGGGCCTCCAGGCCTCTCACAAGTTAGTTGATATGGGAATTATTAACATTTTAATTACTTTGGAGAATAATAAGAAAATACGATTTCAATAGCTTATTGTTTAAGAATTGTGCGAGCGTCCAATAACTGCGATACGATCGCTATTCTTGCATTACTTAGTGGACCAAGTAATTTTAAGATTTTAAATTATACTAGCAGAGATACCTCGCTCCTAACGTCGCTCGGTTCATATGAACACTTACATTTTTTTCTTTATAAATTATAATTTATAATTGATGAATAAAAAGAGCTATGGATATGATAATATTAAGGAAATATGTGTAAACATAATCTGGTAAAGATTTAACGACAAATCATATATTTGTTCCTTAGTACAATGTAAGATATGAGAATAATATAATATAAGATAATATATTTTCTATTAATATTTGAGATATTATTTGCTGCTATTTAAAAATAGGAGTAAACATTGTGACTTTTAGATCATTATAGCTTCGTATATTGTAAGCCAAATAATCGTAGAATTAATAAATTTCTTTAGTCATGTAAGTTTTAATAAAATTAACAGCGTATATATTTGCACACATATCCTGATAAATATGTATATTTTTTATTAAAGTTTCGTCCTATATATGAATTTTGACAATTCTGCCTTACTGATGTCAGTTTAAATTAATGTTCGATTATTTTATGTACATACATATATGCTTTATTAATACAATTTAATAATAGAAATGAAAATTTACCTAAGATTTAAAATTATATTTTATATATTGAAAAACAATATTTTATTTTTATTAATATTTAAAAATATACAATATATTATTATTTAAGTAGTTTATTTAATAACAGCTTTATTTATATACAATCTAACCAACCTTTAAGCTATTCTGCTATAAACACAGTACAAATGAACAGTATAATTAAATTTCTTAGAATTTGGTAAACGCCTTAGAGCAAACGTAAAATATAAGCTAGTTTGTGAATAGATAGTTCTTAGGTCGGATGGATTACATTTCCTACAAATTTTCTAAAATTAAAATGAGCGATTTGCAAGAAAGAGTGCAGAAATTGGAGGAAAGTGTAAAAGCAATACAAGGTATGTAATTAACTTGTTTTAAAATATGTATTTAAAGTAAATTTTACTGATAATTTATATTAAAATAAATTAACTATGTTAATTTCTTATTTAAAAACTATTTATAATGTACACTGTTAAAAAATTTATTAAATTTAATGTACATTTCATTAAAATTAATGCAAAAATAGGTAAATATATACATGTAGAAATTTTGAAATTTTGTTTTTGTTAATTGTACACTAATTTAACTGGAAGTTTTTTACAGTGTAATTATAATTATTATTCATTTTTAAATTAATATTTATATATTATTATAAATTAATTGTATATGTTTTTACATGTTAGATGTTCAGTCAGATATGATTGAAAAATTGAATAAAATAATTGAAAAAATCGACAAATCAGGTGAATTAAAGGAATACGTCTATGTTCAAAATCAACGACCTCAATCTGTAATTCCTTATGAAGGAACATCAATGATAAACTCTGGTGCCAATCAAAATCAAAGCAACTGTTCTGGTAAAGAATATATAAATATACACACATATATGTATATGCTAGCGTGTGTTACATATTTAAATATTGAATTAACTAATTTTTTTGTATTTGTAGGTTATAATTCAAGCAATGGAAACTTAAGATATTGTAATAGACCATACAAAGGTGAGTGAAAATTTAAAATATTGTTAACATATAAATTATTTTATAAGTTATTGTATTATAAATTATTTTAATGTTATTTCAGGTAATATAAGAGGTTGTAAAGGTGGAAGGAGGCATCGAAGGAATCACACATATAATGCAGCTTTTATAGGGGAAGTAATGAAACATTTTATGCAATAATAAGTTGTATATCATTTATTTCAAATGTGGTATAAGATAATGTAAATCTATATAAAGAATAAACAGTTATAATAAATATGAGTAAATTTATTTCGTTATAGTCCCATAGTTCATTGTTATTACGTTATTATATATATTTTTTATTAAAATGAATTCAAATTAAAATTAATATTATTAAGTGAATATTAAGAGAATATATTAAAATATTGATTCAGTAATTTAATAAATATGTTATTAAGAATCGATCCCAAAACATAATCTTTTAAACTATAAATTTGATTTTGATATTATTATGATTATTATCTTTTGAATTTAATATTAATTTTTAGTTATAATAAATATTTTGAATGTAATTATTTTTACAGTTAAAGCTCGCATAACGCACAAAAGTAAAATGGTTCGTATTTTCAATAAAAAGCTACAACAATAAATATAAAAATAAATTAATTATCATGTTTTTAAATTTAAATTTAATTGAAAGTTTGTACGATGTATTATTATTCTGTAAACCTGTTATGAGAGCATGTAAACTTATATTGAAAACAAATGTTTCTTATAGTACAAGTTTACCGTAACTATTAGCACATTGATTCAGTGATAGCCGTTCATTATACAGTGTGTTTAAGTGTTATAGGTGTAGTGTTATTTATTACATAATTGAAAATGAAAATTAATAGTAATAAAAGAAAATTAGAAGATGATTCTAATGAAAAAAATGTCAAAATCACAAAATCAGATAAGTACTGCACATTTAAAGAAGCAGAGGAGTCAATATTTAGGTTTGTATATTTAATTATATAATAACATTAAATACTACATATGATAATATTATTAAACATTATATTTGAATTTATAAATAAACATTAATATTTTAAATTTAATGTTTATTTATAAATTCAAATATAATGTTTAATAATATTATCATATGTAGTATTTAATGTTATTATATAATTAAATATACAAAAAATATTGACTCCTCTGCTTCTTTAAATGTGCAGTACTTATCTGATTTTGTGATTTTGACATTTTTTTCATTAGAATCATCTTCTAATTTTCTTTTATTACTATTAATTTTCATTTTCAATTATGTAATAAATAACACTACACCTATAACACTTAAACACACTGTATAATGAACGGCTATCACTGAATCAATGTGCTAATAGTTACGGTAAACTTGTACTATAAGAAACATTTGTTTTCAATATAAGTTTACATGCTCTCATAACAGGTTTACAGAATAATAATACATCGTACAAACTTTCAATTAAATTTAAATTTAAAAACATGATAATTAATTTATTTTATATTTATTGTTGTAGCTTTTTATTGAAAATACGAACCATTTTACTTTTGTGCGTTATGCGAGCTTTAACTGTAAAAATAATTACATTCAAAATATTTATTATAACTAAAAATTAATATTAAATTCAAAAGATAATAATCATAATAATATCAAAATCAAATTTATAGTTTAAAAGATTATGTTTGGGATCGATTCTTAATAACATATTTATTAAATTACTGAATCAATATTTTAATATATTCTCTTAATATTCACTTAATAATATTAATTTTAATTTTGAATTCATTTTAATAAAAAAATATATATAATAACGTAATAACAATGAACTATGGGACTATAACGAAATAAATTTACTCATATTTATTATAACTGTTTATTCTTTATATAGATTTACATTATCTTATACCACATTTGAAATAAATGATATACAACTTATTATTGCATAAAATGTTTCATTACTTCCCCTATAAAAGCTGCATTATATGTGTGATTCCTTCGATGCCTCCTTCCACCTTTACAACCTCTTATATTACCTGAAATAACATTAAAATAATTTATAATACAATAACTTATAAAATAATTTATATGTTAACAATATTTTAAATTTTCACTCACCTTTGTATGGTCTATTACAATATCTTAAGTTTCCATTGCTTGAATTATAACCTACAAATACAAAAAAATTAGTTAATTCAATATTTAAATATGTAACACACGCTAGCATATACATATATGTGTGTATATTTATATATTCTTTACCAGAACAGTTGCTTTGATTTTGATTGGCACCAGAGTTTATCATTGATGTTCCTTCATAAGGAATTACAGATTGAGGTCGTTGATTTTGAACATAGACGTATTCCTTTAATTCACCTGATTTGTCGATTTTTTCAATTATTTTATTCAATTTTTCAATCATATCTGACTGAACATCTAACATGTAAAAACATATACAATTAATATATAATATATAAATATTAATTTAAAAATGAATAATAATTATAATTACACTGTAAAAAAACTTCCAGTTAAATTAGTGTACAATTAACAAAAACAAAATTTCAAAATTTCTACATGTATATATTTACCTATTTTTGCATTAATTTTAATGAAATGTACATTAAATTTAATAAATTTTTTAACAGTGTACATTATAAATAGTTTTTAAATAAGAAATTAACATAGTTAATTTATTTTAATATAAATTATCAGTAAAATTTACTTTAAATACATATTTTAAAACAAGTTAATTACATACCTTGTATTGCTTTTACACTTTCCTCCAATTTCTGCACTCTTTCTTGCAAATCGCTCATTTTAATTTTAGAAAATTTGTAGGAAATGTAATCCATCCGACCTAAGAACTATCTATTCACAAACTAGCTTATATTTTACGTTTGCTCTAAGGCGTTTACCAAATTCTAAGAAATTTAATTATACTGTTCATTTGTACTGTGTTTATAGCAGAATAGCTTAAAGGTTGGTTAGATTGTATATAAATAAAGCTGTTATTAAATAAACTACTTAAATAATAATATATTGTATATTTTTAAATATTAATAAAAATAAAATATTGTTTTTCAATATATAAATATAATTTTAAATCTTAGGTAAATTTTCATTTCTATTATTAAATTGTATTAATAAAGCATATATGTATGTACATAAAATAATCGAACATTAATTTAAACTGACATCAGTAAGGCAGAATTGTCAAAATTCATATATAGGACGAAACTTTAATAAAAAATATACATATTTATCAGGATATGTGTGCAAATATATACGCTGTTAATTTTATTAAAACTTACATGACTAAAGAAATTTATTAATTCTACGATTATTTGGCTTACAATATACGAAGCTATAATGATCTAAAAGTCACAATGTTTACTCCTATTTTTAAATAGCAGCAAATAATATCTCAAATATTAATAGAAAATATATATCTTATTATATTATTCATATCTTACATTGTACTAAGGAACAAATATATGATTTGTCGTTAAATCTTTACCAGATTATGTTTACACATATTTCCTTAATATTATCATATCCATAGCTCTTTTTATTCATCAATTATAAATTATAATTTATAAAGAAAAAAATGTAAGTGTTCATATGAACCGAGCGACGTTAGGAGCGAGGTATCTCTGCTAGTATAATTTAAAATCTTAAAATTACTTGGTCCACTAAGTAATGCAAGAATAGCGATCGTATCGCAGTTATTGGACGCTCGCACAATTCTTAAACAATAAGCTATTGAAATCGTATTTTCTTATTATTCTCCAAAGTAATTAAAATGTTAATAATTCCCTATCAACTAACTTGTGAGAGGCCTGGAGGCCCTAATTCGAAGGTTCCGGGTTCGATTCCTAGCCCGGTCGATTGATATACAAGCACCACTGGGGAAATGCATATTTCAACAAGTGCTTTCTTTACAAAGATATCGCATGACCTCCGTCGCTGCTTAGTACCATATTGGGAGCACAAATAGAGCGACGTTAATTAAAATATAAAAAAATAACTAATTTATGCTATGTATAAAATATGTATATAACTGAATTATATGTATATATGGTACACATTGTGTGAAGATAATTGGAATTTTTGGATACATATTTTAAGAAACAACAAATAATCAACGTTATATATATTATTTAAAGGTAATTTCACATCAAGTGTACAAGACACAATTAAAAATAGCCCAAATTTATAAACACACTGAAAATATCATCCAGCATGTGTAAAACTAATATAAAGTCAAACAATTAATACGCATTAAAAGTTATACGAGTTGGAAAAGTCGTTTTATTTCTTTTACCTTTTTACCACGTTGGATAATAAATACCTCAAAATAGGTTAACTTTTTGCTGAATAGAATTTTTACCATTTTTACAATTACCTAATTTGAAGTAATAAGATCGACTATCGAGGCTCATTTTGTTAGTTTTGATTTTGGTATGTACGAGAGCATTGCATGCCTTATATTGAATTAGATTATTCTCTGTAACTTTAGCTTTTCAACAAAATTAAATTTAAGATGGGATCTTACTTCAAACTAAAGATATAAAAAATCAAAGAGGTGGTAAAAAGAGAAAATTGTAAAAATGACAAAATTTTCGCACTTGAGAACCCTGTATTTCATACTACTCAACAATTTATTAAACAAGTATAACTTGGATAAAGTTTTTTTCTTAACTATTTGAATTATAGTATGTTCATTTAATAACGTTGACTTATTAAACTTATAATATGTTTAATTTAACCGATGAAACTTGCTAATTGGGTTTTAAAACCTTCTTCATCGAATAGTACTTTTTAATATTATTTACAGTTATTATTAATTATCATTAATTAAATACATATATTTACTTGTCAAGAATACTAAACAGTAATAGTTGGTGAAAGCAATAGGTATAAAGATCAAATCAGGAGTTTCTATCCGTTATATTAAACTTATTCATGCATGTTTAATATAAGTTTAATAAGGTAATGTTATTAAACATATAGTATAATTCAAATAATTACATGAAAAGAAGTTTTATCCAGGATTGCTTGTTCAATAAATTGTTGGGTAGTATGAAATGCAGGGTTTCAAGTGCTAAAATTTTGTTTTTTACCATTTCTTTGATCTCTTATATCTTTGGTATAAAAGAACATCTATCTTAAATTTAATTTTGTTAAAAAGCTAAAGTTACAGAAAATAGTCTGGTTCAATATGAGGCATACAATACTGTCGAACAGACCAAAATCAAAACTAGCAAAATGATCTCTCGATATCCACTTACATTACTTCAAATTAGGTAATTTTAAAAATGGTAAAAAATTCTTTTCGACATTTTAAAACTTTTTCCCATTTAATGTGTAATATAAAAAGTTAACCTAATTTAAGGTATTTAAGATCCAAGGTGGTGAAAAATTCTGGAAGATATTTCTCGTATGTTTATAAATATGGGCTATTTTTGTATAAATTGTATCTTGTACATCTGATGTGAAATCACCTAATATTAGTTAAATTCGAGCGCGATACTCGCGCCTAGTACTCTGTATTTTTTTCGAACTTCAACCTCTTTGAATAACATATGACTATCAATTTCGTAGATCAAATAATCCGTCAAATCTCGAATTTCGTAAGATCTCGACTCCAGTTCGATTATTATAATAGTGGATTGGTATATACTAATTTATTGGGCGCCGATGTTTTGTTTACGGTTGATTTTCGAGTTTTTTAATGTTCGAGATCTTCGATTCTAGCGCTCACTCAAATTTATAATAGGACTAGTGGATTTGGGCGCGCTACGCGCCGATGTTTTGTTTTCGATTGATTTTCGAGTTTTTTAATGTTCGAGATCGAGATTCGAGATCTTCGATTCGAGCGGTCACTCAATTTTATATTAGGAGAAAAGGAATATATATATATACATATAATGTAGAATAGATATTTGTTGTTTATTTTTAAAAATATCCAAAAAAGTTGTACACTTCCTGCAAAATATTTTTAATTTGTTAAAATTTGGGATATTTTGAAATTTTAACTATATCTAACTATATACATATAATTCTAACCATAAATTTAAATAAATTTACTAAACTCTCCATTTTCAAATCTATAAAATATTAGCAATAAATATATCCATTTTAGTACGAAAAAAACCGTTTTAATATACCATACTAATGAATGTCCTTAAAATGCATATGCGTATGCAACAAAAAATCTAAATTTACCTTTTTATTTTCATCTATAGTAGACTAATGAATTTTTATGATTCTTGAGTAAAAAATATCGTGATTCTAAGGGTTAAGTAATAATATGATACTTTAAATCAAACGTCTGATATACATACATAAGAAAATAATCAACTTTGAAAACACAATACAAAATCAACGAAATGATTATGACATTCGTGATAGTATTAACGAACTGAGAAAAGGTAAATAAAAAGTTAGAACTGATGTAACTGTAAATAATTTTAAATACACAATATGATAATTTAATAGCATATAATTCCCTATTTAAAAATATTTTGACCAATGTAATTAAAGTAATAACCCAAATAAAGAACGATTTTGTAAAAAGTTTAATTGGAAGGAAAAATGTACAAAAAATTGTGATGACATTAAAATATTAAAAAATATATTCAAGGAAGAAAAATTGCAAATATAAAAAGACAAAGCTTTATTAGCAAAATTTTATTTCTAATACAATTGCATAAATATATTCTATAACATTTGTATGAAAAAAGCACTCGATATAATTAATCTTTTATAATGTTTAATTTATTCTGAATTGCTTCCGGATTAAAACAATCATTTTTAGGCACTATATCATTACACGGAGTGCTATATATTTTCATTATTGCAATATGTATAATACCTCAAAAAATAATATAATATATATATATATATATATATATCTATATATAATATATATATATATAATATATATAAAATATATGTATTGGTTTAGAAATAATATTTACGCAACTTAGAATTCATACAAGACAAAAAAAAGTTTCAATAAAGCTACAGATGTATTATTTCAAAACATGATTAATCAAAAATACACATATTTCAAAAAATCCACTAAACGAAATGTTCTGAAATTTTGACAATATAAGCCATTATTATGTTCTATCACAACAATTTTTTCCATAAAATAAATTCAGAATATGAGCAAAAAAAATTTCTTCCAAAGATGTATAATGCTTAAAAATAAATATCATCAGCTAAAAAGATATAACTATTGTTATTACCATAAACACAACCTTTTTACAAAATTTCAAGTAGATTGAAACTTATAAGCAAATTTATAGATCCAAAAACACATTTTTTTCACGAATTTGGAAATTAAAAAGAAAACTACATACACGTATACGAATACGTACTTCTAACATGTTTTTAGCAAATCGAAAACTTTTACTATTAAAAGTTCTACGAGGAAGCAATAATAATAAATATATTTAATTAATAATATAACTGAATAGAAAAATGGAATCAATAGTAGGTAGAACGTAATAGTAAAATGGAATCAACAATTTTTCAGCTGAGTACGATATTGTGGAAAGAAAAAACTCCGTAGAACGAATGAACTCATTACAAAATTCAGGTATTTTATCATATTGTACATAAAACGGTCTTCTCGGAATCACGTCTGTAATCGGGTCAACTGCATCGGCATTCTCAAAGCGTCTTTACAGAGAAACTTGGACAATGCACCGCAATAACTTCCAGCAAAGGGAAAGGGAAGGTAATACCTTCGACTTTATTTTAGCGTTAGTGACGCAGTAGCAGCTCCGAAAGTATATAGAGCGGTAAAATCGAAGAAAATTCATTACGTCAGGCGGAGGAGTTTGAAAAGGGAGTGACTAGCTCTGTCTTACGAGGCAAACGAAGCGATCGTAATTATATTCATCATGCACACAGCTGCATTAGGATGCAAATTCCGCTCCGCACTCGCTTCCGGAATTACCAAAGTTCGTTCGCGGAAACTCTACCCCCTCCTGCTGCCACCCTTCTCCACCCGACCCGACCATTTCAACCCCCTTTCTCCACCATCGCCTCGAAGGAGGAGCCAAAATAATCGGAAGTCCTCAGGACCATCGAGTCCTGGATTTAATTATTTCCGCACAATGTCCCGGTTGCACAGTGTAATAATTAACGCGTGCGTTTACATGACCGACATTTCTGTAGCTTTATTTCCACGTTATATCCTGGATAACTTTAAATCAATTTACCGAAATGCGTTTATCTTATTGTAGCGTTTGTTTGAAAAATATGAAATACCAAAGGTACATCATCACGCGCATTTCTCCATCAGTGTCATCAACACCCCGCACTTTGAGAGAGCTTAATCGTTTACTAGGGAATGTGTACATAGATATAACTGCTACCGCCAGTGTTATAGCCATGAATAGCCGCGCGGAAGCGTGTCAGTTACAGGCCAGCGAGCCTCGCGTAGGCAGACGAATCTTGATCAACCCTCGAGAACTTGTTCTCTCTCCACCCCATTGTATCTTTCTCTATCTCTCATATGCGCTTGCTCTCTTGACTGCTTTTAGTTATTCTGTGCCTTGGAAATTCCAAGTAGATTCTTGATTTTCTTAGTATTAAATTCTGAACGGTACATCATAAATATTACCATCGGAAACTTGAATCTTGTTTGGAATGAGTTTCGAAAGTCGTATAGTTTATTGTTACATAGCATCTTGAGACTACGAGAACTTTATATTATTCCATCTATCATTATTTGTCACGTTACGTGTATACACAATATAAACACTATAATGCAATTGTCAAAAAAGTAGCTAGAGTAAAAAATCGATTGCAGCAATAATATTTAAATTTTGATAAATTTAAATTTTAACATAATATCTTCGATGTAAAATAAAGAAGTGATTATGTTTTAGCTTGCTCGTATATTTAATTTAAATGTTATTAACACTTACTTAAAATCTCACTAATTACATTACTCAAATGTATTAATATATGTTTCTTTATATAAATAAAATATTGACTCTATAGAAATTATAGATAGGCTCCGTTAATTTTACTTAACTATAAAAACAATCAATTTCTACAAAATCTTTAAAACGAAATAATGAAAGAAAATATAAAATGTAAAGTTTTCTATTTATTTTATCGGACATGGGAAATTAAAAACATTGTTTGAATTGTTTCAAAATTGTATTCAGACAAGTCGCAAGGAATTTGTATCGAATTCCTGTCGTTCAACCGCGATGAAAACAATCCCGCAAAATGAAAGAAAAAGGTACATTCTAGATCTCGCATCCTCTTCCCATTTATCGATTTCGTCTTGTGAATACAAGACCAGATAAATTGTACCACCTTCCTAGGGAAAGAAAAATAATAGGTTGAGTAAACTCAACGATATAGGACAAAGTGCGCAATATTTTCATCGATATTTCCAGTGGTGCGCTTTCATAAAAAGAAAAAGGCTGTATGAACTGACCTGCAGAGATTTAGGTGCTCGTTACCCAAGGTTTATTCTCCGGCACCGACATCACAAAACGCAAGAAGGAGGTACAAAAAGAGAAGCGTGTAGAAAGAGAAAGAGTGAAGAGAGAGGGAAGTAGAGAGGGTAACGGTGAAAAAAACAACGATCTCGTCGGAAACTCGTGGTGGAGACTACCCATGAGCGGTAGCTCGAGGCCACATCACAAAGGAGCTTTCGCCTGGTCGAAATTTACGCGATGTGTGCACAACGCAGTTCCTTTTTCCAACCACACGTACACGCGAGTTTTCCTTCTTCTAGTAACTCCACTTAACCTGCAAACTGTTTTGGCTGCCAGCTGGATTAAATGTGAAATTACGCATTCTGCGTATACTTTACCGAGTACTCGCCTCTCTCCCTCTCTCGCTCTTTCTCTCTCCTTCTTTCGCTTCATCCCTCGATATGCGTGTAAGGCTGATGATCTTCAATTTGAACAACAGAGTTTTTACGGTTTCCGTATTCAGATTTATATTTAACAGAATGGTCAGCAAAAGGTAAATTACTAGCAATTAATTAATGTAACAGTTAGAAGTTAATATGCATATATATATATATATATAATTATATATATATATATATATATATATATTATATATATATAGAATGCATCTAAGTTTAGTGTCTTAAAAGTGTGGTGTCATCTGTGTGTGTGAAAAATATATATGTATACATAACCTGACAACTATCAAGCTGCAATCTGGAAGCACAAGTAGAGTCATGGATAAACTTTCAAACTTTTCCAACAAACGGCTTGACTAGATAGAATATTGTTAAAGAATCCTGAGGCCATATTGTAGCACTTAAACTGACAAATGGAAAATACATCGTAACAGACAAGGAGATATTGGATTACCTGATAGAATCTTTTTAACTGGACTTCTTGAAGGAAGGGGAAAGCTGATGAAAGTTCGAGAGTCAAATAACTATCGAACAAGAAACAATATAAAACAAACTAGATTATGTAATGTATTGGGGACCGAAGTCGCTTAAAAGGAGAAGGTCAGGTATCACAAAGAAAGGGAGAATGTATTATTGGTCCAATGTGTTAAGCTTATCAGGGCAAGTCTGGAATTGTATTATATTCCAAAAGGTGAAAATGAGCGAGAGTGATGTTCATTTTAAAGTGAGCAAGGAGAGCTACACCTCCCCAACTTTTGACCTATAAGTCTCACATCGTTATACTCAAAATAATAAAACGTATAGGACAGATCCCCTGGTAAGAATTGTATCAAAGAAAAATAGGCTGTATAGCCATGTATTTAGTATGTAAAATGGCTAGTTTCTAATAGGAGGTGAAACGCTTTTTTTTCACATAATCGTCCATTCAACGGAGTGTCTGAAACCTTTAAATATTTTAAGCAAATTTATCGGTGGCCTTTAAGTTGTGATTAATCAAAGTCGATCGGTTTCCTAATTGCAAATATGATTTAGCAGTTGTTTACTTTCTACGAATCACCGTTCAAAATATATATCGAGATTCACGAATTTTTCTTAAAATCGTGCCGAATCTTTCTTATAAGTCTTTTCATAGGTAGAGAACGAGCCAGGCAACCTATTTTAGACCAAAATTCCGAGGAATCTTTCTTTCTGGCTAGGAAATAGAATGATCTTAATAAAATAATGTAAAAAGCGTTTCATCACACGGATAAAAATGTTCACATTTTAAGCCATTTTTTCGAAACAAGCTTGTTACTACTAAGAAATGGAGATGATTCTTACCAGGGTCTCTCTACGGACTCTCTGGGCTTTAAAAACTCAACAAAGCACAACACGCAAATTAATGGAAATACTTACTGGACATGGACAATACCACGTACATAAAATGGGTCTGGAAACAGATCTACTTTATTAATTATACAAAAAAATGAATGACACACCTTTCACATTCTATGCAAATGTCCCAGAATCATGACGAAAAGATGGCGCATTATGGGTGAATTTCTAATTGATTCAAGGGAAATCTCAAATTGGGATGTCTAAAGAATACTAGCTATATGACAAGGTCTTTAGGTGGTTTCTGATTAAAGAAACCTAGAACCAGTAAAGGACCTACCCAAATGAGAGAGTAATTCGATGTATTATTGGCAGTCCAAGAACAAGAAATGGTAAATAGAGCACAAAGGTATTACGCAAGTGCCTGGCAAGTCCCTTGGAAAAGGGATTTGCCAACTAAAACTAATAATAATAATAGATACATAACTTCGTATATCGGATAATTGATGCGTTATTTTTGTTTTTTTTACAAATATTTATGAAAATACTCGACAAAAATCTTAAATACTCATAATGATTCTGAAGAATTGACCAAATGTTTTAAGAAAACGTTAATCTAAAGTTTATGTAAAGTTAAGTTTACATAAACTTTAGATTAACGTTTTCTTAAAACATTTGGTCAATTCTTCAGAATCATTATGAGTATTTAAGATTTTTGTCGAGTATTTCATAAATATTTGTAAAAAAATACAAAAATAACGCATCAATTATCCGATATACGAAGTTATGTATCTATTATTATTATTAGTTTTAGTTGGCAAATCCCTTTTCCAAGGGACTTGCCAGGCACTTGCGTAATACCTTTGTGCTCTATTTACCATTTCTTGTTCTTGGACTGCCAATAATACATCGATACTCTCTCATTTGGGTAGGTCCTTTACTGGTTCTAGGTTTCTTTAATCAGAAACCACCTAAAGACCTTGTCATATAGCTAGTATTCTTTAGACATCCCAATTTGAGATTTCCCTTGAATCAATTAGAAATTCACCCATAATGCGCCATCTTTTCGTCATGATTCTGGGACATTTGCATAGAATGTGAAAGTGTGTCATTCATTTTTTTGTATAATTAATAAAGTAGATCTGTTTCCAGACCCATTTTATGTACGTGGTATTGTCCATGTCCAGTAAGTATTTCCATTAATTTGCGTGTTGTGCTTTTGTTGAGTTTTTAAAGCCCAGAGAGTCCGTAGAGAGACCCTGGTAAGAATCATCTCCATTTTCTTAGTAGTAACAAGCTTGTTTCGAAAAAATGGCTTAAAATGTGAACATTTTTATCCGTGTGATGAAACGCTTTTTACATTATTTTATTAAGATCAGTCTATTTCCTAGCCAGAAAGAAAGATTCCTCGGAATTTTGGTCTAAAATAGGTTGCCTGGCTCGTTCTACCCTATGAAAAGACTTATAAGAAAGATTCGGCACGATTTTAAGAAAAATTCGTGAATCTCGATATATATTTTGAACGGTGATTCGTAGAAAGTAAACAACTGCTAAATCATATTTGCAATTAGGAAACCGATCGACTTTGATTAATCACAACTTAAAGGCCACCGATAAATTTGCTTAAAATATTTAAAGGTTTCAGACACTCCGTTGAATGGACGATTATGTGAAAAAAAAGCGTTTCACCTCCTATTAGAAACTAGCCATTTTACATACTAAATACATGGCTATACAGCCTATTTTTCTTTGATACAATTCTTACCAGGGGATCTGTCCTATACGTTTATTATTTTGAGTATAAACGATGTGAGACTTATAGGTCAAAAGTTGGGGAGGTGTAGCTCTCCTTGCTCACTTTAAAATGAACATCACTCTCGCTCATTTTCACCTTTTGGAATATAATACAATTCCAGACTTGCCCTGATAAGCTTAACACATTGGACCAATAATACATTCTCCCATTCTTTGTGATACCTGACCTTCTCCTTTTAAGCGACTTCGGTCCCCAATACATTACATAATCTAGTTTGTTTTATATTGTTTCTTGTTCGATAGTTATTTGACTCTCGAACTTTCATCAGCTTTCCCCTTCCTTCAAGAAGTCCAGTTAAAAAGATTCTATCAGGTAATCCAATATCTCCTTGTCTGTTACGATGTATTTTCCATTTGTCAGTTTAAGTGCTTACAATATGGCCTCAGGATTCTTTAACAATATTCTATCTAGTCAAGCCGTTTGTTGGAAAAGTTTGAAAGTTTATCCATGACTCTACTTGTGCTTCCAGATTGCAGCTTGATAGTTGTCAGGTTATGTATACATATATATTTTTCACACACACAGATGACACACACACTTTTAAGACACTAACTTAGATGCATTCTATATATATATATATATATATATATATATATATATATATATATATATATATATATATATATATATATATATGCATATTAACTTCTAACTGTTACATTAATTAATTGCTAGTAATTTACCTTTTGCTGACCATTCTGTTAAATATAAATCTGAATACGGAAACCGTAAAAACTCTGTTGTTCAAAATTGAAGATCATCAGCCTTACACGCATATCGAGGGATGAAGCGAAAGAAGGAGAGAGAGAAAGAGCGAGAGAGGGAGAGAGGCGAGTACTCGGTAAAGTATACGCAGAATGCGTAATTTCACATTTAATCCAGCTGGCAGCCAAAACAGTTTGCAGGTTAAGTGGAGTTACTAGAAGAATGGAAAAAACTCGCGTGTACGTGTGGTTGGAAAAAGGAACTGCGTTGTGCACACATCGCGTAAATTTCGACCAGGCGAAAGCTCCTTTGTGATGTGGCCTCGAGCTACCGCTCATGGGTAGTCTCCACCACGAGTTTCCGACGAGATCGTTGTTTTTTTCACCGTTACCCTCTCTACTTCCCTCTCTCTTCACTCTTTCTCTTTCTACACGCTTCTCTTTTTGTACCTCCTTCTTGCGTTTTGTGATGTCGGTGCCGGAGAATAAACCTTGGGTAACGAGCACCTAAATCTCTGCAGGTCAGTTCATACAGCCTTTTTCTTTTTATGAAAGCGCACCACTGGAAATATCGATGAAAATATTGCGCACTTTGTCCTATATCGTTGAGTTTACTCAACCTATTATTTTTCTTTCCCTAGGAAGGTGGTACAATTTATCTGGTCTTGTATTCACAAGACGAAATCGATAAATGGGAAGAGGATGCGAGATCTAGAATGTACCTTTTTCTTTCATTTTGCGGGATTGTTTTCATCGCGGTTGAACGACAGGAATTCGATACAAATTCCTTGCGACTTGTCTGAATACAAATTTTGAAACAATTCAAACAATGTTTTTAATTTCCCATGTCCGATAAAATAAATAGAAAACTTTACATTTTATATTTCTTTCATTATTTCGTTTTAAAGATTTTGTAGAAATTGATTGTTTTTATAGTTAAGTAAAATTAACGGAGCCTATCTATAATATTCTATAGAGTCAATATTTTATTTATATAAAGAAACATATATTAATACATTTGAGTAATGTATATTAGTGAGATTTTATAAGTAAGTGTTAATAACATTTAAAATTAAATAATACGAGCAAGCTAAAACATAATCAACTTCTTTATTTTACATCGAAGATATTATGTTAAAATATTAAATTTATCAAAATTTAAATATTATTGCTGCAATCGATTTTTTACTCTAGCTACTTTTTTGACAATTGCATTATAGTGTTTATATTGTGTATACACGTAACGTGACAAAATAATGATAGATGGAATAATATAAAGTTCTCGTAGTCTCAAGATGCTATGTAACAATAAACTATACGACTTTCGAAACTCATTCCAAACAAGATTCAAGTTTCCGATGGTAATATTTATATGATGTACCGTTCAGAATTTAATACTAAGAAAATCAAGAATCTACTTGGAATTTCCAAGGCACAGAATAACTAAAAGCAGTCAAGAGAGCAAGCGCATATGAGAGATAGAGAGAAAGATACAATGGGGGTGGGAGAGAGAACAAGTTCTCGAGGGTTGATCAAGATTCGTCTGCCTACGCGAGGCTCGCTGGCCTGTAACTGACACGCTTCCGCGCGGCTATTCATGGCTATAACACTGGCGGTAGCAGTTATATCTATGTACACATTCCCTAGTAAACGATTAAGCTCTCTCAAAGTGCGGGGTGTTGATGACACTGATGGAGAAATGCGCGTGATGATGTACCTTTGGTATTTCATATTTTTCAAACAAACGCTACAATAAGATAAACGCATTTCGGTAAATTGATTTAAAGTTATCCAGGATATAAACGTGGAAATAAAGCTACAGAAATGTCGGTCATGTAAACGCACGCGTTAATTATTACACTGTGCAACCGGGACATTGTGCGGAAATAATTAAATCCAGGACTCGATGGTCCTGAGGACTTCCGATTATTTTGGCTCCTCCTTCGAGGCGATGGTGGAGAAAGGGGGTTGAAATGGTCGGGTCGGGTGGAGAAGAGGGTGGCAGCAGGAGGGGGTAGAGTTTCCGCGAACGAACTTTGGTAATTCCGGAAGCGAGTGCGGAGCGGAATTTGCATCCTAATGCAGCTGTGTGCATGATGAATATAATTACGATCGCTTCGTTTGCCTCGTAAGACAGAGCTAGTCACTCCCTTTTCAAACTCCTCCGCCTGACGTAATGAATTTTCTTCGATTTTACCGCTCTATATACTTTCGGAGCTGCTACTGCGTCACTAACGCTAAAATAAAGTCGAAGGTATTACCTTCCCTTTCCCTTTGCTGGAAGTTATTGCGGTGCATTGTCCAAGTTTCTCTGTAAAGACGCTTTGAGAAATGCCGATGCAGTTGACCCGATTACAGACGTGATTCCGAGAAGACCGTTTTATGTACAATATGATAAAATACCTGAATTTTGTAATGAGTTCATTCGTTCTACGGAGTTTTATTCTTTCCACAATATCGTACTCAGCTGAAAAATTGTTGATTCCATTTTACTATTACGTTCTACCTACTATTGATTCCATTTTTCTATTCAGTTATATTATTAATTAAATATAATTTATTAATTATTGCTTCCTCGTAGAACTTTTAATAGTAAAAGTTTTCGATTTGCTAAAAACATGTTAGAAGTACGTATTCGTATACGTGTATGTAGTTTTCTTTTTAATTTCCAAATTCGTGAAAAAAATGTGTTTTTGGATCTATAAATTTGCTTATAAAGTTTCAATCTACTTGAAATTTTGTAAAAAGGTTGTGTTTATGGTAATAACAATAGTTATATCTTTTTAGCTGATGATATTTTATTTATTAAGCATTATACATCTTTGGAAGAAATTTTTTATTGCTCATATTCTGAATTTATTTTATGGAAAAAATTGTTGTGATAGAACATAATAATGGCTTATATTGTCAAAATTTCAGAACATTTCGTTTAGTGGATTTTTTGAAATATGTGTATTTTCTGATTAATCATGTTTTGAAATAATAACATCTGTAGCTTTATTGAAACTTTTTTTTGTCTTGTATGAATTCTAAGTTGCGTAAATATTATTTCTAAACCAATACATATATATTTTATATATATATATATATATATATATATATATATATATATATATATATATATATATATATATATATATTATATTATTTTTTGAGGTATTATACATATTGCAATAATGAAAATATATAGCACTCCGTGTAATGATATAGTGCCTAAAAATGATTGTTTTAATCCGGAAGCAATTCAGAATAAATTAAACATTATAAAAGATTAATTATATCGAGTGCTTTTTTCATACAAATGTTATAGAATATATTTATGCAATTGTATTAGAAATAAAATTTTGCTAATAAAGCTTTGTCTTTTTATATTTGCAATTTTTCTTCCTTGAATATATTTTTTAATATTTATAATGTCATCACAATTTTTTGTACATTTTTCCTTCCAATTAAACTTTTTACAAAATCGTTCTTTATTTGGGTTATTACTTTAATTACATTGGTCAAAATATTTTTAAATAGGGAATTATATGCTATTAAATTATCATATTGTGTATATTAAAATTATTTACAGTTACATCAGTTCTAACTTTTTATTTACCTTTTCTCAGTTCGTTAATACTATCACGAATGTCATAATCATTTCGTTGATTTTGTATTGTGTGTTTCAAAGTTGATTATTTTCTTATGTATGTATATCAGACGTTTGATTTAAAGTATCATATTATTACTTAACCCTTAGAATCACGATATTTTTTACTCAAGAATCATAAAAATTCATTAGTCTACTATAGATGAAAATAAAAAAGGTAAATTTAGATTTTTTGTTGCATACGCATATGCATTTTAAGGACATTCATTAGTATGGTATATTAAAATACGGTTTTTTTCGTACTAAAATGGATATATTTATTGCTAATATTTTATAGAATTTGAAAATGGAGAGTTTAGTAAATTTATTTAAATTTATGGTTAGAATTATATGTATATAGTTAGATATAGTTAAAATTTCAAAATATCCCAAATTTTAACAAATTAAAAATATTTTGCAGGAAGTGTACAACTTTTTTGGATATTTTTAAAAATAAACAACAAATATCTATTCTACATTATATGTATATATATATATTCCTTTTCTCCTAATATAAAATTGAGTGACCGCTCGAATCGAAGATCTCGAATCTCGATCTCGAACATTAAAAAACTCGAAAATCAATCGAAAACAAAACATCGGCGCGTAGCGCGCCCAAATCCACTAGTCCTATTATAAATTTGAGTGAGCGCTAGAATCGAAGATCTCGAACATTAAAAAACTCGAAAATCAACCGTAAACAAAACATCGGCGCCCAATAAATTAGTATATACCAATCCACTATTATAATAATCGAACTGGAGTCGAGATCTTACGAAATTCGAGATTTGACGGATTATTTGATCTACGAAATTGATAGTCATATGTTATTCAAAGAGGTTGAAGTTCGAAAAAAATACAGAGTACTAGGCGCGAGTATCGCGCTCGAATTTAACTAATATATTAGGTGATTTCACATCAGATGTACAAGATACAATTTATACAAAAATAGCCCATATTTATAAACATACGAGAAATATCTTCCAGAATTTTTCACCACCTTGGATCTTAAATACCTTAAATTAGGTTAACTTTTATATTACACATTAAATGGGAAAAAGTTTTAAAATGTCGAAAAGAATTTTTTACCATTTTTAAAATTACCTAATTTGAAGTAATGTAAGTGGATATCGAGAGATCATTTTGCTAGTTTTGATTTTGGTCTGTTCGACAGTATTGTATGCCTCATATTGAACCAGACTATTTTCTGTAACTTTAGCTTTTTAACAAAATTAAATTTAAGATAGAATGTTCTTTTATACCAAAGATATAAGAGATCAAAGAAATGGTAAAAATGACAAAATTTTAGCACTTGAAACCCTGCATTTCATACTACCCAACAATTTATTGAACAAGCATTATCCTGGATAAAACTTCTTTTCATGTAATTATTTGAATTATACTATATGTTTAATAACATTACCTTATTAAACTTATATTAAACATGCATGAATAAGTTTAATATAACGGATAGAAACTCCTGATTTGATCTTTATACCTATTGCTTTCACCAACTATTACTGTTTAGTATTCTTGACAAGTAAATATATGTATTTAATTAATGATAATTAATAATAACTGTAAATAATATTAAAAAGTACTATTCGATGAAGAAGGTTTTAAAACCCAATTAGCAAGTTTCATCGGTTAAATTAAACATATTATAAGTTTAATAAGTCAACGTTATTAAATGAACATACTATAATTCAAATAGTTAAGAAAAAAAACTTTATCCAAGTTATACTTGTTTAATAAATTGTTGAGTAGTATGAAATACAGGGTTCTCAAGTGCGAAAATTTTGTCATTTTTACAATTTTCTCTTTTTTACCACCTCTTTGATTTTTTATATCTTTAGTTTGAAGTAAGATCCCATCTTAAATTTAATTTTGTTGAAAAGCTAAAGTTACAGAGAATAATCTAATTCAATATAAGGCATGCAATGCTCTCGTACATACCAAAATCAAAACTAACAAAATGAGCCTCGATAGTCGATCTTATTACTTCAAATTAGGTAATTGTAAAAATGGTAAAAAATTCTATTCAGCAAAAAGTTAACCTATTTTGAGGTATTTATTATCCAACGTGGTAAAAAAGGTAAAAGAAATAAAACGACTTTTCCAACTCGTATAACTTTTAATGCGTATTAATTGTTTGACTTTATATTAGTTTTACACATGCTGGATGATATTTTCAGTGTGTTTATAAATTTGGGCTATTTTTAAATTGTGTCTTGTACACTTGATGTGAAATTACCTTTAAATAATATATATATAACGTTGATTATTTGTTGTTTCTTAAAATATGTATCCAAAAATTCCAATTATCTTCACACAATGTGTACCATATATACATATAATTCAGTTATATACATATTTTATACATAGCATAAATTAGTTATTTTTTTATATTTTAATTAACGTCGCTCTATTTGTGCTCCCAATATGGTACTAAGCAGCGACGGAGGTCATGCGATATCTTTGTAAAGAAAGCACTTGTTGAAATATGCATTTCCCCAGTGGTGCTTGTATATCAATCGACCGGGCTAGGAATCGAACCCGGAACCTTCGAATTAGGGCCTCCAGGCCTCTCACAAGTTAGTTGATATGGGAATTATTAACATTTTAATTACTTTGGAGAATAATAAGAAAATACGATTTCAATAGCTTATTGTTTAAGAATTGTGCGAGCGTCCAATAACTGCGATACGATCGCTATTCTTGCATTACTTAGTGGACCAAGTAATTTTAAGATTTTAAATTATACTAGCAGAGATACCTCGCTCCTAACGTCGCTCGGTTCATATGAACACTTACATTTTTTTCTTTATAAATTATAATTTATAATTGATGAATAAAAAGAGCTATGGATATGATAATATTAAGGAAATATGTGTAAACATAATCTGGTAAAGATTTAACGACAAATCATATATTTGTTCCTTAGTACAATGTAAGATATGAGAATAATATAATATAAGATAATATATTTTCTATTAATATTTGAGATATTATTTGCTGCTATTTAAAAATAGGAGTAAACATTGTGACTTTTAGATCATTATAGCTTCGTATATTGTAAGCCAAATAATCGTAGAATTAATAAATTTCTTTAGTCATGTAAGTTTTAATAAAATTAACAGCGTATATATTTGCACACATATCCTGATAAATATGTATATTTTTTATTAAAGTTTCGTCCTATATATGAATTTTGACAATTCTGCCTTACTGATGTCAGTTTAAATTAATGTTCGATTATTTTATGTACATACATATATGCTTTATTAATACAATTTAATAATAGAAATGAAAATTTACCTAAGATTTAAAATTATATTTTATATATTGAAAAACAATATTTTATTTTTATTAATATTTAAAAATATACAATATATTATTATTTAAGTAGTTTATTTAATAACAGCTTTATTTATATACAATCTAACCAACCTTTAAGCTATTCTGCTATAAACACAGTACAAATGAACAGTATAATTAAATTTCTTAGAATTTGGTAAACGCCTTAGAGCAAACGTAAAATATAAGCTAGTTTGTGAATAGATAGTTCTTAGGTCGGATGGATTACATTTCCTACAAATTTTCTAAAATTAAAATGAGCGATTTGCAAGAAAGAGTGCAGAAATTGGAGGAAAGTGTAAAAGCAATACAAGGTATGTAATTAACTTGTTTTAAAATATGTATTTAAAGTAAATTTTACTGATAATTTATATTAAAATAAATTAACTATGTTAATTTCTTATTTAAAAACTATTTATAATGTACACTGTTAAAAAATTTATTAAATTTAATGTACATTTCATTAAAATTAATGCAAAAATAGGTAAATATATACATGTAGAAATTTTGAAATTTTGTTTTTGTTAATTGTACACTAATTTAACTGGAAGTTTTTTTACAGTGTAATTATAATTATTATTCATTTTTAAATTAATATTTATATATTATTATAAATTAATTGTATATGTTTTTACATGTTAGATGTTCAGTCAGATATGATTGAAAAATTGAATAAAATAATTGAAAAAATCGACAAATCAGGTGAATTAAAGGAATACGTCTATGTTCAAAATCAACGACCTCAATCTGTAATTCCTTATGAAGGAACATCAATGATAAACTCTGGTGCCAATCAAAATCAAAGCAACTGTTCTGGTAAAGAATATATAAATATACACACATATATGTATATGCTAGCGTGTGTTACATATTTAAATATTGAATTAACTAATTTTTTTGTATTTGTAGGTTATAATTCAAGCAATGGAAACTTAAGATATTGTAATAGACCATACAAAGGTGAGTGAAAATTTAAAATATTGTTAACATATAAATTATTTTATAAGTTATTGTATTATAAATTATTTTAATGTTATTTCAGGTAATATAAGAGGTTGTAAAGGTGGAAGGAGGCATCGAAGGAATCACACATATAATGCAGCTTTTATAGGGGAAGTAATGAAACATTTTATGCAATAATAAGTTGTATATCATTTATTTCAAATGTGGTATAAGATAATGTAAATCTATATAAAGAATAAACAGTTATAATAAATATGAGTAAATTTATTTCGTTATAGTCCCATAGTTCATTGTTATTACGTTATTATATATATTTTTTTATTAAAATGAATTCAAAATTAAAATTAATATTATTAAGTGAATATTAAGAGAATATATTAAAATATTGATTCAGTAATTTAATAAATATGTTATTAAGAATCGATCCCAAAACATAATCTTTTAAACTATAAATTTGATTTTGATATTATTATGATTATTATCTTTTGAATTTAATATTAATTTTTAGTTATAATAAATATTTTGAATGTAATTATTTTTACAGTTAAAGCTCGCATAACGCACAAAAGTAAAATGGTTCGTATTTTCAATAAAAAGCTACAACAATAAATATAAAAATAAATTAATTATCATGTTTTTAAATTTAAATTTAATTGAAAGTTTGTACGATGTATTATTATTCTGTAAACCTGTTATGAGAGCATGTAAACTTATATTGAAAACAAATGTTTCTTATAGTACAAGTTTACCGTAACTATTAGCACATTGATTCAGTGATAGCCGTTCATTATACAGTGTGTTTAAGTGTTATAGGTGTAGTGTTATTTATTACATAATTGAAAATGAAAATTAATAGTAATAAAAGAAAATTAGAAGATGATTCTAATGAAAAAAATGTCAAAATCACAAAATCAGATAAGTACTGCACATTTAAAGAAGCAGAGGAGTCAATATTTAGGTTTGTATATTTAATTATATAATAACATTAAATACTACATATGATAATATTATTAAACATTATATTTGAATTTATAAATAAACATTAATATTTTATATTCATGATTATATTTGAATTTATAAATAAACATTAATATTTTATATTCATAAATTTTTATCTCATTTGTTTTAGTCTCATATTTTTTTAATTACTCAACAATTTCTCATTTTTTAAAATAATATTAAATTTTTTATAAATTATAATAAAGACTTTTAATTTTTTAATTTTTTAAGGTTTACAGTTAAAGCACGTGTAACACATAAAACCAACTTAATAAATTACACCAATGGACAATTATTTAGTGCTGACTGCATTGATACCTCCGGTGAATTTAGAGTTACTGCATTCAACGATGTAGCTGTACACTTTTATGAAAAGTTGAAGGTGATATTTAATTTTATTATTGTTACATAAACATATTTAGCTTCATTATATGTGCATTTTATTATTTAACTTTACTAGTTTCAAATTTTTGTATAAATAGAAATTTTTAATATTTCTTTCACAGGTTAACTCCATATATGAATTTAGTAACGTCCATTTCACTGCATGCAACAACAAATTTAATAAATTTAAACAAAACTTATTGGAAATAAATTTGAAAATCGATTCATTAGTTCAAGAGATATTTGATGAAGACTTGATACCAAAAAATAATATAGTATTTGTAAATTTCATGGATATTTGTAATAAGGATGCTGGTGAATATATAGGTAAAAGATATGAAACAACTTTTATTACCTTTTATAAAATGATTTAATTAATTTAAGTATGAACTATTGCAGACATTGTTGGAATAATAAGTTCAATCGTCGAAGTGCAGATTATAAAAGGTGATTTTGTAAAAAGGGAAATCATTATAAAAGATGATATTCATAATGAAGTAAGTTTGTAGGACTTAATGTGATTGGATAAAAATAATTACATTTTACAAATATTATATATTTTTTTAGGTTACAGTGGTATTTTGGAACAAAAATGCTAAACAATTTATTGGAAAATTAAATGATATAATTCATATTAAAAGTGGAAAAGTAACTGAATATAAATCTGAAAAAAAGATATCTGTATTATCAAGTACAGTTTTCACATTGAATGATACATCTATTGATGAAGTTAAAAGGTAAAATATTATTTTTTAATTTATTATACATATAATTTAATGGTATATATTATATATAATAATAAAAATAATAATTATTTATATTTTATTTTAGATTGTCAAATATCTTGCAGAACTAAAAAAACCTAATTTATACATTGAAAATTCATTATATTATATTTATTGTTGAAAGTACTTTTTTTTGTACGAATTTTTATATTATAATAGATAATTATGAGTTAATAAATAAAAAATAATAATTTTTTATTTCCTACGTAATCAAATCAACTTAGACTAAACAAATATTAAAGTAGTTTAAATAATAACATTATTTATTAATTTCTAATATCCTTAGTAATATTGTATATATGTATAACAACATTTGTACGATTTTGTAATACATTTATATTGACAGCTCTTCTTTTCAAATTTCTATTGTCATTAATATTTATTATAAAAATAAAAAAATATAATACACCAATATTAGTTTTATTATATTCTATTACAATCAACTGATTTAAAATCCATTTATATTCGTAAACATAAGTAATTGATAAGCGGGGGAATTGAAAAGAAACAAAATTAAAGTCAGTAGTCTAATAATAGACGTGAATTGTATAGGTTTATGTTTGTTCAAATTTGTATAGAAATGTTTCGTTTAAATTAAAATAAGTTATTTTATATATTATAATTAAACAAATTTAGCGTCAATAACTCGAAAGTTTATTTATATTTACATTTTTACTTACAATTTTCTTTACATAAATTTTTATAAAGTGTTGCGTGCTTCCAAACAGCTGTAAGTATTATCTCTTGTACGCGAGAACGTTTATTATTGATTTATAGCATCCTTAGTAATATTTTATAAATGTATAACAACATTTGTATGAATTTGTAATACATTTATATTGACAGCTCTTCTTTTCAAATTTTTATTGTCACTAATATTTATTAAAAAAATAAAAATAAAAATATAATACATCAATATTAGTTTTATTATATTCTGTTATAGTCAACTGAGTTAAAATACAGTTATGTTTCGTAAACATAAGTAATTGATAAGCGGGGGAAACGAATAGAAACAAAATTAAAGTCAGTAGTCTAATAGACGTGAATTGTATAGGTTTATGTTCCTTCAAATCAGTATACAAATTTAGCGTCAATAACTCGAAAGTTTATTTATATTTACATTTTTACTTACAATTATATTTACATATATTACTATCTTTACATAAATTTTCATAAAGTGTTGCGTAATTACAAACAACTGTAAGTATTATCTCTTGTACGAAAGAACGCATTGTTTACTTTTCTGAACATGTATATATTATATATATTCGAACGTACATATAATATTTACAGATTATTAAATTATTAAGTTAATTTTATTAATGTTATATCTGTCTATAAAAATAGTAAGTCTATTAATTAATTTTAATGGTTATGAGTTTAATTTGTTGAAATTAATTTATTGAAACCAGAAAAGCTCAAGACCATTAAGTTTGCTAATTATTCATGAATTTTTTGCCATTTTGCTATTAATAACATTAATAACTTATTTTTTTTTAAATGTACCTATTTTTCTAAATTATTATTACTGGCGTATCTTACTTTCATGGATAATTTATTAAAAACGAAATATTTTTGAAAATCGAAGCTCCATATTCTAATGAAAGTACGGAATAATAGTTACAAATTTTTAAAAATTTTTATTTAGTTTTTTCAAAATAATTTTTTTATTGAAAAAGATAGATTCTAGTTATTCGGTTGCGACAACCCGTTAATTATATTAAAAATAATGGGTCTTAGTAATGAAGACAAATTGATTGTCAAAGGAATTGGTAATTATACTGGATTTAATAGTAGATTAAATGATAATCATTTATATGAATTTAATAATATATTAAAATCGCATACCGAATTTAATATGCAATGTACTGTAGCCATGCAAAGGCTATCGAATATTAAAGTTGTAGATAGAAACAAACAATTTATTCAAATATTATTTTCTGGATCATTTGACAATGGCCATTGGATCTGTTTCTGGTATAACAATAATGTAATTCATATTTATGACAGCCTTAACAATAAGTTTTTAAATAATGATCATATAATCGTAATAAACCGTATGTTCCCTGATAAAAAAAATTTACGAATTATTTATGAAAAGGTTCAAAATCAAACAAATTCTTATGATTGTGGTATATACGCAATAGCTTTCGCAGTTGCAATTGTTTTTAATGTATGTCCCTGTAATTTAAAGTTTAATGTAAATAAAATGCGAGAAACCTTATTAAAAATGTATGAAAATAACACATTGATATTTTTTCCTTTGCAAAGTGATTTACAATATTATTCTAACAATAGAATAATGCAAATTAATACGGAATTTAATAATGTCATTCAACATTCTAATATTTCAAATGTATATTCTCATTTTCCAAAAGTAAATATAAAAAAAGTTGAGTCAACGTATTTAGAAAAAATAGAAAATAGTCAAAATTTATTAATGAATAAATTAAAATGTTATTCATTAGAAAAACTTAATATAAACTCAAGTAACAGTAACAGTGTAAATTACACCTTATGTAATAATAGAAATGATTTGACAGAAATATCTGAAAACCATAATTTAAATAATGAAAATAAATATCATGCTATGGATGTACAAAATATTAATTATTGTCAAAATGATGCAGTCGATAATGAATACTTTCCGCAAGACAACAATTATTCTTTCAATGCAATTGATGTTATAAATGATAAAGTTAATTTAAAAAAAAATTCTTTAAAAAGAACTTCCAGCAATAATAAAACAATAGTAAACGTTAAAAAAAGAAAAACTAATATACAAATTGCAGAATGTCAAAAAAATTTACACCAAATAAAAAAAAATTCAATAAACTTTAATTCAAATAAATTGAGTAAAACTTCTTTACAAAACCATAAACTATTACAACAAAAAATTAGGAGAAATATCCTTACTGAGGAACAGAAAATAATAATTAATAACAAAAGAAGAGAAAAGGAAAATGAAAAAAAAAAAAATTTAAATCCTGATGAAATTTTAGCAGCAAGAAAAGAAAAAACTTTAAAACAAACAATTAAAAGAAATAAAAGAACTAAGGAAGAACAAATCGAATTCAATAAAAATAGAAGAGAAAAATATAAAATAAAAAAAGAAAGCATAAATAAATGTGGCATTGTAGTATTAAAATATGAAGAAAAATTAAATAAAAAAGTAAGTAGAAACCAAAATTCTATGAAAATTAAATTAAATTCTAAATTTAATGAAAAATTAAAAAAAAAAAAAATAATACTACAAAAAATTAGAAGAAATAACCTTACTGATGAACAGAAAATAATAATTAATAACAAAAGAAGAGAAAAGGAAAATGAAAAAAAAAAAAAATTTAAGTTCTGATGAAATTTTAGCAGCAAGAAAGGAAAAAACTTTAAAGCAAAAAATTAAAAGAATCGAAAGAACTAAAGAAGAAAAAATCGAATGCAATAAAAAAACAAGAGAAATAAGTAAAATAAAAAAAGAAAGCATAAATAAATATAAAATTAAAATAATAAAATCTGAAGATGCACTAAAAACAAAAATTACAATGAAAAAAAATTCAGTAAAAATTAATTTTGATGCTTTATTCAATGCAAATTTTGACGAAGAATTAATTATTGAGAATTTTTTAGGTGAATTAAGTGAAATTTGCATATTTTGCAATGCTAAACATTTCAAATTTGAATATAAAGCTGATAAAAAATTTACAAATTGTTGCAATAGAGGTAAAGTAATATGTGAAGATATTGATTATCCTGATTATTTAAAAAACTTAGTAACTGGAACTAAAAATGAAAGTGAACAGTTTTGCAAACATATAAGACTTTATAATAATGCACTTGCCTTTGCTAGTTTTGGAGCAAAATTTGATACATTATTTGGAAAAGGACCTCAAGTTATTAGAATCTGCGGTCAAGTTTATCACAATATTTATAATTTACATCCAAACGAAATTGATGCCAGAAAATATGGTCAACTTTATATTATTGATAATGAACTGGCGTCTCAAATGCGATTTAATAATATTCCGTTGTGTTCCTTTCAATTATTAAAAGAATTAGATAATTATTTTCGCAAAAACAATATTTATGCCAAATCTTATAAAATGATGCACGAAGTTGAAATAGAAACACAAATTAGTTTAAAAAATAATGCAACTGAAATTAAATCTAATGAAATTGCAATGTACATAACTCGTAATTCAAATCTCGATAAACGCAGATACAACTTAGCTAGATGTAATGAAGTAGCCGTAGTATTTGTTGGGAATGATGGTCAACCTCCTGAAGATCGAGACATATGTATATATTCAAAACATTTAACACCTAAGAGTATCCCTTATATAAGTAAGCATGTTGATCCTATGACATATCCATTAATGTATCCTATTGGAGGTTTCGGTTGGATGCCAAACATGAAATGTAAAAATAATGAAAATAATATTACAATGTTACAATTTTATTGCTACAAATTTAGCGTTAGAGGTGATTTTAACCAATATTTAAATTTAGGAAAATTAACACAGCAATATATTGTTGATGCTTGGATAAAAGTTGAAGGGTCAAGATTGCATTATTTAAGGAAAAACCAAAATTTACTTAGAACAGATTTATATAAAGGAGTTATGGATTATATAAAAACAAAGCAAACAGACGAAAAAATGAAAATCGGCAAATGCGTTATATTGCCATCATCATTTACAGGAAGTCCCCGATCTTTAAAGCAAAATTTTTTAGACTCAATGACCATTGTTCAAAAATACGGTAAACCTGATTTTTTCATCACAATGACATGTAATCCAAAGTGGAAAGAAATTCAAATAATTTAAAAAAGCATGAATCTGCTATTGATAGACCAGATTTAGTAACGAAGATTTTCAATGAAAAAGCTAAACAATTGTTAATTGAGGTAACAAAAAAAAATATATTTGGAAAATGTATTGCATATACATATGTTATAGAGTTTCAAAAAAGAGGTTTACCTCACATGCATATGTTAGCCTTTGTTGATAAAAAATATAAAGTCAACAATGCAGATGATGTGGATAAAATTATAAGTGCAGAAATACCTGATAGAGAAAAATATCCAAAAATATACAATATAGTTAAACAATCAATGATACATGGACCCTGTGGTGAAAATAACCTGCACTCACCATGTATGGATATAAAAACAAAAACATGTACCAAAAATTTCCCAAAACATTATAATGATATTACTAACTTTAATAATAATGGATATCCTCTGTATAGACGAAGGAATAATGGAAAACAAATTGTCTTTAGAAAAAACGTAATAGCTGATAATCGATTTGTTGTTGCTTATAATCCTTACTTATTATTAAAATTTAACTGCCACATAAATGTGGAAGTATGCTCAACTATACAGTGCGTCAAATATTTATTTAAATATTGTTTTAAAGGACATGATTGTGCATTTATAAAAATGACTGACAAAATTACTACATCTGTCAATGAAATCGAAACCACAAATGATTCTGAAAATTATAAATACGATGAAATAAAACAATTTCTAAACACAAGATATGTTAGTCCACCAGAAGCAATGCATAGATTACTTCAATTTTCAATGCACGATTTATCACATGTAATTTATAGATTAGCAGTACATTTGGAAAATGAACAATTTGTATACTTTAAAGAAGGATTAGAAGAAGAGTTGATTGATAAAAACTTAAATACAACTTTGACAGCCTGGTTCCACCTTAATACAACTGACCCACAAGCTAGACAGTACTTATATTTGGAAATACCAAGTTTCTACATTTTCAATGAAAGGTCAAAAAAGTGGATAGAAAGAAAGAAATTTTGGAAACCACTTATCAGTAGACTATACTTTGTTAATCCAAAAGATCGTGAAAGATTTTATTTAAGATTATTATTATTACACGTAACAGGAGCTAAATCATTCGAAGATTTAAGAACTTTTGAGAATGTTACATATGATACTTACTATCAAGCAGCATTAGCTAGAAAATTAATTACGACTGACAAAGAATGGGATAAATGTATGGAAGAAGCTATAGAAATTGAATTTCCTAAAGCTTTATGTAATTTATTTGCTTTCATTTGCGTTTTTCACAATCCCGTAAATGCTTTAGAATTATATGAAAAGTATAAGATTTATTTTTATAATCCAATCATACCAAGAGATGTTGGTGAAAATTTAGCATTAAAACAAATTGATTCAATTTTAAGGTCACATGGATTTTCAATAGATGATTTTAACTTACCTAACATAAATTATGATAATCTTGAGAAAGGGTGTAATGGTGAAGAAGAATTAATGGTACAAAAACAAATAAATGCTTCATATAATATTAAATATTTATCAGAAAAACAACGAGAAATTTTCAATACTGTATTAGATAGTATAAGTGGTTATATTCCTAACAAATGTTTCTTCATTGATGGACCTGGAGGTAGTGGAAAAAGTTATTTACTAAATTCAATAATTAATTACTTAAATCAAAATAATATTAGCGTTATACCTGTAGCATGGACGGGTATAGCTGCAAATTTATTAATTAATGGTAGAACGTCACATGTAGTATTTAAATTACCATTGAATATAACAGAAGACACTACTTGCAATGTTACCACAAACTCAAATTATGGAAAAAAATTAAAAGAAGTTCAAATTATAATTTGGGATGAAATAACAATGACATCCAAGTATGCATTTGAGGCAGTTAATAAATTATTTCAAGACCTTTGCAATAATAATTTTGAATTCGGTGGTAAGATAATAATTGTTTCAGGGGACTTTAGACAAACTTTACCAGTTGTTAAACGTGCCACTAGAACAGCCATCGTAGAAAATTGTATAAAAAATAGTTATTTATGGAATAAATTTAAACGTATGTCTTTGAAGGATAATATGAGAGTTGATCAATTAGATCATGATTTTAAAAAATGGCTTTTAAATATCGGAGATGGAATAAGTTGCACAAATTTTGAACAAAATAACGATCTTACAATAATTCCAAAAGAATTTTTGTCAAGCAGCGATATCATTACAGAAATTTATGGTGACTGTTTTAGTAATGGTAATAATCAAGTACTTTCAAAAAGAGTTATTTTAACACCAAAAAATACTGATGTCTTAAAAATGAATAGTGAAATTTTAACTAATATAAACGGAGAATTAAAAGAGTACATAAGTATTGATTCCGCTAAAGATGATAATGATCAGAACTTAGTTGAAACATTGCCAGTTGAATTTTTAAATTCTTTAACACCTAATGGTCTGCCGCCTCACAAATTACAATTAAAAGTTAACGCTGTTATAATTTTACTAAGAAATCTTAATTTAAATGAAGGTCTTTGTAATGGGACACGATTAATAGTAAAAAAATTAATGCAATATTCCATTAGTGCAGAAATTATTAGTGGCCATCAAGCAGGAAACATTGTTATTATACCACGCATTGATTTATGTTCATCTAAGGAAGAAATCCCTTTTCAAATGATTAGGCGACAATTACCTGTAAGATTGGGATATGTAATGACAATCAACAAATCTCAAGGTCAAACATTTGATAAAGTAGGCGTTTATCTACCAAATCCAGTTTTTAGTCATGGTCAGTTATATGTAGCTTTGTCAAGGGTGTCATCAAAAATAAATTTAAAAATTTTAATCACTGATAATTCAAATTTCAAAAATGAATTTGAAAACGATGATGAAACAAATAACATTTATACTAAAAACATAGTATTTCAAGAAATATTAAAATAATAGTCTATGTTATCATAATAATATTTAAAATGTTATAAAGTAATTCATTGTAATCACTTGTTAACTTGTTCTATTTATTATAAAAATAAATATTCATCACTTTAAAAAATGCAGAACACTTACCACAAAACGTCAAATCAAAATCGGCAGCAAATGAATTATACAATACTTTTTTAAATATAAATTGCCATTATTATATAAGGCAATATATATCTATTATAGTAAGGATCGAGATGGTATTATATTTTATCACAACATAATATAATAACACTCAGTTCTTAATAGTAATACAACGTAATAAAATAAACGAAAAATGACCGGCAGCAAAAATGCGCTGGACGTTTAATGTTGCAATAGATGAAACATGCGCTGATTTTGAATTCATTATATTTACACACACATTATAGTAAGGATCGAGATGGTATTATATTTTATCAAAAGATAATATAATAACAATCGATTCTTATTGTAATATAACGTAATAAAATAAACGAAATATGACCGGCAGCAAAAATGCGCTGGATTTTTAAAGTGGCAATAGATGCATACGCGTCTAAGGCATGATCTGAAGCGAAACATATGCCTTACTGATGAGTCCAAAATTCAGATCTAGGACGAAACGCTAATAACAAAATGGGCTAATTTAACACAAACTGAATTAACTAAAAAAAAAAAAAATAATTTTCTGTGGATAATGTACAGGTAACTACTTCGACCTCCAAGCCACAGTTAGTGCCATGTCATCGGGGCATCGTCTCCTGGGAAGCAGAAGCCTAAACATTATAAAAATATATTAACCTCCTGTAGATGATGTCTAGGTGTCCATTACGACCTCCAGGTCATCGCAGCATCGTCTACTGGGAAGCAGAAGCCTAAACATTATAAAAAATATTAACCTCCTGTAGATGATGTCTAGGTGTCCATTACGACCTCCAGGTCATCGGGACATCGTCTACTTGAAGGCGCATAAGCATAAATAAAAAAAATGAAAGCCACGAACATGAAGTCATTAAAGGAAGACGTGTAACCATAGCCTCGAACTGGCTTCACGACACACCAAAATCAAGCTCCTTAATATTATACAAAAGCAGAGCTACTAACTTCCTGTAGACGATGTCTAAGTGTCCATTACGAACTCCAGGTCATCGGGACATCGTCTACTTGAAGACGCATAAGCATAAATAAAAAAAAATGAAAGCCACGGACATGAAGTCATTAAAGGAAGACGTGTAACCATAGCCTCGAACTGGCTTCACGACACACCAAAATCAAGCTCCTTAATATTATACAAAAGCAGAGCTACTAACTTCCTGTAGACGATGTCTAAGTGTCCATTACGAACTCCAGGTCATCGGGACATCGTCTACTTGAAGACGCATAAGCATAAATAAAAAAAAATGAAAGCCACGGACATGAAGTCATTAAAGGAAGACGTGTAACCATAGCCTCGAACTGGCTTCACGACACACCGAACTCAAGCTCCTTAATATAATATAAGATATTTATATAGTTACGAGGTACTTCTTATAAATTAATAAATAGTCTTTATAAACTTTACCCGATAAAAAAAACGTTTATGATGTTATTTATAACGTTAACGAATATTACATCAAAGTTAACGAAACTGTTAAGATGGCACTCATAAAGTATTGACTTGATAACTTCTTATGTTATTTATTTTTCTATGATAAAACCAAGTATATTTATGTATTACTTTATTCGCAATTATAACATTAATTAGTTAAAAGATCTTAGTTAATTATTTTTACCTTGGAAATATTTAATTTGATTTTAATATTTGTATAAATTCATGTAACTGCGCAATCACTGCAACATGGCGAATTAGTGATGCTTTTACCCTTTAGGTATTTATTAACTGTAAAAAAGCTCTATAAATACTTAGCATCAGTGCCGATTAATATCACTACGCATGTATCATTTAAATAAACAAATTTCACAAACAAAAATAATTATTTAAATAAAATAAAAATTTTTATACGTGATTATAAATTTAACACATATTATAGTTATATGATTTATTGTCGAATATCGAACGGACGTTATTTATGTTTTCATCATTCAAGCGTAAGGTAATATATTATGGCGGTTTATTCCACTATCTTAAATTAAAAATTTCCTCTAGAGTTTCAACAAAATCCATGACCCAGAATGATATCGATCTTATTATTAGTTTTTGAAATTTAAAATATTTATCCTTACGAAAATTGGCAGTTAATTGAATGAATAATATTTATGACAAAGAACATATATGTATATATAAGAACGATAATGAAAAACTAAGAGATTCCAATTGTATAATCCAACATAGGAAGTTTTTAAAAATGTATCGTTTTGCATAAATAATGAGTACAATGTTAAATAAGTCATTGAAGAAATAATGAGAACCGGTTTGCCTTATTTAAATCCAGAACATTCATTCATATTCCTCTTTTTGTTAGCTACAGTTTCAGTGTCGGTTTTTAAACAGATGAGTATGAGTGCCAACGAAAGTGTAAATACGTTAAAATCTACTAGTGATATTTGATTGCAAATAACTTCAGTGTTTTAAAAATTTTTGTACCAATTAACATAGAATTTTGTACAAATTGATGTACTTAAAATCGGACTAAAAATTATCGGAACGTGAGTATTATATTATCTATATAGTATAATTTTCTTTAGCAATCAAGTTGCATACATCGTAAAAGAAGTGTAATGAACTATTTTCAACTTACCTGTTTCTTCGCCTCTCTCTCTCTCTCTCTCACTCTCTTATGCCGCTTTTGTGATCTATGCGACTCGTTTATGGTTGGCTACCGATTGACTTGCGAAAACTCTACGACCGCCCATGTTTAAAATTTAAATTACGTAAATTTTTTCTTAGAGAGATAATTTATTTATAATCGTTTATTTATTGTTTTTAATTTATTTTTAATTATTATAATATTTATCTCCTGCGTGACCCACCGAATAACGGTCCGGTTTGTCATAAATTATTGTATGACTTTTATTATTTTTTTATATATACTGCTTTTGTATGGCTTTGGCTAATTAGGATTTAGAGTCTTTGAACAAAAAATATTTTCTCTCTCCCTCTATTTCTCTCTCTCTCTCTCTCTCTCTTTGTCTCTTCCTCACAATATTATAAACCATATATGTTTATAAATCTCGAGACTTGTCCAACATTTGCTTATACAAATAATACATCTGTTACAGCTAATATTTTGCTACAAAAAGTAGAATCTTTATTACTTATTATGCTTATTCGTTTGTAATTCTGGATAATAAATAAAAACCGGGCGTTTCACGTCATTTCAAAATTCTGATGAAGTCTTGTGGGTGGGGTCCGATTTGTCGAATGTTCGTTCAAAATGTGTGCAATATTTCGAATTTTAAAAATTAGAATAACTTTTTTGTTATTTCGAATCGAAAAAATAGAATGATCATTATTTCGAAAGTAATAAAATCATCAGATATTTGGTATTAGGTGCAATATTTCGAATTCCAACCAGTAGATAAATAATTTTCAACATTATTGTCTGTTATCAAGGTGTTAGTAGAAAAAATATTATAAAAGTTATTTGTCTACACAATAAAGTTCGAATTTTTGGAACAAATATGTAAAAACTGAAGAGTGCATTACTTTCGAAATAATAACCATTCTATTTTTCTTGGATCTAAATAATAAAAATACATTTCTAATTTTTGAAATACGAAACAATGCACACATTTTGAATGAGCATTCGACAAATTGGACCCCACCCAGTCTTGTGATGAGACTTACCAAACCGTTGTTAGTCTTACTATACCACAGACCACCTGCACTACTTAAGTATCGAAGATTACATCAACTAGTTTCAAATAAACTCGATAAAGCCAAGAATGTTTATCTTAAGAATAGGATCGATCACGCACCCACTGTTAAAGAGAATCGGCGTGATTTACAGAAGCTTAGAATTTCTAATTATATTGAAGATGATTTTTTCGTCCTACTTGACATATCTCTAAATAAAAGCCTAAATTGTAATGTGTTGTTGGCTTCGTCAAAATTTATGGGTAGTGACAGTCTCGCAATTAATACGCTTAAACTTGCACCTGTTTTGCTTGTTCGATAGCTTACGAACTTTTTTTCTGTTCAGCTTCTACTAGTTGCAAAATCAAGTTCTGTGTCATCTTCTAATGATGCGAGGCTCATGGCTCAATTGCCCTTTGAGTTATCAAAGTTACTGGAAGGCATTGTGCTCACGTACCTTGACGTCAATAATCTTTTAGTTGACAAACAAGCTGGTTTTATAAGGCGAATAAGGAACCACAGTACGCAAACTGCTTTACTCGGTGTTACTGACGATGTTCACGTGCCTATCATCAAACGTCAATTACCTTGTTGATTCTACTTGACTGCTCTAAAGCCTTTAGCACCATCCCCATTATGGGTTATCTTGGATTCTTCTCTTGTATGTTATATGTTTTTAAAGTTAAGACTTTTCTAAAGCTTTTAACAAATTGCCTTACCTGTTCTTGCTTATCAAATTGAAGATCCTACGTTTCAAAAATTGGATCATGATTTGGTTTTTTAATTACTTGTACAAAAGATGTCAATCTTTCATTGACAATGGTGGTCAACTCTCTACTTGTTTTTTTACGGTTGCTGATGTCAGAGTAACGTTTTAGATCCCTTGTTATACTTTCTGTTTATTAATAAATTAATTAATGATGAAATTGCCTTTTGAGCATCTATTAATAGGCTTATACTTAACATCAACAAGATCAATGTTATGATCATAGACAGTGAGAATTTTATCAGCCTAATTAACTTTGTGAATTTGCCTAGAACAACTCTTTTATCTGCTAGACTACCTTACTCTTTTGATGTTGAATTTATAATATGTACATTCCCCATCTTAATCGTAAAATAAATGAATTGTTTTAGTCGTTACTATTCCACAAACGGACGCTATCAAGAGATTTTCGTTAGATGCTACTTGGAAGTCTCACATTTTTATCTTTACTTTGATTACAAGTCCGCTGTTTTCTAGGATCTCGATAATACTCACCGATATACTCAAAAGTTCAACAACCTTTAAATGCATGTGTTTCTTTTGACGATGGTTCTAACCCATAATGTGCATATTTTATCCCAAATCGTCAGGAATTGGAATGATCATCTTCTAGTATAGACGGCGTGAGTATATTTGCTAACATCTCTGGTATACTCTGTGATCGACCACGAAAACCCGACATATACTTATCTAGTCTTTTTTCGCTTATTAGATGAGATGTAAATCTTCACATGTCTTTGTGCTATCCTATCAAATCTCTCTTATGAGCCACCCATCGTTCTTCTGCAGTTATTGCGTCTAAAATAATAAATTATTGTTGTAAGTAAAAATCGTTGCATTATAACATTTACATAATAGTTGTTAATAATTTATATTCCAATATTTTATATTACGTATTAATTTATTAATTAAATAACTTCTTTAAAATTAGTATATTATAAAATAATTGACAATTAATTATATAGCTGCATCAAAAGTAAAATTTTGAATTATTATGAAATTTGCGAAGAAGATCGTTTTTGAGTAATGAAGTGAATATTATCTTTCGATGTTAAGTAAATGTACTAGTCAAGCGGTGTGAACCGATCGACATAGAAGAGTTAGTTCTTGCTTGTGATCATCGGTGTAATTGCATTGGCTGCTCGATCGTAGCGTTCTGCACGTTCTATCAGTTCTCTTTCTCAGAATGCCAATGAGTTTCCTATATCTTATTGTCTAGTTTGTATTATTTAAAAAGAAAATATTGTCCTCTTTCCATCAAGATCGTATATAAAATTTTAACGTAATTTTTATATTTTATTGAAACTAATATTTTTAAGAATTACGTATATTAAGGGGATGTCAAAGCCAGTTGTCAGTACGAGAGTCGGAGTTACCGATAGAGAAGTGCTGTTCAATTAAAACTTAATTGTTTAGACTAAAAGTTAAGCAAAATTATGATAACAATGCCTTTCACCATTGCGCAATGATCCATCCACGTATTTTCGAGAACAACTGTTTGAAAATTCAAGGAGCCGAATAAAATTATACTAAAAATTTTAAAATAATTTTCTCGAAAATGCGTATATGGATCATTGTGAAATATTGTGTGATGATAGATTGCGCAAAGGTGGAACGGAGTATTCTCATGATTATGCTTAAGTTTTAGTTTAACAATTAATTTTTTAACTAAAGAGTACTTTTCTTTAGAGAACCAGTTGGCGATTTTCTTTCCTTTTTTCTCTTACGCATATTGATGTTTATTATATGAAATCAAAGAAGAGGAAGAAATCGCTATCTAGCAATCCTACTTCTCCGTCGGAAACTCCGAGTATCATGATAAGAACTGGCTTTGACGGCCCGTCATTATTGTCGCCGTTGTTGATGAAATAACTTTAAATGTCTTGTAATTAATTTCTATATATTTAATATTTTATTTTTGTAAGATCTTTTCTTGTTCGTATCAATCAAGAGAATAAATAAAGGATACTCAATGATAAAAGAAGAAGGTACGATCACGACTTTACTTCTTCCCCTCCTTACTACACCGCCACGATTCGTTTTTAGGTGGTCGCGAAGTTTGTTTTCTTGCGACACACCAATGCGGCTAATCGTGCAAGTTCGCAATATTGACTTTTTCACAGTAATGATAGATTGTGCCCGAAGAAACACTGTTTCCCTTTCGTTCAGCCTAAAACGGCCCAGAAAACTCTCGTTATCGTGTACGCTGGATCCTCATATATTACCAGGGAATTCCTCCCAAGCGGGATCAAAAATGCATTGCCGTGAAACTTATGCAAGAAAGATGTGTAGGGGACATAACTTCGCACGTTTTTAATTAAATTTCGAGCAGTACAAAAAAAAATGCTCGTTAGTGTATCTTCTTCGCAACAGTCGCGTAGATACAGTGAAGGGAAATATAAATTAAAACTTTAATACTTGTGCTTTTTATTCTCTTATATAATTATAATCAAATAATATGATTATGTGAATACAATATCATTAATGTAACTACATTTTTGTTAAAAATGATTGAATCACTTACATATCGTTATATTTTAAACATAAATCTCATCACTAGAATAAAATGCACGCATTACGGGTTTTTATCGCTTACATTTATATGTGTTATGATAAAGTTATTGCTTAATTCTAGCATCGTTTTAAAATATGTTACAAACGTAGCAGATTATATTTAATTGAATTAAAAAAGTTCACCTATCACTCTTTGTAGTCTACTTAAAGAGTTAATAAACTTGCGCCATATGCAATTTCTCAGTTTACCGTCACGATGCCTTCTACCGTTATAAATTTCGAATAAAAAAACTAAAAAGGATAATGTTATCCCACAGAAGCACAAAATAAAAGTAATCTTCAAATGTTGAATTTGTATGGTGATATTTTTAGGTTGAAGTCTTTTTTTCATAAAAAGAGTCTTTATCATATTCATACTGTCTTTCGTGGCTTTTGCTTTGAGCCCTGATTCGACTAATCTCTTGAGTATTAAATTGAATTTAGGTAAAAACGGCAAATCCTTTTTAACGATGTACGTCATCCAAAAATTACCGAGTTCTTCTTTCATTAAATGTGGTCGGTATTTCCCTTTGATATCCGTAAGAGTAGTTAACGCGAGAAGGGCGGATAATTTATCCGATCCACACGCAGCGGTACCGTGATTCAACAACGTGTTCAAGCATATGCTGAAGTTAAAATTCGTCTTAGTATTCCTAGCTAAATTTTTCATGACAAGTAGGCTCGATTTGTTAATTGGCTCAAACATTTTATCACCGACCATAAGGGTCAAATTGCTCTCGCTCAATTCCTTGAGGGTATCGATATCACTGGGCAGACTGGGCGAGGTCAACATTTTGATGAGACGGCTTTCGAAGCCGCACGTTATGAGCATCGCGAAAACTATCCAGGTGAAGCGTACGATACGATCGTAGTTTCTGGTGCCCATTTTCAGAAACTGCTGATGGAGCATCAGATTCCACGTGGTGAGAATCGAGTAGCGCTCCTTCCGCAGGTATAGGTAAAGGGTAAGGAAGGGAACGGGCATGAGAGACATTAAAGTTTTGTAGGAAATCCAATTGTGCCCGATTATGTGGAACGATGAAAATGCCGGAAGTCGTGGTACGACGGCATAGTAGGTGCCGGTGTCGTAAGGGTAGAGAGGTTCGAGCTCTCGGTCGAATATCACGTCGATGTAACGACTGTTTCCCAACATTTCAGATCTGTAATAAAATAAGATACCACGTAGTTTATTGTACATTGTTACTGGTGAATTGTAACTTTTCCCAAGAAATATAATATTAAGTATATAGGGATTCATAATATTTACTTCTAAAAAATATATATATTTTTACCTTTTGTTAATAAGAAACTGTATTTTTTTTACTTTATTATCAAAAGTTTAACTAAAAGTACTATATATTTTAAATACATTAATTTTGTAAAGAGTAAAGCACAATAGACGTTACTTTATAGGTTAAAGATAAAGACCGATAAAACGTGTACAATTTCAATTATTTATAAGTTTCTAATTAATTGTTGATCGATAAAATATCTATTTTTAAGAAATTACATCAACATTACATCCGCTTAATAATATATATTATTTGATAATTGAGTCATGATCGAGAAACAAGTCTAATACTTTATCATAGGAAGTTAAACTTACTTTTGTTTCGTTATCAGTTAATTTATATGATATTTTCTACTAAATGTGAAGTCGGTCGATTTGTCACAGTTTATTTAGCGATAAATGCATTTTTTAAAATCTTACCTATTGAGTAAAATGTCTCCAATCAATCCGACATGCTCGCCATTAGGTAAAACCGTTTCATAATTAGCTGCGTTTGATGCGTCAGATTTCAATATGATAGTAAAATTCATTTTCTTTTTAAGATTCCTTACAAATTTAACATCCTCTCCTTCCTTCATTACAGTATTATTTTTAATTAAATGCACATACGGAGGTTTCTCGAACAATGAAATACTTATTGGATATCCATGTAAATCGACAAATTTATCGTGAAACAACTTTTCATTACTTTTCAAATTATACACCATACCTCTTTTATCATTTTTTGTTGGTACAAAAGGATCAAAACTTAATAAATCAAAGTCCTTTGAAATTTCATTAAAAGCGAACATTACAACATTTGCTGAATTTGATACCCAAAATTCTTGGAATAATTTCTGGGTTGAATGTGCTGATACATACGCGGTGTACTGTCTCTTTAAACAATTCGACATACCTTGTATATTTTTGAAATTTTCAATATCGTAATGTATTTTATCGTAAAGGATGTTTCCAACGATCCACATAACAAACGCAGATCTAGGATTCCATAATTCACCCACTGTAAGTTTCCATTTTACGAGATCGACGTCTTCTACATTTTCGAATATTCCAATTACATGATGGAATTTAATGCGGTTAGAAGAGTTAAATTTTACCACATTATGATCATTTTGAAATAGAACTATGGGTATTCGTCTGGAGTACGTATTCAAAATTAAATTGGACCATTCTTGTTTAACCTACATAATACGACATACGTATATATTAAAATGAAAACTAATTTTTGAAATTATGCGATTACCTTTTTATGAACGAATGCGTGCACGACAGGATAATTGTCGTCGTGTCCAATTTGTTTGTGAACTAATTCGTGAATAATTTTTTTATAGTTACGGGATACGTAATTTATCGCAAAAGTTTTATATAATAAGATACTAAACAGAAGCACATAGGACACATACCGTTGCTTTCTAAGCATTGTGAAAGACTGAACGGGTGGAATACAAATATTATTATTACACACACCCTCTTAGAATTTGAAGTATAGAAAGTCATTCAATATTATAATGCACTCCGTCACACTATTTTGTACATTTAATTTTCCGTACAAAGTGTAGGTACACAAAATGATTATATCTCGAGCTATTACTAAATCAATCTGTAGATCTAAGATATAAACATCAATGATATTAAACGGAAATTGTTTAGTGAATGATTATATCTTAAAGTTATTTCTACGAAACCTTGGGTTATGACGTATTGTTTAATTACGACCGTTTAAAAACCTCTTAATATATTATATCGTATCATTCGCAGAGGGAGAAAAAGAGAGATGAATATTTTAATTACATTTATATTACTTTACAATAACAACAAATGTACTATTTTATTACAAAAGGATCACTCAATTATTATAAGTATAATTATAACTAAAATTAATACAAATTGTAAATGCGCATAATTTACAAAAAAAACAATTAATTGATTAATTAAAACTATGATATTGTATTAAAAAATTAATATTAATTAGTTAAAAATAAATAATCTAATAGTAAAATTAATAAATATTCTCATTATGATATGGGTAAAATGAATGACTAGAAACTAGAATGAAATTCATAATCTTTAGAAAATCTTGTAAAATAATAGCTCGGAGTATTTAAGCCGTTGTATCGCAAACTCTGTAATGATTTTTATTTGCAGACAATCCATTTGCTGAGTCTGTGACCTAGAGCGGAAGAAGTTTGCGCCAACTAGCTTTAAATTTTTGGTCGTCTGCCAGAGTACGAATCGATGCCGAAGCATATTAAGGCCGATTCACGTGAGTATTTTTCAGATACGAGCCAAACAAGCATAGCCCTGCTGATTCTACACTATTTTATACGTGCCGCATTTCTTTCGATATTGAAATAATAACTCATTCATTTTTATAAGAATTTTCGCACTGTTTCTCTGTCTCTTTACTCTCTTTCTCTCTATCTATCTGTCAACGACTATATATTAGAACAATATGTGCTATTTTAAATAAGATAAATTACTAATCGTTGTTTGTTACACAACTTGACCTTTATAACTGCAAAAAACGTCAGTGACTATTTGAATATATTGTTGTTTCAGTAGTACTATTTTTTCCCTTGCACTTTGCATTATTCTTGTGTAATTGATTTTTCCTTTTTTCCTTGAAAAAGTATACGCGGGAGCATAGCTTAACATGAGTAATGCACGTATTTTGTTAGCTTAAATTACACTTAAACCGGTTAGTTATGTTATCTATGGATATTAAGTAGAATCTATTATTATAATTTTTAAATCTGTGATCAATACAATACAAGCAAGTTTTTAAAGAACACCAATAATTCAAGTTTAATATTTTTTCGATAATAATAATAATAATTATCTTTAAAATTATAAGTTGTACAGAATATTACTTAATTGTGTATTGATAAGCATTTAAATGAATCAAAAATTAATAATGTTAACCGGCAATTGGTATAAAAATAATTTAATGGGACGATGAGTTTTGCATTGTTAGTTTCATTATTTTCTTGACACTTATCTACTCCACTGCATGCCTATATAAACATTACGATTCTACAAATACATGTGTATTATTACGTTAAAAATGTTAAAAACAATTTTCCTTAAAACTAATCAGTCTTATTGTCAAACTTTCCGTAGGAATTTCGAAGGAATACAATTTCTAAAAATTACGTCATGCTTCATAAATTTCTTTGCTCACGCCGTAGATAAAGCACGCATCAATAATTGTATCGTACATAGAAATAAATTCAAACGAATCGGACGAAAAAATAATGTCGTTTCATCCTGTTAATGTTTCGGATGCTTATGAAAATATGAATGATTGTTTATGCATTCCAGGTTACATGAAAGAAAGTTTGTTTTATACTCGCGGACGTATAATGAGGGAAGGCTTTTCAAAATACTGTATATATACCTTTTTAAACCAGAAAGAAAGTGGTCGTCGGGTGGTTTAACGAAGCGCGAGGTACTTTAGCAGATTCTGTAGATATACATACTAGTCTCTCTGTTTCGTCTCAAGATTCATCGAGCGTTATGAGGTGGTTACGCGGTCTGAAAGCATCCTGCATAGCATTCCTGGTAGAAACCGTCGGTAGAGAAACCTTCGACCGCTAATTCGTTTCATGTGGCCCTTCTCAAAGCATTTCGTAATAATTTAAATTAACGCTGGATTTTCATTCATACATACAAATGTATATATATATATATATATATATATATATATATATATATATATATATATATATATATATATATATATATATATATATATATATAAATGTGTGTATGCGAACGCGTGCGCAGCTTGTTTAATTGTACTCATTTTTTATTGAAAATGCTTGTAAGTTTGACAATTAATCTGTTTTTCTTTTTGCCTGAAAGAACTATCAATAGTTGTTCGTACTTGTGGATCAAACCGTAATGAAAAATTATGATGATATCTGTGAAAAAAAGTGATTTTTAAATTATTTTTGTTCGCTTTTCTGCATCTATGTATAGGGTGACTGCATCAGTATGTGAAGAGACACCTGTGAATGAACGTTATATGGTAAAAAATGAAGCGATACAATATATTTTACTCAATTTTAAATAAAAGCCCAAAAAATATTTCTAGTTATTAATTAATTATTCACATTATTCTTAACTAACCAAAAGAAAATATCACGTGACCTGTTCATTAATCTGCCCTATATTCGTTCATTAATTGGTGAAGTCACCCTATGCAGAGTAAAAATAAATTGCAAATTTATATAGTTCTTTTTTGTGTTGAGCATTAGAATCATTAATTTCTATACTTGCGATCAAATGACTATCTTTTATGTATGTAGTTATAATTTTCACCGCACGTGCAGCGCCGATAACAGACCCACTGAAACAAATAGTTATCAATAAACGTATCTTAAACCGTTATCAAAGTGAATGCTTATATGTAACGTATATAACGTCTTAAATCTTTTTTTTTTTTTTATTAAGTCCAGAGTATTATTAATATCCACGATCATCGACATCATGCTGAAACCTGGATTATTATTGAGCAGTTTACTGATTGTCGCACGAGGTAATTAGGGAGATCACGGTATCATTAAAGAAATTTAAATATATGATTACTATTGTATTTCCATTTTGAAATTTCATGAATTTAAATTTATAATTGCATTACTATTGTAACAATAATATTTTGATTAAGTTTCACACACGCATACATTCTTTATTTACGATATCTGAAATGTCCGTATTAGTGTTTACGTTGTTTCCATTGACGTGCTTGTTGTCAAGTAGAATCATATCTCCGTAACAAACTATATTTAGATAATGATTAGTTTCAATACCGTTGCAATATTACATAAATTATAGCTATGTCTATATATGTATTGTAAACACACGTACACCAATGTACACATATATACTTTACAGGTGGTGCCGCAATAGATTTCAGTATTGGATCTAGAATAGTCAATGGAAATACTGTAAATGATGGAGAAATACCTTATCAAGTATGTTAATTACTAAAATCTATTTTAATATGAGTTAAATTACATTTTATTTTTCGAAGGTATCTTTGCAACGTAGAAGAGGACACTTTTGTGGTGCATCTATTTTAAACGAGAACTACGTTATAACCGCAGCTCACTGCGTGCAATAGTAAGAAATACGATTACACTTTTTACTATAAGAATATTTAGGTATTTCTGTAGAATTTAACGTAAATTTTTTTTCTAATTAAAGTCTATTTTATATTTGATGTTACAGTTAAAATGAGTAAAGATAACGTAGTTTATTTTATTTACTTATAGCTGAAAGTATAGTAGAAATTTAACAGAATTATATATTAAAAGTCACTAAATTTATTTAAATTATTAATTCCTGTTATAAGCGCTATCGAGTATTTTGATTAATAGAAAATTTATAAAAAAAAATTCCATAAATTGACTTAAATGCAATTATGCACTTTGTGATACTTTTTGTTTTTGTATAGACACACCTAGATACATTATTGTAATAATAATTTTGTAATTTTTATCTGGAAATAAATATATAAATCAATAAATAAAGATAAATAAATATTTCATAAATGCGGTGGATCTATCGCTCTCCATTGTTAATTTAAATAATATTGTTGTTAGATGGATGGTGGGTGCCAATGAGTTTTATTATTTATTATATATTAAAACTGTAGTTTTAGTAACATACAATTTATTGCATATATATTTATTTTAATGAAATAATAAAACTCACATGGTCCCACCAGCAATCTAACAACAATATTATTTAAATTAACAATGGAGAGCGATAGATCCACCGCATTTATACACAGATAAATAATTCTTTAATAATCTTGATATTAAACATTTTCTGTAATTCCATTCCACCTAAAAAATTTTACATGGAAATTAATAATGATATACAATTTGTTACTGAGAAGTGAATAATTATTTCAAGTAATAAATTATTAATATATTAAAATTCTTAATAATTAATTAATTACTTGTAACGAGTTATTTTGCCTAAATTCTACCTAGACGTGTCCCTTTTGACTCTGCACATACGCGTAACTATATAAATATTATATTATCTCAATATTATATCAAGCGTGCGTATAGTATATTATAACGTTCCAATTAAATAGTTAATTTTCCCATTTAAACCTAATTATTATAAATGATTATAATTTATATAGCCTCGCTGCATACGGAGTTAGAGTCGTCGTTGGAACAACTGATCTAAATCAACCTGAGATAGTTCATATCGGGTTAAGCATATATGTCCATGAAAACTATCAACCACTTAAAGCTTATGAAAACGATATTGCTTTAGTCAAGGTAAATTGGCTTTAATTTTTCGAGCCTTTAGTTAGATAATGTTTCATTCGGTTCTCAAATTATATATACAAAAATAAATATATTAATTTTAGGTTAAAACACCGTTTAAATTCAGTCGAACGGTTTCACCTGTCAAATTACCCAAAGCTAATGACGATGTTGCAGATGGTAAAATAGCTGTGGTGTCCGGTTGGGGAGATTTGCACGTAAGAAAAAAATAATGTATTCATTTATAGTTATTAAGTGAAATAATAATAATGTATCGTCCTAAATAATGAAAGGAAAATAATTGAACAAATAATTAATAAATATAATGGATTGTTGTAAGTCATTAGATTAACATTTTATTACAAAATTTATTAATCATTTAAAAGTCAAAATATTTTACGTGATTTTTTAGTATATATATTAATATTATACACGAGTAACATTTTAAAGTTAGATATATCTTACAATTTTTATTGTATATAAATATATATTTCAACTTTTACAATCGCATCTTCAGTTACTATAGTAAATTTATTAGTAACAAATTTGGAATACATCTACATCTTCTGAAGTACACTGAGAGAAGTAATTCTTTGCTTTAAAGAAATGCTGTATTTGTCATTGTTTTAAAATCTTTACGTTGCGACAAATGTCAATTTCTTAACTAAGGTAAACGTCCCTATTAATAAACGCTTTTCAGACATTTTTTTAATTTGCTCTGAATAATGATTGAAAATAAGCACAAATGATGAAAATTTTTGTATCGTTTGAAGCGCGTATTCTTTCTGAATCATTATCTGCCTCAACATTTCAATATAAATGTTTTGTATAAATAATATTAATAGAAATCTGAGAGCCTTATGTGTACGTGTTATTAAACGATCGTGTAACCTATGTCCCAATTGTTTAATAATCGTGTACCTATTATTAAACGGAATATAGAAATTTCTATGAAATTTTAATAAATTCGCCCTATTTTATTCTTGACGTGGTAAACAATGATATTTACTATAATGTCCATAAAAATCTACCAGAAATAGATTATTTTAGGTTTTTTGAAAAAAATCTTTCAATAGCGAGGAAAAATGCATGTTATTTTAAAATAATTGTTTCAAGTTAAACAATCAGAAATTAAAGTATATGCAAGTATATGTTTATAATTTGATGAAAATTCTATTAAAATTAAAAAAATTATGAATAAATTAAATCTACGAGTTAAAAAGTACCATATGCAGTATAAATTATACTAAACCTTGCAATTATTAAAAAATGCTGACTTAAAAACTTGATCGAAATAATTGAACTTTTTTGACTAATGTGACAGTCAATACATGCGATTTGGTAAACCTTTCAAATTAAATATTTATTTATAGATTTTTTGTTACTCTATTAGTATGCTTGATTCATCTTGGAAGTAAATGTCATTAATTTTAATCCAGTAATTTTAATAATTTATATAAACATGCGGATAATTTTGTAAATACATTTCTTTCCGAGTGTTCCAAAATGGGTGCACATCTTTCGAGGTGTTCATTAATAGGGACTTTTACCTTATTAAGAAATATTCCTTTATAAGCAAGTAATCAAATGAACCCTAACATTCTTTACTAATAGTTATAAATTTTAAACTAATTTATAAAAGTTAAGATTATTATTAACGAAGGAAAATAATTATATATCACACTGAATATATTAAATTAGTCAAATTGACATACTTATATCATTAATGCATAAAATTTACTATCAAGTTCAAAAAGTTTTCGAATCCCTCTAGCGATGCGTGATAAGATCATCCTTACGATGTATTATATTAATAGTGATATTTAATTTATTACGTATTAATAGAAAACGTCTTAATTAAGACAAAATCATATAATCGTTTTTGACCGAAAATTCAAGTCACTTCTTAATAGTTAAGACATCTGCCTTTCGCCGTATTCTAAACAATTAAGAAATATTCTTTGACTCAGAGAATCTCTTTTCTCAGTGTATATGGGTAAAAAATTAATTTGAAATCTTTCCAGCAAAATGGACCAGCGCCAAGGTATTTGCAAAAGGTAAACGTACAAATAGCAAATCAAGAATATTGTCGAGATGTGTACTCGAAACAAAATTATAGTATACACGCAACCCAAATTTGCGCTCACGACCCTATTGTGGAACACGGAGTGTGTCAGGTACAGATGAGCTGGTACAACTCATCAAACTAAAGCATTTAATGTCATTAATTTAAAATATTAATATATATTGTAGGGTGATTCTGGTGGTCCTTTAACTATCAACCGAACTTTGATTGGGATTAGCTCTTGGGCTTCCGGTTGCGGTCACGTCAACTACCCGGGAGTTTACACAAGAGTCTCCAAATATATTGACTGGATTCAACAACACGCGACCTGACAGTTGATATTTTAGGTTGCAGTTGCATTACTAGTGTTACAGCGATATAAACTATTAATCCGTGAAAGTGAAAGAAATTTTACTTCGAAAATATAAAATAAAATATATCAAGACTGTGGAAATAAACTATATAATTAAATTTGATAGATAAATTTTTAACAAAATTGCAGAAAAATTTATTTATATGCACAATTCTCAATGTAATATAAAAACAAAATAATATATTTAATTTATGTAAGGTTGACATTGTATACGTTGAAACTTACTTCAGGACAAACAATTTTTTTTTGTTAATTAATATTTGTTTTCAAAACAAAATAATTATATGTAAAAGATTCTATATTGTATTATTTATATAATAATAAATAATTATGTTTGAGTATTTTAATTTAAATTGACTACAGTTTTCAAATAAGGGATTTATTACATTAAACTATTTTTTATTTATTTGACTTCGTGTTAACTAAAGAACTACTTTAATAAAAAGAAATATCGCGTGAATCGTAAAATGTTTATATCTATCTCGATTCGATGCGCGTTCTTTCAAAACGAAAAGTAACTGCCTGTATAAAGCCAGAATAAAACTCAACCCTCTGCGACTAACTTGCTCTTGGTAAGACAAAAAAAACAAGAAACGAAAAGAAAAACACAGTGCGCTCGTAGAAAGCGTTTTAAAAACGCAGCACGCGTTCGTCCAGTTTAATTGGGTTAATCCGTGTAATGCACATGTGCGCCAACGCGAGCGTAAATAAAAGTTGTGAGAGTAAGAGAAAAATGCAGAGAAAAAGAGTTAAAGTTAGTCCGTTTTCAGGTGGATTAAAACTCAAGCGGAAGAAAACAGATCATCAGAGGACGATAAATGGGGGGAGGGGGGATGGCTGCGTAGCTCGATCCCCGGTGCGTTTCACCCTTTTTTTACAACGGCACGGATATACATAGCGTTGCACGAATCCATGTATATTTGCTCCGGGATTTGCGCCTCCACCTCGAGTTGCTATGGCGACAAATTCACGCGCTTCGAATGGACCTATAGCACGGAGGGGGACGTGTCTCTACGTCATCCGTGACGTCACCAACCTCACGTTACCTCGTACTACGGGAAAGAGCTGAACTCTCGCCTCTATAAATTCTAAGTCTGTGATCTTCCTTAAATGATGGTCTACTTTTAATTTCAAATGCTTACTTACGTTTACCTGTTGAAACTAGAAACGCTTAGTTTAATTAAAATTTTCACGTACGTACACTTATAAGTTTATTTTCCAAGTAAAATATTTTTTAATATTGTTAATTAATATTTTTGAGTATCAAAAGCATGAAATATTTATACTTTTAAGAATATTCTGATGTAAATCTGTTCTAAGATTGTGAAATCATTTGTTTGTCAAGTATAGATTATACTATTTAACTTATACAGTTTCAATCTTATTTAACATCATAAGATTGGTAATTGAATCGTAATTCCTTATTTTCAGCTGATTAAACATTATATCTATTTATTTCCAATCGTACGTGAATCTAACTAAAAAATGCATAGAAAAAGGTTTTGACTAGAACTTGTTTAGTGGATAAATTGTAACTTAATAATTTATCTTGATTTGTTTATTAAATATATAACTTTATTATAAGAAGATTGATGAGTAATTTTATATTTTAATATTTTCTAAAATCAGTATGTCCAAAGGGCGTATCTGCCGATACCTCATTATCTTGCTGTTCTTGAACATCTTTTAACATACGCGCTGTCACTTGATTGATGATTTTTAATTAAAAATACTATTTCCATATGAACAGCTTTTTTCCACGAAAAGGGATCATAATCAACGACATATTGATGATATCTAACTTTACATCTTTGATTTACATCTTTGATTTACATCACTAGCCTCCTTGATGAGCAGTGTTTAAACAAAACAATTTTTAATAAGTCTTCAAAATTTGAACTTTGAATTTTTTTTTGTAGCTACACGAAGAATAAATAAATGGTTCAAAATTGGCCTCCATGCAATTCTCTTTCAATTTTTCTTCAGAATTGTATATATTTAGTAAGAATTATATTGAAATTTTCATCATGATGTAAGTACAATTAATTTTTCAGTGCAAACTTTTTCATAGGTGTCCTTTACGTATTTACTTAAAACTTTATTAACATTGCATATAATATGTTCAATAAATCCAGTAATGCATTTATTTGGTTCGGTCGGTAACCATTCGGTGTACCATTTGCTTGTCATCGTCTTTGTTTAATTGTTTATCCTCCCTACCGTACCGACAAACGCGATAAATGACAATAATATATAAATAAAACAATATGTGACTAATAATAGAATAATTAAATGATGTTTTTTTACCAACCTATTAAGAAATCTAAAAAATAAATTTATAATTACCCTTTTGAGTAAAAAATTGTGTTTTCGATTTTTTAACCAAAAAAACTATTTTTATTCATTCAAAGATGAAAATGAATAAATATATATAATAACCCAAATAACCAATAACCCAATTAATCATAAACCAATAAATCGGGCCAAACTCGCTTTTGGGTTAAGCGATTATTTAAAAATTTAAAATCCGATTGTTTCGAAGGGCCGAAGAGCTTTTGGTTAAAAAATGATCGGTAACACATTTCTCCAATAAAATAAGTATTGGAAATGATATTTTATGTCATTTTTTAACAATCTACCAAAAAACATTTTTTGGAGGAGGATTAAACGAAAAAGATCCGTGACATATATTTTATTAGGTTACCGCTTAAAAATTATATAATTGCATCAAATAGTAATATTTCTATATCTCATTGTGAATAGAAAACTTGCAAAACAGCGAAAATTAAATCGTAAGTGTTTTTATTTGATATGAATACTTAAAGTATGTAATCAATTAGCTAAAATACATGTATTTTTTATTAATACATGTATTTTAATGTAAAAACTCTAATAATTGTAAGAATATTGAATAATAATTATTTCATGACCCTTAATATAAATAGATAAGAAACGGCAAAACATTATATTGGGTCAACTATGTAGAATTATGGAAAATGTCATTAAAATAACATATAGAAATAAAATTTATACTGAAAATAATTAATTGTAATCATGTATAATTGATCGTGATAACGTATTCAAGGAGCACTACAAGGTTTCTGATTCACAATTCAGTTTCCAACTAAATTTAAAATGGTAACATGCCCAGCAGAAGTTGTGAGAGTTTAAATCTCAAGACATATTGATTTTCGGAGAGAAGAAAAGCAGAGTAACAACACGCACACAAAGTTTGGTTCTTCTGGTTTTTCTGAAAACTGTGCCACTGGATCGCAACATGCACGCGGTTTGGGTTAAGAATGGATGATCCTTAATGGACCTTCTCAAAATCTGAAACTGCGATCAAACATTTCTCTTCCTTCTTCCTTTTTTTTACGAGGAGAGCTTTGAGGTTTTATAGTCAACCGACCTGTCCGACCCTGTAATAATGGGATATATGGTTTGAAGGAAGAAGTGCCTGTTATAAGGGTCAACTATATCGTTACTTCGGGATCAAATAATGCCACGACGAAGTATATATCTAAAAGAGGACTTGGTTTATTCTATTTCTTCATTTAAGGTGGTTATCCTGTTTCAATCGAAATAAAAACTTAAGTTTCAATTTAAGATATCGGATGAATTGTTCAGTCTTATCAATCGAATAACATTGATAGCTTAAATCCAATTTCAAACATTTTAACTTCTTTAACCTGTTTTATTATATTAAATTAACATTTTTTTAAAATAATTCTTTATTTATGAGTATACAGTTAAAGTGTTAAAATAAAAATGTCTTTCTTCTATACATATTGATCGGAATAGATTTACCTGAATTTTCTTATTTTACTATTAATTTTAATACAATCGCAATCGTGTAAATATAATGCTTTCTTCTAAAGATGCTTATACATATTCAATCACTAAATATTTTGAGTACTGTAGAATTTTACTAAATACATTATAATAATAAACATGATATGATAAATCTTATAATAAAATCTTTCAATGTACGAAATTAATTCAGAAGAAAAACCTTCCACAGATGGCCGGGGTATTACAGCATTTTGTTTGGGTGTTTAGGTCACATTGTGCAGGCTCATAGGTCGCAACCAAATCATCTTCCATACCTCCTGTTGAAGTTATAGAGTGTGGAAAAATACCCCGACTAATCAATTAAAAAAGCAGCACGAGGATGGGTTACCCATCCAAATGCTAACCGCAACTAAAGCTGCTTACCTTTCGTGATTGGGCAAGGTGTGTCTCCGCTACTCCAACACCGTGTTGGTATTTAGTATCATATATATATATATATTTAATTATTTATATAATTTATATTTATATAGTTATTATTTTATATAATTTTTGATTCTTAAGCATTAAAAACGTATATATAATAAGCATACTTATACAAACGCGGTTACAGTGGGGTTAAGTGATAATTGATGAATAGGTTACTTGTATACTAGAAATCAGATTACTGCTTAAATGCAACTAATTAATTATTTTGATAATTATAAAAATGGTGACTTTTACGGTTACTGGTATGACTTTATCATTTACTAATTTTTTTTCACAGCTTAAGATAGTTCAAAAATAAAATACTACTTTTTTAATGTAATATGTACAAAGATTATATAATATATTAATTAATTTAATTTATTAACGTCCCTTATATCAGCGTCGGTCGCCTATGTAAGTAAGTAACTCGTTAACATAATATTATTTAATTATTAAAACGTCCGTGCTGAACATGTGTAACGATCAATTTATTGTACAATCAACAAATAAGTTGTTATATATAGGTGTAGAAAGCAAAAACACAATTTTTTAAAAGAAAGTAATTTTATGAGACAAGTACCTTAAAGCCTTGCAGTTGTGTACGAAGGTATAAAAATTGTAAATTTATCGAGCGAACGGCGAACTATATCCTAGTAATTTCTTCTTCACACACACGAATCATCGGAGTATGTGCACCTTTTTCTCTTTCTCTTGCTCTCTTCCGCCCTTCTTCCCTCTCTCTCTCTCTCTCTCTCTCTCTTTGCACACACACACACTTATCCACGGTTTTTGCTCCTCTTTTTTTTGTAATTTTATTCATGCTCTACTTTCAGTAGTAGCGTAGCGCGCGCCACGCGGCTGATACTCGGTAGATTTGAATTTCCGACGTATATATAAGATGTAGGATGTTCTTTTACTTTCTCGAACGCACGACTGAGAACACCGATAATATTCATTGCACGAAGAACCGGCTATACGATTGCTATTGAAATAATGAATGCGTTCAATTGTTATTTGACGTTTCCATTCAATTTTCGTCGTCGTCGAAGCGATACGTCTTCTCGCCATTTAAATTTTTATGTAATTTATGCTTGAATTATAGTTTATTATTATTATGTCGGATCGGCAAATATAATTATTACGTTACTCAAGTGAATTTTTATGGGGAAGAAGTGTCGTTGAATTTATGGTAAATTAATAATTTATTATTCCACCAGCCGATACGTGTAATATCGAATTCTGAAAATTGAAGATTCAAACTAATATTATAAACTTTACACGTATGCGCATAATAAAATATTTTGACAAAATATGTAAAGATTATTAACTCGATAAACGCGTAAAATCTTTGCAAATTGAACTTTTTTTTACAAATGAAATCATCGATAGAAATTCATTTGAAAAGGAGCACAAATAGAATTTTGTATAACTATTTTTTGTTGCTTTTTAATAAACGAATTTTTAACTATAATATATAATATTTATAAAACTTTGAATTTCGGTAATTGTATATACGAATGATCCAGAGTTAAGATAGTTCTCCTGAAACTAAACCGAAGAATGAGTACATATTTACGTACACGTATGTACAGTTGCCCGGTTACAGACAAAGAAAAAGTATAGTGATTTGTATAAAGCAGGACAGCAATTACCTCTGACACTTGTTTATTACCGGTAACGATCATTCTCGATGAATTTGATTCTTTGATTAAACCAAGATTTTCAATAACATATATTGAATTGTGTACATTAAAAAATTACTTAATTATTGTATTATAATATCGTTACAACTCGATTTTGTAAACATTTTAATATCCGATTACATATTACATATTTCTATATTCTGCAGTTTAATTACTAAGATGTTTTATGTATCTATATTTTATCTATATAGTAATAATAATAAGACAATGTAATTAACTTTCAATTAAATTGTTTACTTATCGTTGGATTTTTACGTTACTATTTATTTGGCACGTATTACCTACTTTTCATAAAGTAGAAAAATAAATAGATCTATTTATCATTTTGATAAATATTCGCATAGCATAAAAATTAAATTGAAACGGTAGTAAAAATCTTTTAAACTGACGTCTTTGTAAAACACGATGAAGGTTTTTAGGTCCATCGTAAAATAGAATGCACTAACCATCGATCACGTCTTTGGATTATCTACCTCCCTTCTTTCCGACCCCTTTTTTGCGTCACTTAGCATGTCAGCCCAAAAGAGAAGCTTGACGGGAAGGTATCATTTCCTCGGTGTGACGTCGAAATCCCATATAAGATGAATTATTAAATCTCGTTATAGAAACTTTTTCAATGTAAGATTGACTCTAAAATATACTTCTGCGCATTAGACCCTGTAATCGTTTAATTTTTATGCATACATGTGAATATCACAAGCTTGTGCTGATACTTGTCTAACGATCCCAATGAAGAACAAAATTTAGTAGTGTACTTTTTACAATATTGAATTCCTTAAATGTTACACCTACGCACATTAGAATTACAAATTTTCTCATTTATATTATTACAGTTTTTGAATAATCTGCACCATTTGAATATGATTTAATAGTTAATAAATTGTGAATTTAAAAGTACTGACGTTATAATACGGCCCTGTGTGCATTTGCGATTGCAGTCGTCAAGTGAATATATCAAACGGCTTCGTCGAGTCCTGAGCAGCTTGCCGGCTTCGGTATTCAAGTGATTTCGAGTGAGCTTAATTTTTCAATGTGTTTAATTATTTAAACGTCCGTGCTGAACATGTGTAGATAACGATCAATTTATTGTACAATCAACAAATAAGTTGTTATATATAGGTGTAGAAAGCGAAAACACAATTTTTTAAAAGAAAGTAATTTATGAGACAAGTACCTTAAAGCCTTGCAGTTGTGTACGAAGGTAAAAATTGTAAATTTATCGAGCGAACGGCGAACTATATCCTAGTAATTTCTTCTTCACACACACGAATCATCGGAGTATGTGCACCTTTTCTCTTTCTCTTGCTCTCTTCCGCCCTTCTTCCCTCTCTCTCTCTCTCTCTCTCTCTCTTTGCACACACACACACTTATCCACGGTTTTTGCTCCTCTTTTTTTTGTAATTTTATTCATGCTCTACTTTCAGTAGTAGCGTAGCGCGCGCCACGCGGCTGATACTCGGTAGATTTGAATTTCCGACGTATATATAAGATGTAGGATGTTCTTTTACTTTCTCGAACGCACGACTGAGAACACCGATAATATTCATTGCACGAAGAACCGGCTATACGATTGCTATTGAAATAATGAATGCGTTCAATTGTTATTTGACGTTTCCATTCAATTTTCGTCGTCGTCGAAGCGATACGTCTTCTCGCCATTTAAATTTTTATGTAATTTATGCTTGAATTATAGTTTATTATTATTATGTCGGATCGGCAAATATAATTATTACGTTACTCAAGTGAATTTTTTATGGGGAAGAAGTGTCGTTGAATTTATGGTAAATTAATAATTTATTATTCCACCAGCCGATACGTGTAATATCGAATTCTGAAAATTGAAGATTCAAACTAATATTATAAACTTTACACGTATGCGCATAATAAAATATTTTGACAAAATATGTAAAGATTATTAACTCGATAAACGCGTAAAATCTTTGCAAATTGAACTTTTTTTTTACAAATGAAATCATCGATAGAAATTCATTTGAAAATGAGCACAAATAGAATTTTGTATAACTATTTTTTGTTGCTTTTTAATAAACGAATTTTTAACTATAATATATAATATTTATAAAACTTTGAATTTCGGTAATTGTATATACGAATGATCCAGAGTTAAGATAGTTCTCCTGAAACTAAACCGAAGAATGAGTACATATTTACGTACACGTATGTACAGTTGCCCGGTTACAGACAAAGAAAAAGTATAGTGATTTGTATAAAGCAGGACAGCAATTACCTCTGACACTTGTTTATTACCGGTAACGATCATTCTCGATGAATTTGATTCTTTGATTAAACCAAGATTTTCAATAACATATATTGAATTGTGTACATTAAAAAATTACTTAATTATTGTATTATAATATCGTTACAACTCGATTTTGTAAACATTTTAATATCCGATTACATATTACATATTTCTATATTCTGCAGTTTAATTACTAAGATGTTTTATGTATCTATATTTATCTATATAGTAATAATAATAAGACAATGTAATTAACTTTCAATTAAATTGTTTACTTATCGTTGGATTTTTACGTTACTATTTATTTGGCACGTATTACCTACTTTCATAAAGTAGAAAAATAAATAGATCTATTTATCATTTTGATAAATATTCGCATAGCATAAAAATTAAATTGAAACGGTAGTAAAAATCTTTTAAACTGACGTCTTTGTAAAACACGATGAAGGTTTTAGGTCCATCGTAAAATAGAATGCACTAACCATCGATCACGTCTTTGGATTATCTACCTCCCTTCTTTCCGACCCCTTTTTTGCGTCACTTAGCATGTCAGCCCAAAAGAGAAGCTTGACGGGAAGGTATCATTTCCTCGGTGTGACGTCGAAATCCCATATAAGATGAATTATTAAATCTCGTTATAGAAACTTTTTCAATGTAAGATTGACTCTAAAATATACTTCTGCGCATTAGACCCTGTAATCGTTTAATTTTTATGCATACATGTGAATATCACAAGCTTGTGCTGATACTTGTCTAACGATCCCAATGAAGAACAAAATTTTAGTAGTGTACTTTTTACAATATTGAATTCCTTAAATGTTACACCTACGCACATTAGAATTACAAATTTTCTCATTTATATTATTACAGTTTTTGAATAATCTGCACCATTTGAATATGATTTAATAGTTAATAAATTGTGAATTTAAAAGTACTGACGTTATAATACGGCCCTGTGTGCATTTGCGATTGCAGTCGTCAAGTGAATATATCAAACGGCTTCGTCGAGTCCTGAGCAGCTTGCCGGCTTCGGTATTCAAGTGATTTCGAGTGAGCTTAATTTTTCAATGTGTTTAATTATTTAATGATGGATGCTTGGGAATTTGCAGAGTTTCTGCAAATGTTACAAAATAATTAATATAAAGATTGTTTTGATAAGAATATATATTATAATTTATTGTGCATGTATACATACTAGTATATATACTAACATAACCTAACCAAAAAAATTGATTGTTTCGTTTTCTTAATTATTATACAAAATTACATTTATTATTTTTTCAACGATTTATTTTTAGCGATGCGACAGATCATTTACGAGTACTTCAAGAATAACTTTAGCACATGCGGATTAGCCTCCAAGCTCAACAAAAACAATTACATTAACAACAAAGTCAACTATGATCAACAACAAAATGTGTCCAGCTTTCAACAAAAGATAATCAAGAACAACGTGATGATGAACGTCATACCCTCCAGATTTTGAATCAGAAATGAATTTTTCAGCCATAAGAATCATCGATATGAGAGTGGTATTCGAATATTTTTTAACAAGTATTACCAAATAGAATGTATCAACGGTAAAAACAAAATATTAGTTGTTTAATAGTGCTTATCCTCTGCAGAACATAGTGTGAACAAAGGCGTGAATTTAATAAATTTTCTATTTCGTGCTCATTATTTTGCATCGTTATTAGGTAATAACATGATATTCTTACAAATGATAATGACATTATGTATGTTTACGTAATAAAAATGGTTTAATTAAAAACGGAAATCAATATAACACATAAATTTCAAGTCGAATAAAAATATTACTAGTGAAAATAATATTTAAATAAAATCTATTAGACATACATAAAATATAATATTATAAATATAACTGAGATAATTTATTCATTGAATAAACAAATGAGGTAAATTTAATATTCTCGAAAGTTATATACATGTATAAAAAGTAGTACTGGAAGAAGAAAACTTAAATAATATTATACTTTATATTTAGTATAATTTAATTAAATACTAATATCTTTATTTTATGTTATTATTGATTTTTATAAAAATTAGATAAAAGATGACCGAAATCTAGTAAAGAACACAAGAATTGATAAATGGACACACGCATTTAAAATACATTGGAACTGTCACAATCTTAAATTTTTCTTACACTTTTTATATTTGGATACATATTGGTATTAAAAGTCTTTTAAAACCTTCGTATTTACGTTAACATGGTTATCCGTCTGTTTTGAATATTATTTTATAAGGCAATGAAAAACTTCGACTACTAAATATTTTGAACATTTTTCAAAAATGATACATTGATTTCCATAATATTTCAGTTCGTAACGAAAGGACAGTCTCGACGATACTATTTCGACCCGCGTTTCACGTGAATCGTCGAGTTCTGCGACGTAGAACCATGGCGCGTGGTTTCGCTTAATGCCACTTGTCACAGTAAAAAAAAATAAACTATTTTATGAATTTCTACAATATAATTTGTTACCGCTAAGTTTTATACTTTATATATGTGTGTGTAAGAAATGCGAACTATCATTCACGTAATGTTTGGACGCGTCAGAATTTACCTAAGCGACGTGGAATCAAATTTCTTAATTTCGTCTAAATGTAAATTCAGTTGTCATCAATAGTTTATTTTTATTCAGATTTTGATAGTATTTTGGTCGTTATTAATTGTCATTAAGTTTAGACAATAATTAATTTTAGATACGCGAGTAAATCGAGTGGTGAATGATCTTGTGTACATGTGTTTTTATATAAGTACATGATTCTTCCATTCCAGGTTATTTCATAAAGTTTTTGTTGGACCACGTTTAGGACCGCGTGAAGATCTTTGATTTTAGCGTTGAATGCCAAGTATGACTAAGACTGAACGATACTCTATTGTACTTTAGTTCTGTCGAAATCCACTGTGTAAATAAGGGGCTTTACGTTAGGCCTGTGATGCTTCGGTCAGTAGAGCGGTGGACTCTGTCTGCAATAGTTCCGGTAAACACGCGTAGAAAAAAGTTTTAGTAAAAATTATTTTATTGAATTAACAGAGAGACACCTGTAAAATTATAAAAGTTACTATTTTTTATATAGGTAAAATTTACTAGATGTAAAGTAAATATTAATAGATCTGTAGTAAATTTAACCTATATAAATATGAGTAATTTTTATTATAATATTCTTCTTTGTGTATTCTCAATTTATGTTTCCTTACAAAGACAGAACAAGCCTCCTAATTAGTATCGTTAATTAGTACTAAATTTGAGAGCACGAGGAAAGCGACCTTAAACAATATACAAAGAAAGGCTACACTGAGAAAAAACTGCATAGCAATATTTACTAAAAAATTTAGTAAAGTACAATATAAGTAATATAACCTGATTATTTTATTGATTTCACTATACTACAGCTGAATTACTTATAAACGTATACTTAAATCAACCAACTTTTTTTGAATAACGGATCCAGTTAATTTATTGATATTCGACTGTATTTTTTACTATAATTCGCTTAGTTAAATTTACTATTTAGAAATACTTAATACAACCCTAATTTCTTAAAAATATTTACAATTAAAATTTTGTTACTTTTACAATATATTATGGCAGTATCATTATTACACAATGCAATATTGTTAAATATACTATGTTTTTAAAGTATGTTTAAATAAAATTTTTTATTGATACTAATTAATATGTGGTACAATGAACTATATATTAAAAGAGAATTGACGGATTCAATGGTAAATATAGGTACTATTTCTAGAAATATTATTACCCATGTATACAATAACTGAATTCCTTTATACGTATTTCAAAATAAGTTCGTCAGTGTAGTGTTTGTCGTCGAAGGACCTGGACGTACAGCAAAGTGTAGAGGACTTACTTACTGAGTGGGAATTATCCCATTATATACTACCATTTCAAAGTAAGTCCATTCATTTGAAGTATATAAAATATACTTAGTTTATAAAATAAAGATAAAACAATTCCTTTGTAAATATTAAGATAATTTTTATTTACAGATGAGTGTATAGATATGGACGCCCTAATAAATTTGCCGGATGAAGAATTCATGGATTTAATAAAAACTAAAGGTGAAAGTAAAGTATCGATTCTTCATAAACAGAAACATTCTACAGGTAACTCAACTCATTCTCTCTCTATCTATCTCACTCTCTCTCTCTTTTTCTCTCTCTCTTTCTATATCTCACTCTCTCTCTCTCTTTCTCTCTCTTTCTCTCTATCTATCTCTCTCACTCTTTCTCTCTCTCTCTCTCAGTCTCTCTCTCTCTCTCTCTTTTTCTCTCTCTCTTTCTATATCTCACTCTCTCTCTCTTTATCTCTCTGTCTTACTCGTGCGCTTTCTCACTCTCTCTCTCTCTCTCTCTCTCTTTCTCTCTCCCTCTCGCGTTTTCTCTCTCTCACTCACCCTCTCAGTCTTTCTTTCCGTCTCCCTCTCATTGTCTTAGACTCACTCTCTACCTTTGTCTCTATTCCTTGCTAAGCAATGATAAATTTTCTTAGCTGTCGAAAATATTTATATATTTATTACAGAATCGTCACGCATTTGTTCTAGAGAGCAACTAATCAACCTTTGGTCGAAGGCAGCAACGATTCATTACAACAACAATTCAGCAACCGGACGTCATTGAAACAGATGAAATAAAATTGTATTATTTAAATGAATTAGACTTATGTAAAGAGTATTATATTTGAAAAAAAATAATTTTAAAACAAAATTTTAACTATCTTTCATTCGCATAACCGCATCTTAAAGTCTAACTTATTATAAATAAGAGTAAAACTAAAAATTAGGATGCATTTTTAATATTATTTTCTATTAATTTCTATTATATTTATAGTAGTGTTTAATAAAAATATAATGTTAGTAATTTTTAATAAATAAATATTTGTAAAATATATAAGTTTAAATTACAATTATCCGTCTGTTTTGAATATATTTTATAAGGCAATGAAAAACTTCGACTACTAAATATTTTAAAACATTTTTCAAAAATGATACATTGATTTCCATAATATTCAGTTCGTAACGAAAGGACAGTCTCGACGATACTATTTCGACCCGCGTTTCACGTGAATCGTCGAGTTCTGCGACGTAGAACCATGGCGCGTGGTTTCGCTTAATGCCACTTGTCACAGTAAAAAAAAAAAACTATTTATGAATTTCTACAATATAATTTGTTACCGCTAAGTTTATACTTTATATGTGTGTGTAAGAAATGCGAACTATCATTCACGTAATGTTTGGACGCGTCAGAATTTACCTAAGCGACGTGGAGTCAAATTTCTTAATTTCGTCTAATGTAAATTCAGTTGTCATCAATAGTTTATTTTTATTCAGATTTTGATAGTATTTTGGTCGTTATTAATTGTCATTAAGTTTAGACATAATTAATTTTAGATACGCGAGTAAATCGAGTGGTGAATGATCCTGTGTACATGTGTTTTTATATAAGTACATGATTCTTCCATTCCAGGTTATATCATAAAGTTTTTGTTGGACGACGTATAAGACCGCGTGAAGATCTTTGATTTTAGCGTTGAATGCCAAGTGTGACTAAGACTGAACGATACTCTATTGTACTTAGTTCTGTCGAAATCCACTGTGTAAATAAGGGCTTACGTTAGGCCTGCGATGCTTCGGTCAGTAGAGCGGTGGACTCTGTCTGCAATAGTTCCGCATTCGACTTTCGATCTCTACCGATTGATAAACACATCTCTGGTAAACACGCGTAGAAAAAAGTTTTAGTAAAAATTATTTTATTGAATTAACAGAGAGACACCTGAAAAATTATAAAAGTTACTATTTTTTATGTAGGTAAAATTTACCATATGTAAAGTAAATATTAATAGATCTGTAGTAAATTTAACCTATATAAATATTATAATTTTTATTATAATATTCTTCTTTGTGTATTCTCAATTTATGTATCCTTACAAAGACACAACAAGCCTCCGAATTAGTACCGCTAATTAGCACCAAATTTGAGAGCACAAGGAAAGCGACCTTAAACAATATACAAAGAAAGGCTATGGGTCCGTAGTTAATATCACTGTTTTTATCTTTCCTTTATTTAGGAATCGGAATAATGATTGCTTCTCTTGATAATTACGAAAAAGACCTTCAGTTGATATATAAGCTTTTAAATTGTTTTTCATAATGTTAAATGTTGTTCGTTAGCCAACACTCATATGGAAAAAAGAAGTTTACCCTACGATTAAGTAAAATATTTTCACGTATATATGGCCAATAATTAATTTCTCCCAAACATGATAAATTATGAAGAGGAGATGTCCTAACGGAAAGTCATCGTAGTAGGGTTAGAGAAGCAGCATCATAACGATTGACGAGTCAACAAGATCGCATAATACCTGAATTGATTTTATTGCCAGACAGTAAGTCGAGTGCACGGAGTGTGAATCGAGAGTGTCACATCACGTTCGTCGACTCGTAAAAGAGAAGTCGTCGGGTAGCGTACACTCCCTGGCCCAGTTTCTGATACTGCTTAGCCGCGCGCCGCCTCGTAAAATCGATCGTCTCTCATGGTGCGCGCCCTGCATTCTCCTCTATGCTCTCTATCTCTCTATCCGGCCATTTTCGGGTGAATCGTTACTTTTTATTAGATTCCTCTGCGATCGGAACGGTTGACTCCTCACCAATGTAAACTGCCTTCATTGAACTCGTAGAGTGTCATCGGGAAACTAGGTTGCATTTGTCTTCGACCTACGAGAATAAGCACCAATACAAGTTGGAGAAAAATCAAGGGTATATTAGTATCATCTGAAAAATAAGAATGAGAAACAATAATGAGGATGAGTTATTCTCATTATCTTACAACAAAATGTATCTATTATACTTACGAAAGAATATCTATATACAACGAGATTAATTAATGAGAGAAACTTTCAATTTATGAATTTTGTAGGTACTTTATTTAAAACGCAAAAATTCCCGAAAATAGTATAGATTAACCTTACTGTATATCTAAAAATGTGTGTGTTTTTTTTTAATTTCGAACCTAACGGAGTTTCGTGAAAAAAAAGAATACTGTTAACTTTATATGGAAAAACTTGGAAACTTTATTTTCCCAAGCAAGTATAGATGATAAAAAGTAGTATGAACGACTAAAAGTCGTACTGTATACAGGCTACTGTATATCCACTCATGAATAAATATTAAAGTTTTATTTATTCTGACCATAACAAAAAGTATTATAACCATCGTATAATGCTAAAATACAATGTAAACTACCAAAGTACCTTCACTATTTGTAATAATGTAACAAGGTAATTATTATAGTATAAAAACAATCTTATCTACCCGAGTGCAGTAACAAAGTTCGCGTGATTAAATATTTTTAGAGGATCGTCAAGATATTCACCATTCAAATCATCGTAAAATCTATTTTATCTTTATAATTTTCACGTCTATATTTCGAAAAATTTTGAAAAACTTGTTAAAGAAAGTTTCTTTTCAATTCGCTCAACTCTTTCTAACGTTAAATTATTGATTACTCGTCAGAGAATAAAACATAAAGTTACTTACTTTGTCGACGGAAATGTTATCTCTTCAATTCCGAAATTTTAGTTCCAGTGTAAATAATATATGTTACACTTCAATTCACTTACTTCTGACCTGCATGTAGACCTATTATTTAATAGTTTAATATGCTTTATCTGCTACTTGATTTGATTACAATTATAATATACGAAGTACAATTAATAGTAAAACAGATATTTGAAGTTGAGTATTATAATGTGTGTAAAAATTAGAAATTTTGTGACAAATTTTTTAGCGTTCTTCGCTATAAAATAAGGAGAGTCATGAGTTTTAGGGTGGATTCTTTTTATTCGTGCGCATAAACCTACAAGTTATATGAATAAAATAAATGTAACGTAAGTTTAACACAATAATACTGTAATAAAGAAATCATATAATATTACCGACACATTCATTCCAACTACTTTCACTCTCATTCAGTTGTTATATCGTTGATAGTCTCAATTTTTAATAAATTTAATAGCGTAGGTAGCTATAACATTCCTTATTCGCGGCATCCCGCGGATGGATCTGATTTTGCCAACGATTACTTGCTATTTAAGTCATCGGCATATGATGATTTTTCATACCATTACAACATCTTCCTTTATTTTATGAACTTCAAATCTCTGTAAATTGGAAAACCTCATAAAATAAACAATGTCTTTAAAATATTATCTATGATTACAATATCACTTCCGCGGGAGTTATATGTAAATGTGCAAAAATAAAGTAAACAATTTAATTCACTTTTATAGTTCGATACGAGTTGAATGTAGATACCCGTAAACTGGCAATACAACGGGCCTGGAAGTATAATTACATTTATACAAATTAAATATGTTGAAATTTCATCAGTTGAATTTAATTAATTATTTTATACCAGTAACATAATATTTCTTTAAAGATTTTATATACCTGTAAAATAGATATTCCTAACCTCAAAACATTAAAACTATAAAAAAAAATCTATTCATTCCTATTTAGATTTCGAATTTTCCATGAAGAAAGAAATAGTCACTTCATCTTTTTGAGTATATTGTAAATGTAGTAGAAGGAACAGGTTTTTTTTCTTTAAAGAAACTATAATATATATATGAAAAATGATGAGGTGAAACAAAAGAAAAGCGTTAGAGAAGAATCATAAATGTTAGTCATAAATGAATGATGTGTAAAACACAACAATATTCTTGTTAATATCGAGATTTTTTTCTTATGCAAATAAGCCAAAATTATTTAACAATAACATGGAGCATGTTAGAGAATTCTTCAATTCGTACTGACGATGACTTCCAATACTATTAGATTTCTAAGAGATCCAAACAATATCGTATGTGAGTAGGAAAGGTGGGCGTATTATTAATAAGTAATAATCTTGTTATTTTCGGCAAAGTATAAAATTTATTAATATAGATACTCAATCACACGTTTACGCGCCCTTGCATCCACTTTCCTCCTGGTTCTCCCGTTCTTTTCGCCCGTCTCCCCACTCATACCTCTTTGCTCTCTTTCTCTCTCTCACACATACAGTCGTATCAATATAATACTATCTTTCTTTTTATTGGTTTATACTGAATGCACGCTAACAAGCAGGAACCACTTATAGGTATATGCTTTATGCTATATTATATTAATAATTATTAATAATCATGTTTTCAAAATCGAATGTTACACAAAAACACAATTCAGATGTATATAAGGTAAACCGTGGCTTCGTATACTCACACTTGCCACGGCGCACTAACGCACCCCCTTGATTATTGCTACGCGATACATATCTGTGGCTTCGCGGCAAAACCAGTTAAGTCCACTTTTTGTGATTTTGAGAAAATTGAGTTTGAAAGTTCAAAGTTTGGCCAAATCGCAAAACGAATAAAATAAGTTGCAATACTAGAATCAGTCTATAGATGCTTTAATACAAACATTTTGATATTAGCAAGTCCAGGTAATCGTTTCTGATCCTTGGAATCACGTAATATCGTGAAATTACCTGGTTTTGCCGGGAACTGGGATTTATCTGGTTTTGCCGGTTATCGGTTTTTTAGGTAGAATAATCAATAATAATCATTGTTCGACTATATAAACTGAGTTTTAATAATCATTAGGCTGTATATATGGTAATTTGAAGCTAAAATACCGACAAAATTAAAAAAAGACGCGAGCAATTACGTATATATAATTAAGAATAGATTCAAATTAGTGGTAGTTCGTTTTGTGACTTACCGAATAACGCGTTTACTACCAGTACCTTTGTACTGGTTTTTTTTTTTTTTTTTTGTTATTAACGTCGCTCTATTATGCTGCCAGGGCTAATCAGCGACGGAGGTGAACGGTGTGTCTGTAAACAAAGCACATGTAGTTGAAACAGTGGTGCTTGTGTCCATCGGAAGATATCATCGGTCACTGTAATTAGTCTAATAATTAGAGTTTCCTGTCCTCCCGATGGAACCACCGCGATCCTCTTTACATCTTCGTGTCCCTAACGTTCCCTATAGTTCAGATGCCCGTGCCTCTCATGCACTGACAACTGACAAGTGCACGAAACGCACGCGCACCTGAACGGCGTCACATTATAGTGACACGCCGAGCCACTGAGTCGCGGTGTTCGAAAAAGCACATGAAAAAATTTTCAGAGGTACACGTCTGGGATCGAACCCACGACCCTCGTGTGAGAGCGGGAGCTCTACCCATGAGCCACCGCGGCTCTTGTACTGGTTTTAATGTGTATATTTATAACATAACACGTAAACACTATGAAATTGAACGTCATTTATGAATTTTGTAGGTACTTTATTTAAAACGCAAAAATTCCCGAAAATAGTATAGATTAACCTTACTGTATATCTAAAAATGTGTGTGTTTTTTTTTAATTTCGAACCTAACGGAGTTTCGTGAAAAAAAGAATACTGTTAACTTTATATGGAAAAACTTGGAAACTTTATTTTCCCAAGCAAGTATAGATGATAAAAAGTAGTATGAACGACTAAAAGTCGTACTGTATACAGGCTACTGTATATCCACTCATGAATAAATATTAAAGTTTTATTTATTCTGACCATAACAAAAAGTATTATAACCATCGTATAATGCTAAAATACAATGTAAACTACCAAAGTACCTTCACTATTTGTAATAATGTAACAAGGTAATTATTATAGTATAAAAAACAATCTTATCTACCCGAGTGCAGTAACAAAGTTCGCGTGATTAAATATTTTTAGAGGATCGTCAAGATATTCACCATTCAAATCATCGTAAAATCTATTTTATCTTTATAATTTTCACGTCTATATTTCGAAAAATTTTGAAAAACTTGTTAAAGAAAGTTTCTTTTCAATTCGCTCAACTCTTTCTAACGTTAAATTATTGATTACTCGTCAGAGAATAAAACATAAAGTTACTTACTTTGTCGACGGAAATGTTATCTCTTCAATTCCGAAATTTTAGTTCCAGTGTAAATAATATATGTTACACTTCAATTCACTTACTTCTGACCTGCATGTAGACCTATTATTTAATAGTTTAATATGCTTTATCTGCTACTTGATTTGATTACAATTATAATATACGAAGTACAATTAATAGTAAAACAGATATTTGAAGTTGAGTATTATAATGTGTGTAAAAATTAGAAATTTTGTGACAAATTTTTTAGCGTTCTTCGCTATAAAATAAGGAGAGTCATGAGTTTTAGGGTGGATTCTTTTTATTCGTGCGCATAAACCTACAAGTTATATGAATAAAATAAATGTAACGTAAGTTTAACACAATAATACTGTAATAAAGAAATCATATAATATTACCGACACATTCATTCCAACTACTTTCACTCTCATTCAGTTGTTATATCGTTGATAGTCTCAATTTTTAATAAATTTAATAGCGTAGGTAGCTATAACATTCCTTATTCGCGGCATCCCGCGGATGGATCTGATTTTGCCAACGATTACTTGCTATTTAAGTCATCGGCATATGATGATTTTTCATACCATTACAACATCTTCCTTTATTTTATGAACTTCAAATCTCTGTAAATTGGAAAACCTCATAAAATAAACAATGTCTTTAAAATATTATCTATGATTACAATATCACTTCCGCGGGAGTTATATGTAAATGTGCAAAAATAAAGTAAACAATTTAATTCACTTTTATAGTTCGATACGAGTTGAATGTAGATACCCGTAAACTGGCAATACAACGGGCCTGGAAGTATAATTACATTTATACAAATTAAATATGTTGAAATTTCATCAGTTGAATTTAATTAATTATTTTATACCAGTAACATAATATTTCTTTAAAGATTTTATATACCTGTAAAATAGATATTCCTAACCTCAAAACATTAAAACTATAAAAAAAAATCTATTCATTCCTATTTAGATTTCGAATTTTCCATGAAGAAAGAAATAGTCACTTCATCTTTTTGAGTATATTGTAAATGTAGTAGAAGGAACAGGTTTTTTTTCTTTAAAGAAACTATAATATATATATGAAAAATGATGAGGTGAAACAAAAGAAAAGCGTTAGAGAAGAATCATAAATGTTAGTCATAAATGAATGATGTGTAAAACACAACAATATTCTTGTTAATATCGAGATTTTTTTCTTATGCAAATAAGCCAAAATTATTTAACAATAACATGGAGCATGTTAGAGAATTCTTCAATTCGTACTGACGATGACTTCCAATACTATTAGATTTCTAAGAGATCCAAACAATATCGTATGTGAGTAGGAAAGGTGGGCGTATTATTAATAAGTAATAATCTTGTTATTTTCGGCAAAGTATAAAATTTATTAATATAGATACTCAATCACACGTTTACGCGCCCTTGCATCCACTTTCCTCCTGGTTCTCCCGTTCTTTTCGCCCGTCTCCCCCACTCATACCTCTTTGCTCTCTTTCTCTCTCTCACACATACAGTCGTATCAATATATAATACTATCTTTCTTTTTATTGGTTTATACTGAATGCACGCTAACAAGCAGGAACCACTTATAGGTATATGCTTTATGCTATATTATATTAATAATTATTAATAATCATGTTTTCAAAATCGAATGTTACACAAAAACACAATTCAGATGTATATAAGGTAAACCGTGGCTTCGTATACTCACACTTGCCACGGCGCACTAACGCACCCCTTGATTATTGCTACGCGATACATATCTGTGGCTTCGCGGCAAAACCAGTTAAGTCCACTTTTTGTGATTTTGAGAAAATTGAGTTTGAAAGTTCAAAGTTTGGCCAAATCGCAAAACGAAAGTTGCAATACTAGAATCAGTTTATAGATGCATTTAATACACACATTTTGATATTAGCAAGTCCAGGGTAGATCGTTTCTGATCCTTGGAATCACGTAATATCGTGAAATTACCTGGTTTTGCCGGGAACTGGGACTTATTTGGTTTTGCCGGTTATCGGTTTTTTAGGTAGAAATAATCAATAATAATCATTGTTCGACTATATAAACTGAGTTTTAATAATCATTAGGCTGTATTTATGGTAATTTGAAGCTAAAATACCGACAAAATTAAAAAAAGACGCGAGCAATTACGATTCAAATTAGTGGTAGTTCGTTTTGTGACTTACCGAATAACGCGTTTACTACCAGTACCTTTGTACTGGTTTTAACGTGTATATTTATATACATAACACGTAAACACTATGAAATTGAACGTCATTTAGGTAAATACACGCAACGACGACCTGCGCAGACATTCCGCGATTTTTATAACGCATTCTTACTCGTGCATAACCTAGACGTGATTTTATAAACAAAATAATATATTTACAAAATGGTTATATTAGCTTGAAAATCTCTTTAGTATTGATTGAAAACTAACATTTTATCAGAATTGTATTAGTGTTATGTCTTTCAAAAATTGCAAAAATTGAAAAGATATTTAAATGGACTTAATTCAAGGCTATACGTGTGGCTCATGGAATCCAAACTCACAAACACGAGTTAATAACAGTGAGTCTAATGTTTTTGATGTTACAAATTAATTTTTAATTCAATATGATGATTGTTGATATTATTTAATGTAAATTAATTAATTTTTCATTTTAAACAGAGGTAGGAGAGTCAAATAATGACAATTACGAAAATCAAAACATTGAACACATATTATATAGTGAAAGTCAAGCTGGTAAAAATAATGCTTTATTTACTTTTATTATAATAATTTATTATAATTTAAATATGTTGTATGTATTGATCATCTGAAAAAATATTTTCCAGGTCCAACGACATTCGGCAACAGTCACATGGCAATAAAAAATGCTAGTGGTCAAGCTGCTAGTACAAAAAAAAGAAACGATGCGAAAAGAGTAATGAAACGTTTATGCAAACGCAAATGTGATTGCAAATCAAAACTACCATATGAAGATCGAACTCGTATTTTTAACAGTTACTGGCAATAAAGTGATTATAAGAGCTGATACAATTATATAGCAAGTCACGTACAATTGAAATCAAAAGAACGAATCCGCGAGAGAAGTAAAAAAATGTAGGAAATATAGAGTAACTTACCGTTTAACTGCTTAAACTTAACTTTCTTTTGGTTTTTGATTCGATTGCTCATCTTTATTTGTTTCGGAGTTATAAGCGATTAAATTGAAAATAATTTGTTTTGTAATTATTATTAGATGTCGAATAACTTTCGTAAAATGGCCATTGGCAAGCAATAACTTGGCTTTTTTCATATTTCTACATCATAAAAGATATACCAAAGTTAGGATAAGATTCGTTTCCCGGAGGTCAAGTATTTCTCTTCTTAGTTGATCGAAAAGTCAATATTTTCAGCGTAAAATGATAAGTACGAAGTGACTTCGGCGCGTGTGCTCAACATTGATTCGTACTTATCACTTTTCGTCGAACATACTAACTTTTCGATCAGCTAAATAATCTGTAATTAATCATTACATCAATAGGGTTTGTACAACTATATACTCTACGGACTCTCCTTAAAATCCTATGATATCAGGTACATAGTCCAAAAATTACAAGAAAAAGCTTTGAAATAATTTTTGAAAATGCATCTGGCTGTTTAGTTTACTTAATTCTAAGTAGCACTAATTAGTTGTTTTAAAGTGGTCGCCTTTTGTCACTTTTTGACGATTTCGTCTTTTCTCATTTACAGCTAAAGTTCTTCCATTAGCAACTTTAATTTTTTTTTAATGAAGCTCTTTTTTAACGAACTCTTATATCAGGAAATCGAAATGAACATTTTCTTTTACTTCTCGGGGATTTACCATAATGCAATTCATATCGCGTGTAATTGGTAAAGCAATCAATTGATAAATTTAACCACTGTTTGATCAAATTTATATTTTTAACCAATTTGTGTGTTCAACTAAACTGAAAGTATGGAAAACCTTCCCAGTTCGCAGATGGTTCGTTCTTAAGGGTTCGACTGCGGATGTCTTAGAGAACAGTATAGCGGATCGATTCCGAAACAAATTGGGTACCATGATCACTCAAAGCGACGACGGCTTGCCAATTTTATTAAAATATTCACGCATTCGATTTATTCACGCAACAGTCGCAGCCCCTTTTAGAGGGAGGGAAATATCCAAACGAGAAAATATATTTACTTAATTATAAGTCCGTAAAAATCTATAGCAATCATATAAATTAAGTTTTTTCGATACAATTGACAAATAAAAACCGACTGCATTTTTATTTGCAGTTTTAACGCGCTGTCAAACGTCATAATATAGCACGATATAATTCTTATCGCAACGTTCTTACACATACTGCTGGTATAAAAACTAATCCAGCTATCTTTTATTGGTAAAACTCGCGGCAAAATTGATATATCCGATCATTTATAGTAAAAACAGTATTTCTGATTTCATCAAATTTTATGGTATTATAGCTATATATAATTACTATATATTTAAAAAATATCTATTTATAAATAGTAATACAAAAATAATTTTTGTTTATAAAAAGACTCTATAAATTGATCATAATTCCTACGAATTGACTATATTAGTTTTTAAAAAAATTTATAGATTATGTATTTGCAATTTTATTATATTACCTACATATATTATTTTCCCAGCTATTTTTGAGTACATTGAATAAATATATGTGTATTGCATAAATTTTATTTATTTCACTTCAATTAAAGTATTTATACTCAATGAAAAATTAACAAATTAAATATGTAATCAAGCTATAAAAAAATAACAAAAATATATTTAATAAGAGATGTAAGAAGGACTAAATGAATAAAAACTCTTAAATGAGTCAGAAAAAAAGAATGAATTTATTGGTTTATGCGGAAAAACTTTTCGGCATAAACGTCTCTTACGATATTTATAAATCGTACGAAATTAAAATGTAGGCGAGAGTCGTGTTATGATCTAGAAGTGCCGATTTTAGCAAGTTCGTTAATTTCGAGGAGGAAAATTCGTCTCCTATAGATTAGGGCACAATTGTAAAATTACACTCTCGATAAGGTACTTTAGATAAACATTCGATATAATTTTCAATTTCATCACTCGATGTAAATCGATTAAATAATCAAAATTCCGCACAGTATCAAGCCATATCGCGTCGTCTAAACTCGTGTGAATTCGGAGAACGCGTTGCGTTATTAAAGATATTGTGATTTACTCTTGTAATAAATAGGTCTAACGATATAAGTTGCAAAATGTAATATTTGAAATTTTCCGAGCAAAATGATCAGGTAGATGGTTTGAGTGTCAGCAATGGACTGATTGTTCTGAGTTCAGATATCTAGATAGAGTCTTTATTTCTAATTTCGAGAATGCAACTCGTTATCGAACTGTTTACTGACGAGCTGAGACACCATTTTGCGATTTGTTATCACATGCATGAATTTCTATTACCATTCACATCTCGTCATACTCATCCCTTCGAGGTTTATTTTTAGGCACGACCCTTATAATAGAAAGCCTTATAATTTTGTCATCGAAAAAAATGTTGGTTTACGAATATCTCAAAAACTTATTAATCGATTTGGCTGAAACTTCGAAGATACTTTTCTCAAACCTTGGGAAGGTGCTGGTTCTGTTCCCAGCAACATCGACGAAAGCGTATTTAAGCTATTAGTATTGAAATGAATAAAAGATCAAATATCTGTCCCAAAAAATTTCAAAACAAGAAACCCAAAAGATATTACCACCGCATTGCCAAATTTTAAAACAGCTTAAAATTTGTATTCAAGTTCTCGAAGACGCTTAATAAGATTTTTTGGAAGTTATCTTATACAGTATGTATACCACCTTTTGCTATTGACAAGTGGACACCAGCTTATCTAACTGCACCTAGATTGCATAAACAAGTAATTTTATTAATTTGAATAACTCAGTTAAAATTTTTAAATTATGAAATTACTTTATATTAAATTGGTATCGATAAAGAAATCTAGTTATTTTTTAAATAAAAAAATAAATATAATTTATTATACGTCTTATAGTAAAACTTTAGAACTAAATTTTGAAAATTAATATTCAATTATTGTTATTTATAAGAAGAAAGATCAAAACTTAATCAAACCGAATATAGTATATTATGAAAGAACTTAAAATAATATGCACACTATTTACAAGAATAATAATCTGCCAAAATATAAACTTAATAAAATTCTTGTTTCAAATAATTGAAAATAAATTTAAATAGTTTGGTGTAGAATATGGTGTTCAGCTTAATACCTTATGCCTGTGTTGTTTAAGAGGGCGCCGAATTTAGCGATTTTATTGACATATATTCAATACCTTTCATACATTTCATAAACTTGATACTAAAAATTTTTAATAAACGTCAAAAAGAAACGTCCAAAATAAACATTACAAAAATAAATATTATTATAATAAATATAATTTAATAATATAATATAATATAATAGTAATAAGTATATTTATCCATTATTCATCCAATATTGCGGTCCATTATTCAAATTAAAAATGCGCAAAAGAAATTAATTTTAAAAGTATACTTCAAATTTAACAGATAAGCCCTTGAACATAAAAATTTAATATATTTAAATAATGATATTGAATAAAATATGTATAAATTATATGTATGTATATGGGATATTCCATGTGGAGTGGTCCAATGAAAATTTAATAGTATATTACGTCACTGTTATGGAAGATGGTCTGTTACCTTACTAGAGGTTGTTCGCACGATCGAAGCGAGTGAGAATACCGAGAAAGGTAAAAAAACATCTTTCACAATATAGTTTCATATGATATTTTATAGAATTAGAAGTTAGCATTAGAATTATTTTGAGGTTAAAATGTTATAAAAAAATTTGTTAATAGATAGAATTGGTTAAAAACTACTATAATACGACCGGAAAACTGTACGAACTAATGCTTAGGCCAAGACTTCTGCAGTTAATAAAAGACGCAGGAGACTTATCGGACCGACAGTACGGGTTCCGAAAAGGGCGCTCTACAATCGGAGCGATAATTCTAGTTAGGAACAACTTTGACGAACATAACGTTAGGTACCATGCGACCAGGCCACTAGTTTTACTGGGTACGCTGGACGTTAAGAATGCCTTTAATTCGGCGAGGTGGGTGGATATCCTGGAAGCGCTGGAAACAGCATTCCGACTACCTTCTCCGGGTTCTGAGAGACTACTTAAGGGACCGACGTCTTACTTACGAGACCACTGATAGACGAAAATACAGACGAATAATCGCAGGAGTCGCCCAGGGTTCCATTCTGGGGCCAGACTTCTGGAACATACTATATGACAGTCTTCTCCGAATGAAGATGCCGACGGACACATCCCTCGTCACTTACGCTGATGACATTGCGGCCATTATCGTGACCCGTGACACACACCTGATTTAGCTAAAGCTGAACCAGGATATGCGTCGAGTGACTGGATGGATGAAAGACCACGGACTGCAACTTGCGTTACAAAAGACGGAACTTGTACTTCTAACTAGACGAAGAATGGACACGGGGATACCGTTGACAATCGGACGCGAACGCGTGGTGATCCGAGACGAGGTCAAGTATCTAGGGGTGACTCTGGATACGAAACTGAGTTTCTGACCACATATACGCACGGTGACTAAAAAAGCACAAGAAAAGACAAAAGCCTTGAGCAGACTCATGGCTAATATGAACGGACCGAGACCGAGCACTCGACGACTACTACCCACTCGATCATGCTATATGGGGCGGAAATATGGGCGAACGCGTTACACGTTAAGAGACGGGCGAAAGCGATGACTAGCGTACAGCGGGTGGGCGCGTTAAGAATCGCGTGCGCGTACAGAACGGTGTCCGTTTGTTATCGCGGGCGCGGACACGGGACGGTCGACGCTGCGACAGACGAACGTACGAAAGCCATGGAACTCTGGCAAACACGGTGGACAAATACCCGACAGGTGCGATGGACAGGTAGACTTATCCCTGCGGTTGCTCCGTGGAAGGGGAGAAAGCACGGTGAGGTACATAGACTTCTATCTCACCCAATTTTTCTCTGGACACGGATACTTCCGCGGCTATCTACACAAGATGGGCAGACTTGCTTCACCTGAATGCAAGTACTGCGGATGGGTCTATGATGAAGCTGATCATACGTTCTTCGCCTGCGGGCGATGGGCAGATCAACGTCAATGACTTGAAACGTAAATTACGTTACGAATGTATTGCGGAGCAAAAAAGCAGATGGATGTCTGATAGTTTGAGCGAATGTGATTCGAGAATGAAAGAGTAAAAGAATGAATGTGTTTTTTGGACACGCAAGGACAGCCGCCCAGTCTGAAGTAATGTGAATAACAGTTCCGGGTTGGTGTCGGTGCGAACAAAAATATGTGGGTTTAGTGGGTATTAGTAGTTTGCTCCTACTGAGTCCCACACTCGGTGGACTGTCTGCTCTTACGAGGGGGTGGATAGTTTGCCGGTTGTGTGCGTAAAATGTCATTACCACAGACTCCAAAAAAAAAGTTGGGTAATCGCGAATTATGCTAATTTGGCAGTAATATGCAGTAAAATATCATTTTATTTTACTGCTTTTATATATTCTGTTTTAGGTAAAGCGCTTTCGTAAACAAGGATATGTGCATTATTTCATTTATTTTGCACTGTTTGTAACAATTCATAAAGCATCCCTTTAATAATCAAGAATGAAAATAATATAAATTAGAAGCAATTTAATTTATTATATTTTTTTATTATAATTTTTGTATAATTGTTTGTATATTTTATTTCATCACTACTCTTTTGTGAATAGTTGTAATTATTTATCGTAATAATTGTATAATATTAAAGACTTACGTAAATAAATTTCGGGAATCGCGAGCGAAGCGAGCGTTTTTGGCTAGTTAAGAAAATAATAAGAAAAAGGAAATTATAATATACCTTCTAGAATAAACACTGTGATTTTTATACGAAAATTTCGTCGCAAGTCAATTTGAATTTCCGCTTATTTTTTCCTCATTGCTAACAAGGAAACGCCAAAATAGATTTATACACAAAGCAAAATTTTGTGTACTATGTGAAACATATACAAATCGCACCTACTTATATAGTAATGAATCGAGAGCGAATAATGTTTACATTTTTTCTGCTGATGACGTCAGATTTGTATACAATAATATAATCGGCTGATTTAACGAGTTATTTTAAATATAATATGCGAATACTGTCTATTTAATTTAATTGAGTCTTCTTGTTTGTTGTAAATATTAAGACGAACTGTCTCAAATTAGTGTCCATTTCGTTTCTTTTCGTACCAATATAATAAAATTATACGAATACATAATATTATCAGGATATAATTATGTAATCTCTTGTTTGTTTGCCAAATTGTGAGTCTCGCATTATTCGCTTGAATAAAATAATAATAAAATAAGAAGAGAGACATGAGTTTAAGTGCGGATTATTTTTATTCATGCATGAATCTACAAGTTATATAAATAAAATAAATGTGATGTAAATCTAATGTATTATAATAAAGAAATGATAAGAATATCGAGACAATCATTGTAACTTCTCTCACATTTAACTGATCTACCGTAGGTAATGCTGAACTTTACTAAATTGGTTGCGTAAGTAGATAATGTTCTTTAGTACGCGGATCGATTTGAACGTTTAACAAACGCGGCTTTCCAAGCTCGATGCTTGGGCGAGAGTGTCCAAGATCTTCTGCCTCATGACTCGCAGTTACAGAGTACATTTGTTTGATTTGTTTGAGCTACATGCCTTCAACTCATCGGCGAATGCTGATTATTCATACCACTGCAACTAGAAGCAAGTTTTTATTTATATGATAAATGAATTTATTGATCTCCACAAGCCAAAGACTAGTACTCGCAGTTCAGTAAGGCGAACTGTATTAATACCAGCCACTTTGAAAACCTCATAGGATGAGTGTTTGAAAAAAAAACCAAAACATGCTAAGTCAAAATAAAAAATTTAATTGATTGAAGTATAAAATTAAAAAAACGGAAAAAAAGAAAGGAAAAGAAAAGAAAATTTATTGTATTTCGCCCTGAGTATGCCTGGTAGGCTCATCAGTAGAGTCCAGGTATCGTCTCTCTAGATACAGATGAATGATATAATATAAATATTTTGATAAACAGCTCTACTCCAACCGATAGCAAACGTTAGTAAGTGCCACATGTTAACAGGTAGCCCCCTACGCACTTACATAGAACTAATGTCTTAATCGTCAGAATATTGCTACAGGAAGCATTTTGTAATCCAATGCCATATAATTTTACAATTTGAATTTTTTCAACTAATGGAAAATTTGTGAATCTATTTTCCATTAGTTGAAAAAATGCAAATTTAAAAATTTATATTTATATTAAAATAGTACCACTTATTGTGTACAAGACCTATTCAAACTAAATCTATAATTAGAAGCGTGAAATAAATAGTACACATTTGTCTTAAAAGGTATAATTTGTAATATTATAAATATTTTTAAATTCTTTGTTGAATTGATTGTTAATTATTACTTATTAACTGTTCAATACTGTAGCTTAATAGAAACTCAATATTAATTTGGTACATAGTTGAAAAAAGTTTCATTCGTATTTTAAGATAATCAAAAGTTTACGAACCGAGCATGTTGAAAGTTAGATTGACGTAACCACTATTTTTCTGTGTTACATTTTTCTCAGTGACTAATAAGCAAGAAATCATTTATTCATTTGTCGTCAAAAAATTTGATGAATAAATCTCTAAGACCAACGTATAAGTATTTTCTTGTTTATATCGGTTATGAGTAAAGTGTTTTTAAAAACAAACCAATTGTAAAATGTTCTCTATTCAATCTTATATTAATTTAGAAACTGCTTTATCTACAGCAATAGATATTTTACAAAAATTAGAAAAAATTATTAGTCGTTTTTTTAGCTAAATGCAGTACTCTCATTATATTATATTGATTGCAATGATAAATTTAGCTATGAAGAAAATAGTAAAATATTGTCGCGATGCACTTTACAGTAAAAGTTTCGACTTGCTTCCAAATAGTCATTATTTTCAAATGAGCTTCAACTGAATTAATAAACGCACCCTATTATCCTTATTAAAGAAAATTCAAATTATTTCTAGTTTTTAAAATTAAATTTGTAATATTTTAAAATCTCATTATACTATCTTGTCCGAAATTCTACAGTGAGTAAAAACATTTCCTTACAATAAATTTAGAATGCTTGAAACAAGAGAAGAATGTAGAACGAACGTAATTCCAGATATGTGACAAGTGAAGAGAAATTGCTTTTTCGCTATTCTGATATCTTGGAATTTTTAATCGTCTTTGTATTTTCTATCTTTCTTTCAGTCAATACTTTTTTGACATGTATGGTGTAAAATTTTCTTAAACTATTTAAACGATTTTCTTTATTATTATATCTTTATACATGAACAAAAATTTTTTATACACTTTATCGTAAAATTATAGTAAACCTGGGATACTTAATCAGAAAAAACTTAATATTTGGAGTGAGATAATGTAGTAAAAATTGTAATGTTTTCATTACAAATATTATGACTTTTTAAATTAATTTTTCTCGCACAGCTGATAATCCCATATTGTAAAATCAAATTTAAAACCAATAGAGAAGATATATGTGTTAATAATCTTTAACATTCATCAATAAGGAAAAAAATTATATAGTTTTTCTATAAACTTTATTCTATAAAGATTTTACAATCCTGCTAGAAATTTTTCATTCTAAAATGGCAATTCATCATTTTATGATGATTTTTTATGATCAAAAAATGATTATTGAAATATTCATAAATTATCTATGAACTGATCATGATATTATGGTAAAGAAAAAAATACGTAATAATAAAATTGTATAACTATGGATGAGGAATTAAATGTACAATACATTAAAAAAACATATCGTCGAAATCATCGGAATTTATATATTTGCAATTGACAAAGTTTAAAAACTGCATAATGGTCAACCAAAGGGAAGCCATAAAAAGCTACTGACATAATAAAAAGTGAGTTAAATACACGCGCATTCCGATTCGATCTCATCATTCTTCTTTACTTTGGCTAGAGTCGTCGATTTACTCCTTTAAAACGAGTGAAAATCTTACATTTTGTTAAAGCTATGAATAATTCAAAGTCTCTTAGTCGGTCAATTTTGGCGGATAGCCTTGAATGAAATATAATCAACTAAGAGTGAAATATCACTCACACATTTTTAAAGAAAGTGTATGACTTGTATCTTGTATATTTTGGATAAATTAACTAAATTTTATTTTTTTATGATATTTATTATTATACTGATGAAAAGACGAAGAGCAAAACAAGATTCGAACACGCGGACCTTGGATTTACAAACCTCGTATACTCTAATCATTGAGCTAACGCCTGGGATGCTATATGTACCGCTTATAGATTAGTCGCCGCGTCTTATCGTTCACTTTATCCTTCTCATACTTACTAAAGTCCCGTAGCGCTGCCCGTGACGCTATATAAAACGTTCAAATAAAATTTGGCAAAGTTCATCAAATTATATGTACTTGAAGTGAACAAATTGTTAAAGAAAAATGCAATCGTGTCTTCGAACGAAATTTTCGAAAAGTAATGAAAATGGCATTGCCCATATGTGTACTTATGCATTCATATACATTATTATACAAATTAAAGTATATGTAATAAATGAAAAAGAATTAGTATGAATTACGCAACCGATGTATAGATAATTCTAATAATAATATCTTTACGTCTATAAATGTACGCCGATTACAAAGTTGACTGAACTGTGAATAACTTTTACGTAAATATAAATTTTGGCGGTAAATTTAACTATTTTTTTATTACGAGAAGATAAAACTTTGTAAATAACAGCGAAAAATTGAGCGAGAAAAAGATAAAGATTAGTAGCCAGGCGTAAATTTTCCTACCCCTTGTAGTAATGAAGCGCGAACGTGTCCTCGAGGAATGTCAGAGATCTTAGGTAAGACGCAGAATTCCTATATGTAATATTTGTATGGTTGCAGACCCGAGGAAACCAACTCAGTGTAGCGCATAAACTGATGCTAAAGACTAAGTGGTACACGCCCCCGTCAGTTTCTATAGTTGCAGGCTTAATTAAAAATAGTTGGTTTCTATTTTATTTTATAGCGTACATGAATTTCCTGCAATAATATTAGTTTTGTCAAACTAGTAGCAGGATTAAATTATTACTTTATTAAAGTGAAAATTGTCACGACTTGTATTGGGAATTAAAATCTCAAAACGAGTTTCTTTTTAAACAAAAATATGCGTAATATATTGTTAATGAATGAAGAAATTGAATGCTTTAAAGTGATTCAATTAATTGATAAAATTATTGATCAATTTCAATCAATATAAGATTCACTTATACTAATGCAAAAAATAACGCAATCTATAGATTTTATGTCAAGAAGATGAATAGCGGTAAATAGAGATTTTATAGTATTCTAATTATTTTTCAATAGAATCGGTAAAAATAGATTTGAATCGTGACTGATGAGCTTCTTATTACTGTATGTACTATATTGAACAAATTACATTGAATTTTCACTTGACCTAATTTTCCTAAGAATACCAAGTTAAAACTTTAGCCATTTTTCAATACTGTATAAATTTTAACGAGATAGAAATTTAACTTTAAAATAAATAAAATTTATAAAATCGTATTTTATATATAAAATCTCAAAACGAGTTTTTTTTAAACAAAAATGTGGTAATATATTGTTAATGAATGAAGAAATTGACTGCTTTAAAGTGATTCAATTAATGATAAAATTATTGATCAATTTCAATCAATATAAGATTCACTTATACTAATGCAAAAAATAACGCAATCTATAGATTTTATGTCAAGAAGATTGAATAAGCGGTAATAGAGATTTTATAGTATTAATTATTTCAATAGAATCGGTATAAAAATAGATTGAATCGTGATGATGAGCTCTTTACTGTATGTTACTATATGAACAAATTACATTGAATTTTCACTTGACCTAATTTTCCTAGATACCAAGTTCAAACTTAGCCATTTTTCAATACTGTATAAATTAACGAGATAGAAATTTAACTTTAAAATAAATAATATGTAAATCGATTTATTATTTATAAAAATAGAAATAAAATAGTATAATTTACAATATTTGCATTATATAATGTAATAAATATAAGGATTAGTCAAGCGATACATCCTCCACGAATTAGAATTTCATCTTTCAGTTGTTGGTATAATTATTTCCTGGACTGTTTCCTGCAGAGTATATGTACCATTAATTTGTATACTACTTATAATAATATCCAATTTTTATTAATATTTAACTAAATCGGTATATCCATAATTTGCTCCTAAATGTCTAATAGAATGACTACAGCTCGTTACAACCTAAACCTAAGCTTAGCGTATTCGGACGGTTCTTAGGTGTATAATTATGTGTATCAGTACATACGATGGATCAATGCATAAATTACTGACATCAAAAAATAAAAGAGATGAAATAGAACATACACTGTAGAAATATTTAATTCGTTAATGTTACAACTGAAGCAGTAGGAGAGTAATAAAAACAAAAGTATATAGTAACGCGAAGAAGCTAGACGCTTCTTGCGACTAAGTTTTGTGTGTGCATACAACACGTAAAGTATATATATCGTCGGGAATGTACTTCTAAGTTATGAATAAAAATCGCGCTTGCTTAAATTAAAACGCAGTTATTTAATTTATGAATTTGTCTAGTAATCCACTTATTGCTAATTTATGTATGAGTCATAATCAATTTATAAAATTCCTTATAATATAAATTAATTATAAAATCTTGATAATAGAACTAATTGAGGATATGTACATCTTTAAAATATAATATCGCACATGTTTAGGGTTGAAAATTGTACATCTTCGTCGATATTTGAAAATACGTTAGATATTTTGTAAAAAGCATTTTCGTATATGTATTCCCAGATCAAAGTCATACCAAATACCTGTACTTTGTAAAAGTTAATTTATTTTTAATAATTTACATAATCTACTTTTAAACGAAAATTTGAATACATAAACGTAGCCTACAATGAAATTAACGATTGTTATTATTCACAATTCCAATGCCCTTTCCGTGATTTTAAATCTCAGAATTTACAAATAGTACGTTTTGTAGAACGGAAATTAAATCAAAGGGTGTATTAAGTTTTTGAAAGTAAACTTGCGTAACTAGTTCGTTACGAGTTAGTTTCTATCTTCGTTAAACAAAAACTCTCATAATTTACAAAACAGAGGATACTGCACAAAACCATCGTATTTCCGAAATTGTAAATCAAGATAGTAGGATGCACGAAGATGCGCAAACCTAACATTTATGAAAGCATGACACGTATATATATATACACACACACACAATGATCACTCGACCGCAAGTCACAGCTGTTTGCAAATGTATATGTATATATACATACATACACGTGTACGAGTTTCGCAGTTTCGAGTTCACGCGCGCAATAAAGTCTGCAGCCAAATCGAATATATATGTCTGCACACATGGACATATAGACATACATGCGTATATGCGTATATACATAATGTGTATAGGTGTAGTTATTATAAGCGCGAGTTTCATACATATAGTATATATATATACATATACGTATACATGTATAGGTACGGTTGCGCGGGCGTTTGTGTTAAAGCTCGAAAGCCACAGCTATATAGCCTTCGCGCCGATCTGTGTCTGGCTCTAATTACCTGTCGCCTAGTCTATTTCCCGAGGAGATAAGCGAATTATCACCTGCGCAGCTTCGGTAAGGCCTTTTCGAACGCGCGAATGCGTGAACGTTATTACGCGCGGTGTCACCCACGCGTCACTGTCCCAACTCGCAAATTCACACTGCCCGATTCAGTAATACGTTTCGACGTCTTCTCTCCTCCTCTCCTCCTCTTTCCCTGCCCACTCGCTGTCTCTCTCCCTCTCTCTCTCTCTCTCTACCTCTGTCTCCGTCTCTGTGAAACACCGACGCTCAACGTACACTTTCGTTTAATTCAATTGTGCCCTATCTTTAAATGCAAATTATATACTTATTTAGAGGTATTTACCTTTACCTTTATTATCGGGATATTCAAATATTGAAGACACGAAGTTCACACGATAAGTGTTACTAGATGGCTTTAAATATGAATATTTAAGTAATAAAATAAGTAACAAATTAATTCATGGACACACACTGTAAAAGAAAAATATTATAATAACTATCTTCTGTAATAATGATGACAAATGTTTAAGAAAGAATCAAATTACTATCTTTTATAGTTAAATTTTCTAGATATTTAGTGAAAAATTATCACATATAAAAAATATTAAAATCTGCCGTAAATTTTGTTGTAGAAAATAGTAATTTTTATGATTTATCAAGGCTGATGTTGCTTCTGTTCCTCAATAGCATAGTAATTATTATTATAACATTTTTCTCGTACAATACTTAAAATTGAAAATAATGTTGACCACCAAATTTCTTTTCTTGCGATTGTTATAAACCAAATAAAATCTCTCAAAAAACTTCAAATGAAAACAAAACCCAAGCAGATTCAAGTTCAAATCTTGTTTAAAGCTCTCTCATCTATATTACAAATAGTTTTCTAAAAATTAAAAAGACGTTATTCAACTTCTGTAGATTTGTAAAAGAGAACTTGTGTAAAAATTTTACAATATGTGGTCATCTTTCATGTTTCTTTTACAATATTGAGATGATAAATTATTCATTATCTGCTTAGTAATGTGTAGTGAATTTGTACTATATATCAATAGTGAAAATATATATTTCTTGTTGAGTAAATATTAAAAATTAGGAAACTATCTTTAAAGGTATAACATTTCGTATAAGTTTTTTGCGTATTAACAGATAAAATTAAATAAAGATTATTTCTTTAATAGAGGGTTGGAAACTTCGATTAATTGAAAGTCGAAGATCCTTAAAGTACCTTAAACTAAACTTTAGTTGTTATCTATATATTCATTTTTTATTTTATAAGCATGGAAAAATTCCAAATTTCAATCACAAATACTTTTGCAAAGAAGAAAAGTAAATGTTTTCAGAAAATGTACAGATATTTAAAAGAAGAAATATCTACATATAATCGCACAAACAAATTTAAATCCATAATTATAAAACATCATCAGGAGACACAGTATTACTTCTACGACACCGCAAAGAAGCAACAATAAAAAAAGAAGAAAAAAAGGGATCGTATATATACGTAGTTCTAGAGGAAAAATAAAAAGGGAGTGAAGCTTTTACGTACAAAATTTACGATTGTTAATTGAGAAAGATTTATGTCATCGTTCCGACGGCGTCACTCACGAGTGAGAGAGAGAGAGAGAGAGAAAGAAAGAGAGAGAGAGAGAAGAAACCAAGTGCGGAACAAAGGAGAGGAAGAAAATTGCAAGCTTTGTTGTAAGTGGCAGAGGTTTACCCTCGAAACGGTCAGGGACGTATAGTTGTATTAGTGCGCGTCGCGTCATCTCGGTTCGAACTGGAACGCCGACGGTGATGCTGACGCAGAAATCTGGCCAAAAATACTTGCTCCGTGGCTAAATTTTGCAGCGATGACTCTACTCCTTTTTTTCACATCTCTTCCATCTCCCTTCTCCTAAATGCTATTGTGCTTCATATTGGTTTATTCTTTTTTTAGGCTATTATACAAAGCACGTACAGAATATTGTTCTTCCTTGTTACTGGGACTGGGCTTTGTTTACAGACTCGTTCCTTACAAACAATGAAATATATACGGCTTCTTTACTTATCGACTGATCTGTAATCATACATTTATTTATACCTTATTTTTTCGTGTAATCTTTATAGTATCGTATGTACATAGTTAAACTTTATTCAAACATTGCTTTACAAAAGACAATTACCCTAATTTATACCTAGAAAGTACTTTGAGTAATAGATGTAATTGAGAAATGTATAACTATTTATATTATGATATAAATATAAACAACACTCAGTATTTAATATTTATGCACTTAGGGAGTAGAATAGGTATTTTATATTTATTCCCGGGATAAAAGTTGCTGCTTCCCCGCTTTGATTTTTGGCAGTAATTAATCCAAGGGAATAATCGGCTTTTACACCCGAAGTGCATATACAATTTTTCACCGTGATCATTTGAAAAGTCACTTTTTGCAATAACAATTTATTTTTTTTAATTTCTAAATTTTTTCATTATTGTAAAATTTTTTGTTATTTTAAATTTAATAAATAAATTAATTTTGTATTTGTAGTAAAAGGCTAAATTAAGTGTTCAAAACAAAAAAGAGGGTTTACGATGAATAAAATGAATGTACAGGGTATAAAATGGGACTACAGGTTAATAAAGTAGCCTTTTTAGATGATCAGAGTGAAAAAATACTTTATTTATACGAATATACCTCCTATATACTTTATGCAATAAAAATATCTTTTTTGCCTGGACGTTCAGCTTAAAAATATTGGAGACACATGTTAACACGAATACATATATAGACCGTTCCTGGTCAACAATCTGTTGATAATAAGTATTAAAGAATAACGTGCAATCCTAAAAGGATTTTAATTTCTATTTTATCAATTTTTTAATTTATTCATTGCATTTATTCGTAAGTAATGAAAGTACTCCATTCAACTATCCTCGTATACCATCTCGTAATATTACTTATATCTTTGTTTCTTTCTCTTACTTCATTTCGAGCTTACAAACATATACGTGTAAAAAAGGTTTCACATAATAATTTTTTAATTCACTCCAGTGTAATAAAAAAATCTTATTTATTTATATCAAGGAATATCAAAATACTATTATTCATATCTATTCGAGAATAATTCCGAATATTTCTTTATACTTTCCAAATAAATTAATAATTCATCATTAAGCTATAAGCTAAAATTAATTATCGAATTGTATAAAGATACACTAAAATACAGTCGGGATCAAATCACGTCGAATCTAGTAACATTTTGCACAATTATTGCATTAATTAGAGTTTAGCCGCAAATCAATATATATATATGTATTGAGAAAAGCAATCACACAATCTAAGTACGTGAAAGCATTATCAAATTAATACTTCTTGTCAATTTTATATTTATTGTAACATGTTTTTTATTTAATATACTAAATTATAAGCAATCAAACATTATATATACATTTAGTAGTTAAACTATAAGTTTATGTTGCATAAAATTAAAAAAAAAGTTTTTTTCCAATATTGTCACTTATGTATAAATATCACTGTAATTAATAATTAAATTAATAATTATAACTCGTATCATCTTAGATTAATAATCTTTGACATAAAAACATCTAATTTTAAATGATAATTCCATAATTCAAATGAAGTGTAAATGATATACGATTCGTAATTTATAAATAATCTTTCTAAGTGTCTCGAATTATATACATAAAATAAACAACTTGAAATTTTTTCATTAATTTTATTGTTCAGCCAACAACTAGTTCGAACTCAATTTGGCTTCCATGTTTGGTTCGTTCCTAATCTGGAAGTCCCTCAGACTCGGTGCTAGGCTCCCTGCTGTTTTGTCTGCACAGAAGTGAGGATTTATTTCCTAAGAATGTTGAACATTATGGTCATACGTCACAAACAGGGAATATTAAGGAAAATAGTTTTATTTTTGAAATTAGAACACACAGGTTTACACTCAGGTGCCGCGTAGCGAGATTAGAGAGAGTATTCACAAACTTTCTAAGATTGCCGATGACGTTTCAGGTTTGCCTGAACCCAAGCGAGACTCGGGTTATTACTTTTTCCACGCAACATTAAAACATCATTGATAAAACTAACAAAAATGTTTCTACTCCGTTTTCTAAGTCGGTCGTCTTAGGGTAGTGCTAGATCCTACCTTGTCCAGGAAACTTCATATAGATAATGTAACTAGTAAAGTTAACTCACTACTTTATGCACTCCGATCTCTTCGATCTTGTGACTCCCTCTCATATAGGCGTTTAGGTTGGTTGTGCACGGACACCAGACAGCTGTATTTTACAGCCATTTTTTATATAAATTTTAAATATTCATTCATCATCGTATTTGTTCTGAAAAGGCTACCTGGGACTTCTTGGTTACTTGAGTGCAAACTGATATGGGTTAGGAATCATTTCGTACCTAGAACATTTGTATCTATATCGAATTCTCTTTCGGTTGAAATTAAATGCATATTTTCACTCGCATATTTTCAATATTCAGTTAAGACACACACACGCACGCACACACAAAATCTTGACTGAGTTCCTACACTCATTTAAATGATTAAGGGTAGGCTAAAGTAAAATTTACGTATTTTATTTAATGCCCAACTTTTATAAATTCGAATAAGGTAAAAAAAGATACACTGAGAAAAATGAAATAATAAAAATTACTATATTTTATAGTAATGGTGGGACATACTTCGATTATCGTAATTTTTGCTATATTTTGTAGTAATTTTTGTTATAATTTTTATAAAAATTACTATGTACATAAGAAAAATTGCTACAAAATATAGCAAAAATTACGATAGTCGAAGTATGTCCCACCATTACTATAAAATATAGTAATTTTTCTTATTTCATTTTTCTCAGTGTAGCGGTATAGTGCTAGGTGCAATTAATCTTTTCCATTCAAGATTGTGCCGTTTAAGTAAACTGTTTTTTCTAAAAATACGAATACAAAGGGCTGTTTACGCATCGAAACCTAATCTCAAAATAACTGTCGTTTAGATTTTATTACACATTTTTATTTTATTACTTTTGTAATTTTCAACAAAATAAATAGCAGAGCGGGGTTGCTAACAGAATTATCTTTCGGTTTTTCCAAAACAGACGTCAATTGGTGTTTTAATTTTTCCTAAAAATGAGAAATCGGGTAGCGAAAAAAAGGACGGGAATTTAGCCTCCCCTTAACCTATTGACTTACAGTGGTAATATTATATTATATAGATTTTGGATTTTGTTTATTTATTTGTTCATTCGCACAGTACGCTTTAAACAATGTAAATATCATACAGGGTGTCCAAAAAGTAACGAAACACTTAAAGAATATCCCAAGGTGTATTTTTACCTAAAAAATACTTTAGTTCGTTTCGTTACTTTTTGGACATCTTATGTGTGTACCAAAATTAAAAGTTTTCTTAAACTCAAAAATTTTAGATTTAATTAAAAGTAGAAGAAGAGGAAGAGCTGTTACGAAAAGATCAATACAATTACTTAAAAAATATTTCAGAAAAAAATGAAAAATTTAATTTATGTTAATTTATAAATAAAATGTGAATATTATTTAATAATTATATATTTATTTAGTATTTAGTATTAAAAAATATTAAAATTTACTGATAGATCATGCACTAGGAAAAATGTTACATTAAAAATGACTGTATTTTACAATAATTGTTGTTACAAATTTTTTGTAGTAAATTTGTGTTATAATCTAATAGAAATTACTACGGACAGATAAATATTTATATAAAATATAGTAAAAATGATGATAATCCAAGTATATCCCTACGTTCCTATAGCAATATAGTAATTTTTAATATATAAATTTTCTCAGGTGTGGCGGTACCTAGATAAAATAAGTATATGTGCATGTTGCGCGTAATCACCGATAGTTGATAAACTCCAACTTGAATAGTTAGAGTTTTGAAATTTCGACCTTATACATAATCGCTTGCAAACGAAAATAACCACATCATCAGAATAATCAGCGGTAAACTGTTATGAATTGAACAAAGCGCCCTTTCTGTGAAAGTTATAGGTAGCCTGATTTTCTTGGATATTCCCATATATTTATATTAATTATAATATCAAATATTAATTAAGGGGATGACGGGCTCAGAAAATGGTAATTTTTAATATTTTTTTTATAAACAAAAGAATAAATTTTTGAAGAAATCGTGAACGCCATGCCCTTAGGCATGTTTTAAACAATGTACTCAAATTTTTTCAGATTTTTAAATTTGTAATTTCATTATGATTTTTGCGTTGAAAATATTCATGCCTTTTTAGACCAAAATTACCGACCGAAAATTGTTTATTCAATTATCATTAACCAATTTATTTTTTCTTAAAAAGACAAAACGCCATGCCCTGGCTTTTGTTTTAAACTACTCTAATGAATTTTTTCAGATTTTTAATTCAATATTTTTAACATAATCCTTATGTTGAAAGATGTAGAACCCTGTAACTTGCGGGTTCGACATCCCGTTAATTTATAAATTTACTTTGGTGCAGTGATAAATACAATACATTTATCTTCGACTATAGACATATATACCTGCAGGTAAGAAATAATCTAGTAGTTTATAAAATATCAATTCCCTTTCAAATTAACTATTAAAACAAATAAATAAATCGTTGTAGCAACAACTGTAAAGATGCTTTCAATGTATTTGAAACAATTCAAGTTTTAAATGATCATGCTGAGAGTACATAGGTATAGAAGTTACGCTACTCGACACTCGAAAATAATCGTCGGAGCGCAATTTATTTTTGGTATATATATATATATATACGTGTCGATTGATCGTCGGAGATTGAATACGCGAAATTGCCGTGTGCGTTGCGGCAACGAAAACTTTCGGGCAAACGTTCGAGGATCACTCAAAGAGGGGAAGGAGTCACTTGTTTGTATGGCGTGGCGATGCAAATGAAATCGCGGGAGCTCGTGCGCCACAAAGTTCGTTGAATATAGTGTATATATATATAGGCACATCTATACGCGGTTTGTTGTCGAGTGTATTTAAGCTGCGCTGATTACGACTCAACTTTCGAAAGCTTTAGTTATATAAATTGTTTGTCAATAATTGTCCTCATTCTCCGTAGACTCTATCGTTTATCATGTTAATTTGTTTTATGTATTTATTTAATTTTTCGAGCGTTTAATTAGATTGATATATATATATATATATATATATTTCGTTACAGGCAAAATTCAACTTCTGAATTCATAGTAATAGAATGTTCCAACTATTGCATAATATTTAAATGAAATACGTAAAATTAACTGTATTAACAATTTAAAAGTTAATGTATATAAAATTGTAAAGTTTAACTTACGATATTCAATATTTTATCGTACATCAGCAATTTTTAATTAAAATGGTTGTGACTTAAATTTAGAGATTTTATATAATACTACTTCGCGCAATCTGCATTAAGCTGTGACATATAAATTTTTCAATAGTCAGAGAGTTCCCGAAAAACCAGCGGGAGGTATAAAAAGAAAGTGAATTACAACTAGGAGAGCAATAACGCTTAAACCGACTGACAAGAAAGTGAAAGGATGAAAAACTTTTGAATTGAAAAGAGAATGTCGACGGGTTTTGTTAAAGATATTAGTTACTCAGTTTTTATCCCCATAATTCACTAACGCTTAAAACTGAAATTAATTATTTACCAATTTTATGTGTTACATATATATCTAACATAATATACCAAGATTAAAATGAATTGTATAATTTTAACTTAACAATTAGGTTTCCTAGTAAAAATCGAAAAATTGATTAAACGTTTTAACTAATCTCAAAATATTCTTCAATTCATACTACGTTAAGGGTGGGGTCCGATTTGTCGAATGTTCATTCAAAATGTGTGCAATATTTCGAATTTTAAAAATTAGAATAACTTTTTTGTTATTTCGAAAGTAATAAAATCGTCAGATATTTGGTATTAGGCGCAATATTTCGAATTCCAAATAGTAGATAAATAATTTTTTGTTTTATTGTCTGTTATCAAGATATAAATAGACAAATATTATAAAAGTTATTTCTCTACACTACAAAGTTCGAATTTCTGGAACAAATATGTAAAAACTGAAGAGTGCATTACTTTCGAAATAATAACCATTCTATTTCTCTTGGTTCTAAATAATAAAAATACATTTATAATTTTTGAAATTCGAAACAATGCACATATTTTGAATGAGCATTCGACAAATCGAACCCCACCCCTACGTTAATCTTTCAATTGTTTTAAAAGGTTAACTTTTTCAGTTTAGAGTCTTATCTTATAATTTCATTTGTGTCTTTCGCCAGATTTTTTCAATATTTACGGGTATAATGTTGGAGATTAGTTGCCGAGAACTATCGAAAAATTCGTCAAGATACACGTTCATTTATTTGTATTTGATTGCAATATTATAGGTATACAAATTTAATCAACAAATATACATGTAGCACATATTAATAATCATTACCTAGATATTTAAGGTGAAAAGGTGTTTGAAAGAATTTTATATAAAAAGTGAGAATGTAATTATATATTATTAAATATATATGTTTATTAAAATTAATATTAGAAGCTGTTAGAGTAAATTTTTGAAATATAAAGGTTTCTTATACACACGCTTTTTATAATTTTTTTTATGATTAAATAGTATTAAATTTTTCAAATTGGCTATAATCACTATACTTATTGATCACGTGAGATGATTTATTAGTTATTCTGATTTTATATTTTATATTAATAAAGAGAATTTCAAATCATTCACTATCCTCTGTTATTAAATCACTTAGACATGTTTTTTTAATAATATACATAAATTTTTCCACATTTTTAAATCCATAATTTGATTACTATGTTTGGGTTAAACGTTTATGTTTTTTTTAATTAATACCAACTGAAAATGGTTTAGTCAATTATTATTTAAAAATGATTTTTTCTTAAAACATCGAAGCTTTAAGCCCTTTCTGATTTTTAATTCAATATATTATATATAGTTTTTGGGTCGGAGATGTGCAGATTTCTGGAATATGGATCCGACATTCCGTTAAATTGACTATGTGTATACGGCTATATCATTAAATTTACGCATTGCCATTACAATCATTTAATACAGTACGGTTCACAAAATATCTTTAAATTATATAGTAAATGTTCTTTTAAATAAATGAAAAGAAAACAAATAGATACAAATACGATATAAAACTAAAAAGAATCTTGATAAACGTTGTATAATATTAGCATTAATATACGAGCAGGTTCATCTAACAATTAATGTATTAGAATATGATTCTAACCATTAAATATCGTAGGTGTATGATCGCATAAGAGAATTTAAATGATGAGCCAAAGTAAGTAAGGCGATTGAAATGGAAAAGAGCGTCATTGAACGTTACGAAGTCGTGGGTGGAAATGAAAACGCATTCATCGACCCGCTCCCTTGCTCCCTTTCTCTCCGTCAGCACTGGATTAATGTCCCTCAGAAGATGGCAAGATGCTTTATATTCGCCCTACGTCAATGGAGGAAACTTTCGAGTCTCCGTGCAGGCACTGAGTGCGCCGGCAACTTCACCGACCTCGTCTTTCTCGCGCGGAGAGACAGCCCATGCTAAATTACTTCTATTCGAGTTGCGCGCAAAGCGTTGGTGCGCTTTTCGTTACCTTTACCCTCTCCCTCTCTCTCTCTCTCCCTCTCTTTCCATCTCGATTTCTTCGTCTCACTTTCTCCCTCGTGACACGGGAAGCTTCTTCCGTATACGAAAAGCAACCTCACACTTATACCAAATCTGCATTGCAAGGCTTCCGCGGAGCTTGTAATAAATTTCTCCGCACACATACGATACGCCTTTTCTTATAATGTATACGGGAACGAATTCCATTTCTAACAAAGTTACAAATGTATAACGGTTGCGCATGCACCCGGCGTCCTGAGAACTGATCGCCAGTTATTTATTCGTTTACTGGACTACTAGGGTTATTACCGAAATTCTCCTTTACTTCGCAATTATTGGTTATACGTATCGCCATCATATTCATCTTATTAGGAAAGATGTGAATATTGTATCTAGGTATATATTGTATATTATAAATATTGTATCTATATTAATATATATATATGGTATAATATAAATCATAATGCTGATTCAACATATCGAACGAATTTGTATTTATTTGAAAGCACTTTAGTTCAGCGCCGTTAAATTATACAAAATATGGAAATTGTGACATTTGTTTTAAGGAGAAGCAGTAAAACTATAGATATAAAATTTTATAATTTTCTCAAAAAGAATTAATACCTTATTTTAACATATAAATTTTAACTTTCATTATTATATATACTTTTTTTGATAACCTAGCATTAATTATATATGACTATCAATCGAACATTAGCTAATTTTTGGCAAAGAATCATAACACTTTTAAGTGAATATTAGTTCATTCGATAATTCAAAACCAACTAATTTCGTCACGATTAGCCAATAATTGCTTAAAATCAATCATGATTTCTAGCAGATACATCTAACCCTCTTTCACTTTAGGAGACTGATTGCGGAAAATGATAGTTAACTTTTTAAAATATTTCATAAATAATATAAATTAAATCCTAAAATTAAAGAATCTTATTCTCTTTAAGTGTGTCTTTTAAAATTTAATTTTGTTACCATGTTAAATCTAATAAATGGTATTAAATGGTAAGAGTATTAAAAATTTTTAAAATACTGAATGACTAATTTATTATCGTAAATTACTATGAACACAGTTTATGATCGGACAGATATGTGAGACGATCATTTTTGTATACTAAATAAAGCGTACCAATTTTTCTAAAATTTTGAAATATTGAATATAATTTAAATAATTAATCAGTTTCATTATTTATTACACATGTAACCTATGAAACATTTCAACGAGATAACATAACCATTACAAAAATGATGATTGTAACGTTTTTAAGTAGAGTCGGTTGTTCACAATTCTTTACTCACCCCATTCAGACAAGTGTCAATTGAAATATTGATACCTTCGCCTACAAAAACACATTTCCAAAATGTATTTGTATGTATTAGTGTAGACCACTGCCGCGAAAGCGCGCATATAGTAGTTGAGTACACGGCGTATCCGAATTTCGGTTCTGCAGCCAACACTCGTGGTAGGACTTAAGCCGAGGTCCAATTAAGCCGACGTGAACCCAGACACCGCGGTTGTCGATTCGTGGGTCTGTTGGCACAATTCCGCAGGTCGCGCTACACAGTGTGATTATCATAATAAGGGGCGCGTGTGGACCGCGACGATTAAGGAATCATCGATTGCTCGAGCGTTGTTTTGCAAATCTGAATGGAAATTCATGCAGATTCGTCGTCATCCTACCGACGGGATCGATATATATATATGTTCATTCACCTGTGAACATGTAGTTTACACAACGGGGCCGATGTAACTCTAGCATTACTTTGTGGATCATTCCACGCAACACGAACTGGGTGAACAAAATACTCCAAGACTACTTTTTACTTTCTCTACTTCAAGACGACATGTTAAGAATTGTATAAGTATTTGGCATATATATACTACTTTATAAGATATGTGAAAGATCACTTACGACTGATCTTCAAATGATTTAAATATTGTATAATAATATATAAATTATTTTTTTATATAAGATTAATAGTTAAGTTAAATGAATTTTATTATTTTTTATTATATTTTTTTTAATAATAATTACTACTGTTTTTATGCAGTGTATTAAAAACTCAATTGTACACATTGCTCGTTTTCAAAAAATATTGCTCGTTACACGCGTGAAAGATGATTTTCAACTTGTGCGAGATAAACATCTCACTCGTTTGAAAATCAACAGTTTCACACTAGTAACGAAAAGTACTATTTTATAATGATAAATGAGCATTAAAGTAGAATTTTAAATTCTTCCTTATTCGCTCTCTTGCATGACACCTTTTAAAATTTATTCTCTGAACATTAATTTCGCTTTGTTATTTCATTGTTCGACAGTTCATTCATTTTCTACTTCTTTATTTCCGTTTAACAATTTTTCTTTTACTTCTATTATTATTCTTTATATATAATACTCACTCTATTTCGCTTTGATTGTCTACTTTTTGGTGCACACCAGCGTGAAAGAAAATACTAGCTCTTCATCGAGTTTTCATATCAAAAACGTATTATATATATAGTTTTTTCCTTTACTAAAGCTCATATTAAAATCATTAGCTCGTAAAATAATATTCCTAAAAAGATTACGATTCAAGAATAAATCTCTTTTATTATTTAATATCAGTGCAATTACATTTATTATATTCTTAATTATTATAACTCTAAAATTATTTGTAATTTATTAATAATTAATATGTAATTATCCTATTCGTATACGAATATAACTTTTTATCTTTTGTTATCACTTTGCTATCAAACTTTTCGTTACCGAAAAGTTAAGCATAGTTAAAGTTAGAGTATCCATTTAAAAGTTTTCTAATTCTATTAGTTGTTCTACAAATATGAGCAAGCATTATAATAATAAATAATTTTTAGAAAAACCAATCACTTAAAAGTTGCTTTTAAAAACTTAATTTACGAAATTTAAAAAACGAATAGCAACGAGGGACATTATTTATTAAATGTAATATTATAGTTATTATTATTAAGCTCCAGAAGGAAACAAGTTAAATTTGTTAGGAATATTTAAAGTTATTCAAATCTGGTTTGACCCGAGCATCGTAAAGATCGGATCGATAAAGTCACCGAAAGCGCGAAATAAAAGTAGCGAATAAAGAAGCATAAATAAAAGAAGAGATAATAAAGGAGAAAAAGGGGAAATGTTATCAAAAAGTAGCGCAAAGAACGACGGAGTTTGTATAAGGCAGTAGGGCGTCGTCGGTGCAATCAATGCGACCTCCAAAGAAAAAGAGAGGAATAGAAAGAGAGCACGAGTTGCATGCGTGGGCGAGCACCCATGAAAACACCCCGCTTTATTATCATCATGACCTTTCGTGCACCAGTAAGAGGTGGATAGAATGTAAAATAAAATGTGACGTTGGTGTACGCGCAATCGCAAAGCTCAAAGGATCCGTGGAAGTAGGTTTACGACCGGAGAACTAATACGGAAAGCTAAAGAATACGCCTTCGTCTTTTGTACATCTCTATATGCAGGAAAATCTTTACACCATATGAAGAAACTTGGTTCCTTTCTGTGATTATAAATCTATGTAACTCAGGATTAATACAGCTGAGTTATTAAAATGATTAATCTCGCTCAACGATGTAAAAAAAAAGGAATGGGAATTAAAAAGAATGAGCAACTTTTTACATCGAAATTCATTTACGTGCCTCGACCAATGAATCAAGCTGCTGAACGGTTGGTTCAGTAATTCGCACGGTGTGATAGGTAAAGAAGACAAAAAGCAACAACAAAAAATCTAGCAGAAGCTGTAGCAGATTGCATATTCATAGCCGCACGTCGAGCTCTAAAAATTCAAATGTGTAGCCCATATTTAGTGATAAATTACAGCATTCATATTGAATTTTTTCTTACATGGAAATGCAATATTACTAATATTGTTAATGAAAAATTTAAATAAGGAATATATATATATATATATATTATCCAGTAAATTAATTATTTTATTGAAAAAAGCAATATTTATTTTTATTTAGCACATATTTTCGGTATGTTCGAATACAAAATGTGCTGCTTTCTTTTGTTAAGCACAAGGGATAAAATGCAATTATCAAATGATTTGCTGCTCTAGACAAATGTAGTACCCAACGAATCCTGAAAATGGATATTTCGCAAATATTATTATATAATGTAACATTTCAGAGAACAAAGTTTACTATAAAAGTAACTTGCTTAATCTGACTTTAAATATCTTTATACATTTGACAAAGATCTATTTTATACATAATAGCCGTTGTATGCACTTCAACCTCAAAAATCTTGGTTCGGTTTCTTATATTTTTCCAACATCTTATAATCAGTAAACTTCATTCCGCATATAAATTCAGTATTTTTAAAGTTTACACGATAATTACAGTATTTACGAAGATAAAAATAGTTTCATTATATATTTCTTTTAACAATTATTTATAAGACTCTCGTAGATTATAATTAAAACACGACAAAGACTGAATTTCATTCCAATAAGTGAGCTATAAAATGCAATAAAGGGTTTTCATCAGATCTCAGAAATAAAACCAAGCTATTTATCAGTTGTTAAATGGAATTAAATTATTACTATAGGGAAATTATATAATAAGTTATGTACGTAACTCTAGTAATAAATTATGTAATGTAAACTTTATTTAGTACATGTAAAACTGTGCATAATTACGTTTTACTTACACGGTAAATGTTATCAAATTTAATTTAATCATATAGAACAACTACAAAATTGATATAGCTTAAGAAAGCGCGTCGTTAAGCGAATAAATAGAAAAAAACGAAACTAATGAAATTTTTATTTGCCGAGTGCTTAGATGTAAGATAGTGCGTTCGCATCTCTTGGTAAAGTAAATAGGTTTATCTATTGTTGGTAACATCATCGATGTCACATTAACATTAAAGGGCTGCAAAGGATTTCAATGTCGTTGAGAACGTCTATACAGTGAGTGTACGACAATGGGACAATAATAATAACGAACGCACACGGATCGTTATCGAGAACGCGGAGGAAAGCAGAAAAGCGAATACAGAAAGTGAGAGAAAGAGAAAAGATTATACCTACGTATAGGTTTTATTGCACGTGCGACTATGCTCGTTCACGTTTATGTCGTGAGGCTTTTGATGAGCAACTCGTTCCACACGAACCCTATTTTAATTTATATTCATATAGCTAAAAGCTTTATTTGCAAAATTGTTACGGACCGTGACCGTTACGCATCGTTGAATCAACCCTTCGTTGTTACGCCGCGCACTTGGAATATATTTGTTCGACCTAGAGGGAAAATCCGATGATTTTCTCTCGCTTCGAGTAAGTACATTTAAAGTTACATAAAAAATTTCATCGGTGTTGTAGTTTGGTCCAATCGTCAACTCTCATAATTCAATTATTCAAAGTGATAATTACTCAAATGTAGTGTATACACTTGGATATGCTGACAACAGTACCTTATCTATGATTCTAAGTCTTTCAAGTTAACCTTTTAATTTTCACAAAATATTTTTTTATCAAGGATATATTTAATTCATTTATTCTGATTGTTAGGTTTGCCTTTTTCGTTTTCTTAAATTTCACTCGTTTTCTGATGTAAATACTATTATAAAATAAGTGGAATGTAAGGATATTAAGTCAGACATTTTATATAATTTATTTTACTAAAGTATACCAACTTTATATTTCCTAATTCCACTACAATCATTTTAGAATATACTCTTCCAATGAAATTAAGTTGAAAGCATTTACATTATATGCAACAAAAATAGAACACGAAAGGAAAAGGTACAAAAACATCGAAACGTCGAAAGTACACAGAGAAAATTTTATCCATAAAAATTATTATATTACAGTGATAGTACTGGTAAAAATAAAATAAATAATCTAATTTTTTCAAAGTAAAAATTTTCGACGATTATGCAGCACGTAATATTAACTTTTTTGTACTCTTTTACGGTGATGTTAACAGCCTAGAGAGAATAGATAATAAGTTATGACTTAAAAAACAAACAGATTTTAATGAGTCAATGGATAATATAATGCGAAGATGATTTGACAACATTTTTATTATAATATATGTATTCTGATAAATTATGTATTTTATATTATAAAATTAAAGATGTATGCAATATAGTGTTAGATATATTTTTATTCGTTTCAAATTAAAGAGATATGAACTAAAATAATTGGAATTTTAATTTATATTTTAATTAATAATAGATTGACTTTTTTCAAAAAATCTCTCTGTAACGCTCTTCTATTTGCTTTGAGTAGTTTTTGCGATTTTCTTTCAAAATTTTTTATCACTAAATGATCGCGATTTTCGTGCAATCGCAAGGATCAGTTTCACACCAAATCATTACCGACGTAATTAATTGTTAATTTCTAATTAATTTAAAAAAATCGCTCTGTCAGTTTCTATGCTACTCAAGCATTACGTATGATTTTTAGGTACAACTGTTACGCGGGAGAGCCTTATATTTTCATCATCGTAAAATGTATAAAGCATCAAAGTATACTAGATAATGAGTTGTAAGAGAAATGTATGCGTATTAAAACTGATTTAAGGCCCTCCCAAAAATGTATATATGTATATGTATGTATGTAATCATGTATCTAAGATTACTCAGTCAATTTTTGACCGATTTACCTGAGATTCACAGGGTAACTTCGCCATAATGTAATTAGATAATGGTCTTATTTCCAGATATTCAGCACAGAAACAGTTTGAGTTATGGCATTATTTTTGATTGCCTAGAAACGGTTATGTAGCATTATCTTGAAATGTATTAATCCTACATAAAAACTTTATACGGACGAAATGTTCGTCTCAAAATAACAAAATTTTTTGCCATTATACACTTTACGTTCAGAATAATATTTTCAAAGATAACTAGATAAAAACGGTCAAAATAACGAAAAAAGTACAAAAAAACTCGTTTTTTCACAATTTTGGGTTTTTAAAAGTAGATCCCTGTAATTTGGCATTTGGCTATCATAATCTCTAAAAGAAATTGAATAGATTTCAGAAGAGCAAATATTGTGGGGATGGCGTAATAATTTTACCATACTGTCTCGCAAAGTTTACAAGTTCATATTTTGTGTAACACAATTACAGTTCGTCACTCAAATTTTTACAAGGGCTATCGCTGTAACTTTTATAGTCGTAAATTCCGTGTTCAATAAAAAAAATTCCTCTTTTTGATTTCCTGTTTCGAGGTATAGCAATTGTTATTATTCTACCTAAACTTAACTATCTTCAAATATTCGCTAACTTTATATGTTTTCAAAATACACGAATGTGTGTCATGCAGACGAAAGCTATGTCGTCATCTTGAGTAATAAAACTGGTGATCCAAGCTCTTATTTGAATTTTTCTTTTCTCTTTAGTAGGTAATATTTTAAGCTCGGTTATGAGAAAGACGCATCGAGAGACAATATGGAGAAAACACCGAAAAATTACATACACGCGCATCTATATATATATATATGGGGTATTCCACGTGAAGTGGTCCGATCAAAATTTTAAAATGCCCCAAATTTTGGGTACACATTGCAAATGTTTTTCAGAATACAGAAAAAAATTTTTAGGTACTGGAATTTATTAGTTCAAAAGTTATTCTAACCTCAAAAAGTGAACTTTTTCCAGTTTTTTTCAACACCAGCTGGGTTCACCGCTATTTAACTCAAAATCTATCAACTTTTACTATAGAACATTATATGTAACATTCGTTGCTAATTATGTCTAGAATTTATCCTTCTGGGTTAGAATTTCTAATTTCAAGGTAAATGTTAGATAAACTACATGTCAATATTCAACTTGAAAAAAATCTAACTTCGCCACAATTGATTTTTTTATCCAAAAGTCCAAAAGAAAGCTGGGAGCAATACCTTTCAAATGATCTGTAGCATTTTTATGGCCTTCAATTCTGTAAAAAGTTATGATAATTTAAAGAAACACGAAATTTTTTTAAAAATTTAAATGGGAAATACTATGTTAATTTTTGTGAATTTTTTGTCTTTCTTTAAATTATCATAACTTTTTGCAGAATTGAAGGCCATAAAAATGCTACAGACCATTTGAAAGGTATTGCTCTAAGCTTTCTTTTGGACTTTTGGATAAAAAAATCAATTGTGGCGAAGTTAGTTTTTTTTCAAGTTGAATATTGACATGTAGTTTATCTAACATTTACCTTGAAATTAGAAATTCTAACCCAGAAGGATAAATTCTAGACATAATTAGCAACGAATGTTACATATAATGTTCTATAGTAAAAGTTGATAGATTTTGAGTTAAATAGCGATGAACCCAGCTGGTGTTGAAAAAAACTGGAAAAAGTTCACTTTTTGAGGTTAGAATAACTTTTGAACTAATAAATTCCAGTACCTAAAAATTTTTTTCTGTATTCTGAAAAACATTTGCAATGTGTACCCAAAATTTGGGGCATTTTAAAATTTTGATCGGACCACTTCACGTGGAATACCCCATATATATATATATATATATATGAAGAGAGAAAGAGAGAGACAGATATATATACTTAAGTACTGTGACGTGCACACTTAGGGAAGGAGTGGCTGGCACGAGCGAGAAATAGGCCGACCTTGACCTTTAGTCTTTCTCTCTTACCCTCGCAATCTTGCGTTTAAGACTCCTATTATATGAGTCAAAAGATTGCACACATACCCATCAAAAGCCACTAACGTCACCCGCAGGATCATTCGCTTTATATTTTATTGATCAAGTCATTGAATTTACGTCCTTGAGAATCGAGATAAACCTATTACATATATTTTGAATTCTTTATACCCTTTAAAATTAATTGGCATTATTAATATACAGTCTCTTCTGTTCTATCATAATAGTATAATTGAAATTGAAATAAAATATTTTTATTGCTAGAATTTTGGTACGAAACTGAACTTCTTCCTTAGTGAATTAAAGCAATATTTTTCTTCCTACGTCATAAATCTTTATTTGCATTTTGTGCATACCGTAGCTGAATAAATAAGATATAAATAAAGGTGTACGTAAAATGGTAAAACTTAAGTGTTTAATTATACAGGAGAGTCCATTAGGATTGCAAATATCGATATAATTATTATTCCAAATATGTTTTCCTGTTTTTCTCCCGTTTCCCTTCTTTCTCTTTGTGAGTTAAAATTGGATTAAATTTTCCTGGCGCTTTAAATTAAACGGTACACGTACCTAACAAAGTGACTATCACGGTTTAACTGGGTCGAGAAGTCGCTTTGTTTCTATTCCCCCGGCTTTACGTCGGTGAACGGATGTACATCTATATTACAGTTCCTGCGCCCGTATACACATCCATGAATTTCCGCTTCCTTAGCTAGGCTCAAATGAAAAAGTTCTTATCGCTATTCCGTTATTGCATAAGCTCCCCAGCGAAGTTTTGTTTACAACGGCGATCACGCGCGAGAAGATATCCCGAGAAATATTTTTCGAGTGTATACCTTGGTACGAACGTCTGCGCTTTATGCCGGAACCAAAGAGCCTAAAAGTTTAATTTTGTTAAAATGTATCCGCTCGTAAACTGTATTCTTAAAAGGAAAATTAATTTTTTTTACATGTTACGGATTAAAATACCAATATTTAATCGGCAACATTTTGATAGCTTTTCGCTATCTTCATCAGGATGTACCTTTTTCTTAGAGATACTGAAATATTAATTTACTACTATACATCGATCATTCATGTTTGAACGTTAAATACTCTGTAAAGCCACTCTGTAAATATAAAAATTTTAATATAAAATTATATTGTCACCTTCCTACTAACTTATCTGTCCGTATCAATTGCATCATTAATAATAATAATAAAATTTATTCTTGTAATATTCGTAAAGTAGAGAGAACAATAATACAACTACATAAATACAAATAATCATGGAGTAAATTAATGAACATGTACGCATCGTATAAGTACTAGTTAGTAACAATGAATAAATTATACACTAATTAATATCACAATAGGTCACTAAATATACAGTCTACAACTAGAAAATACCACAGTAAAACGATATAATCATGACAGTTGTTAGTTCAGTTCATCGAAATACAATCCAATTGCAATTTTAAAGCATGCAATTGAGGGCGCATTTTTAATATTAGTCGACAGGGAATACTACTTTGAGTGCGGAATGATTTTCAACTATGATGTTTCTAGTTACCCCTCCCCCTTAACCGGACACGAGAACTGACGCTGTTGAAGTAAATCACATAAGTAAGACGTCGATTTAATATTCAGAACTTTAGAAAGTAAGACAGTCGTAAAATATATAGACGCCTAGTATCAGTACGCATCCAGTATAATTTCCTACGAGAGGAGGTTACATGTACATCCCATCGAAATCCATAAATATATCTGATAAATGGATTCCGGGATCTCTGTAGTCTAGCCTTTTGCTCTAAAGTCGCGTCAAGAAGAAAGATACTCCAATAATCAAGATGATACTTAGTAATACATGCTCGGCATGAGTGGAGTATATAGAGTACTCGGTTGACCTAACTCGTAATTTTATAAATATGTAATTTCCAAAAACAGTACGATTAAGCATTACCCCAAGACTCACTACTGTGCCAGATAATGGAATATCAATACTGACATCTAGTTCAACTCCAGGCAGACATCTGATTTGAGGAAAAATATATAGCCTGAGTTTTATCCGGGTTTAGGCGAAGTTTGGCCGACGTACTCCACTCTAAAATATCACTGACTTTTTATATACCCTTTGAATAACCGCCCTACTTCTACGACGTGGTACTTGAATGTGGATCTGTAAATCGTTATAGTAAAGTATATACATAATGTCTTCTGTAAATACATTCTTGACGTCATTTATGTAAGAGACAAAACAGCGGAGGTTCAAGCACTAGTCTACTAGATTTGTGGCCATCCAATCAGATGAACCAGATGTAGTTTAAACCTTTTGGGTCCCACCCCATACATAAGAATAAATCCATTATGATACTATGGATATTTGTCACAATGCCCTGCAGAATACTGTCTTCGCCCCTGCTTGCGAGGAAAAATGTGAAACGTCCACATCATAAAATATTAGTAGATTGAGAGAAAATCTGACAGTCAGAATAGTATGTATAGCACGTGGCATATATTGCTCAGCTGTAGAAGAGGAAAATAAAACTCCACTAACTGTTAATTGAGCTCATCCAAAGTAAAACCATGAAGATCGCAAGCCGGTAGTGGTAGAAGTACTACTCTACGCATTTTAGCCTAAAAATTACCACTATTTTTCAAAACACCAGTAATTTTGGTATTTAAGTAAAATAATCTTTTGTTTTTAAAATATTCCTCGACTTCTCTGCGCAGTCTAAGAAACTCATCCCATAAGGCTATGCCAGTTATTGCTTTGTAGCGTCTTCAAGCAGCATCACATTTCATGGAAAGTCCATACAAAACAAGTCCCATCCCATAAAAAGAGTGACGCTTTCTAGGATGCACAGCTTTCACTGGTGCAAATGAATTAAGGACATGCGTAATATTTGAGTTTATACAATTAATTAGTGTCGACTAGGCACTAGAAATCCAATAAGTTCATTGCAGGATTATCAAAAAGTGATCAATTGTAGCCAACTAATTAAGCTTTTAGCTGTTCAACTAATGTAACTTTTAAAATTTTATAGATAAAGGTCTTCGATAAAATATAAGGGGTACTCATATCAAGCGTAATCCCAATTATATTGTGGTGGTTGTGAAAGATGATCCTTTAAGGCCAACTCACAAGAAACAGCTTGTAGTATATGCTTTCTAATATAAAAATCTGAAAAAAACTAGAGCCGCACCCTAACAATCGTTTTTTCAAAAGTTATACGCTGTTAAAGCAAAATTTCCAAAAAAAAAACGCTTCACTTTAAATGCTTGTAACTTCTAAACTATCAAATATTAATTCTCAAACCAAAGTTTAATAAAAAGTTAAGACAAAATAGATATAATTTTAAAAAAGTACGCTCAAATTTGTTAGAATGGAACAGAGCTGAATTAAGAATTTGAAGATATTTTAATAAAAATTGGACGCTACAAATTTTATTGATTTTTTAAGCTTAATTTCTTTAAATCCTTAATTCGTGGGCTATAACTTTGCTCCATTTCAACGGATTTGAGCGTCTTTTTTTTAAATTATATCTATTTTATCTCAGCTTTTTATTAAACTTTGGTTTGGATGTCAATATTTGATAGGTTAGAAGTTACAAGCGTTTGAAATGAAGTCTCTATTTTTTTTAGAAATTTAGCTTTAATAGCGTATACCTTTTGAAAAAACGATTGTTAGGGTCTGCGGTTCTGGCTTTCTAGATATTTTTATATCAGAAAACATATACTACAAGCTGGGCATGATCCGTTTCCCAATTATATAAGGGTCTTCTGTCAGTTGCCAAACCCAAATCACTCGTAGACCAAGATTAAAGTTGAAATAACCTATAATAATGTTATTGCGTAGTCCCCACAACAAATTCTAATATCATCTATTTATTCATTAATCATTGTTGAATAATAAATAAACAAACAAATAGATAAATAAAACTTTTATTATTTCAATATCATCTTTAAAATATGCTTTAATGGGATTTTTCATCGTTTTTGTATATTAATCTTTAAAAATATTGTTCCGATGAATAAGTGTACAATAGAACATTTCGTTCATGTATAGTTTTTGGGTTATAGAAATAATACATTTTACAATAATCTAGAAAATACAATTAACAGAATTTTAGAAAGTCAAATATTGTGATTAATTTGTTAGCAATACAGCTGGAAAAAGAACAATATATTTACAATTTGATGATCAAATCGATCAACAATTAGCTGAGTTTTTGCCTTAATACTTTTACATAGATACATACATACATCTATACAATATACAATTGAGGAGCTGGATGCAAGAACACGCCGAGCGCGGTGAATGGTCAAAGTTACAGCGATTCGATTTTGAAAAATGGATTAAAGATCCGTTTTCTAAATTTCCAGTTCTTAATTTTTTTCATCTGATCTGCACATCGTACAGAAAAACATTAAACAGAAAAAAGTTGCGTCTTTTAATTCTGCATACGACAGTATTTTTTTAAATTAAATTCGGCAAATTAAAAAATTTGGTCACGGTGACGTCAATTTCTTAATTTCTCTCCGCCTCCTCTATCCTATCGCCGCGCTTGGCGTGTTCTTGCATCCAGCTCCTCAATTTAGATAGTGCATTAAATAACTTTTCGTATGCATAATATGTATTTGAACGTTGATATATATCAATTTTTAAAGTATTATACATTTAGCAATGGTGAAACTATATATGTGTATATATATATACACACTCCTTTGTAACGATCGTACCTAAAAATCAGTCCGTTAAATTATTTTTAAACTTAATTTATCGCCTCGATTTTAATGAAGTGGATTGGTTTTTACCCTCGGCAGTTAAAATAGTAAATATAACAACCCTACTCTCTAAAAATGAAATAGTGATACGTCTGTCACTGTCACGAAATTAGTGAATATTCACTATTTAAATAGTAAATTTTGACTAATTGAATTAGTAACAATTCACTACTTTGTGATAGTGACTGACTTATCACTATATTTTTAGTGATTATTCACTAATTCACATTTAGAAAGTACGAATATTTTCTTAAATACCTCAAAAATTCATCCGTCATGAAATAATTACCTGTTGCGAATTAGCTGTAATCTGTAATGTTAAAAGAATTGCTGAATTGAATAACTATCACAATATCTTGCACACTCTTTGTATGGGTCTCTGTTGCCGCAGAATTGTGTACACGTATATGCGCACCACTACGTCGTAATTACACTGTGTGTTGCATGGTAATGTTGGGAAGGGAGTGAGATTTCGCCCTCGTACCGTAGGAGCACTTTATTACTAGTGGATTTCTCGCGCGACAGCTATATAAGACAAAATACATACAGTATTTGAGTAGAGAGCGGTAAAGGGGGTAGGGAGGGAGGAGGGAGGAGGGACTCGACCTTTAACGATTACCCGAGCAAGTTACTAAAGCTCGTGTACTCGATTCTGTGGATGCGATTGCATGTACTTGTAATTACATTTGTGTAAATTCGAGGATTGTCATTAGAAATTGAATAGTTGGAGATTCGTTATGGTACTGAGTTTACTTGTTAAGTTATATACTGGTTAACTGTTTACCCTTGCAGTTGCATCAACCAGTATAATAATCGAAACGTTACATTAATTGTTTCTGTTCATTATATATCTCGCAAGTGTTGAAAACCGAATTCATTTATATATTAGCAATTATTTAATGCATTGATTTATAAAGTAAGAAAATAAGAAAATAAAATATAACATTGCAGTTAAATAATATAAAAGAATTTGAGTTAACTTTCGTACAAAGTACCTTTTAAATCCGTACTTAATAAATCTACTTAATACTAGTCCTGCGACAATGAATATAATACAGGACAATAATATTGATTAAACATTTCATTACACGTTTTAAAATAATAATATCCGTATAAAAGTAATTAAATGATTCAACGTCAGAAATATAAAATTCTATGAACTTTTGAAATAACATCCAAATTATTTTAAAAGGAAAAAGAAAACAAGTAACCTTTTCGTTTACATCTTTCCTTTTTCCCCGTTTTACGAAGCGAATAGTTAAAATGCATCATGTGCGAGAGCGTCACAAACCAACAAATTCGCCCGACCTCGAAATTCTTTTGTCTGACTTTTCCTCGTTACGGGTTATTAAAGCAATTCCTCGGTGTTCTTCTCTCTGCAAAATCTTTCTGCTGCATTTGCGATGGAAAGCGGACAAGGAGAAAAAGAGATAAAGAACCGAAGAAAATAATGCAACTCGCGGGATAGAGACAAAGATGGAGAACCAATTAACGTCCACGCTCGTGTCTACAAGTTTTAGAGGCATATTCGCGCTAGCGTGCGCTACTGTCCCCGGCATCTCTGTAATTTAGCGCTTGGAAAAAAGGGTGTGTGGGGGGGGAGGGAGAAATGTCCGTCGTAATTTAGACTTGGTCCCGCGGACACGAATGTCGCGATAAATTTTTTTTACACCTTCTTTCCTCACATAGATACATACATACATCTATACAATATACAATTGAGGAGCTGGATGCAAGAACACGCCGAGCGCGGTGAATGGTCAAAGTTACAGCGATTCGATTTTGAAAATGGATTAAAGATCCGTTTTCTAAATTTCCAGTTCTTAATTTTTTTCATCTGATCTGCACATCGTACAGAAAAACATTAAACAGAAAAAAGTTGCGTCTTTTAATTCTGCATACGACAGTATTTTTTTAAATTAAATTCGGCAAATTAAAAAATTTGGTCACGGTGACGTCAATTTCTTAATTTCTCTCCGCCTCCTCTATCCTATCGCCGCGCTTGGCGTGTTCTTGCATCCAGCTCCTCAATTTAGATAGTGCATTAAATAACTTTTCGTATGCATAATATGTATTTGAACGTTGATATATATCAATTTTTAAAGTATTATACATTTAGCAATGGTGAAACTATATATGTGTATATATATACACACTCCTTTGTAACGATCGTACCTAAAAATCAGTCCGTTAAATTATTTTTAAACTTAATTTATCGCCTCGATTTTAATGAAGTGGATTGGTTTTTACCCTCGGCAGTTAAAATAGTAAATATAACAACCCTACTCTCTAAAAATGAAATAGTGATACGTCTGTCACTGTCACGAAATTAGTGAATATTCACTATTTAAATAGTAAATTTTGACTAATTGAATTAGTAACAATTCACTACTTTGTGATAGTGACTGACTTATCACTATATTTTTAGTGATTATTCACTAATTCACATTTAGAAAGTACGAATATTTTCTTAAATACCTCAAAAATTCATCCGTCATGAAATAATTACCTGTTGCGAATTAGCTGTAATCTGTAATGTTAAAAGAATTGCTGAATTGAATAACTATCACAATATCTTGCACACTCTTTGTATGGGTCTCTGTTGCCGCAGAATTGTGTACACGTATATGCGCACCACTACGTCGTAATTACACTGTGTGTTGCATGGTAATGTTGGGAAGGGAGTGAGATTTCGCCCTCGTACCGTAGGAGCACTTTATTACTAGTGGATTTCTCGCGCGACAGCTATATAAGACAAAATACATACAGTATTTGAGTAGAGAGCGGTAAAGGGGGTAGGGAGGGAGGAGGGAGGAGGGACTCGACCTTTAACGATTACCCGAGCAAGTTACTAAAGCTCGTGTACTCGATTCTGTGGATGCGATTGCATGTACTTGTAATTACATTTGTGTAAATTCGAGGATTGTCATTAGAAATTGAATAGTTGGAGATTCGTTATGGTACTGAGTTTACTTGTTAAGTTATATACTGGTTAACTGTTTACCCTTGCAGTTGCATCAACCAGTATAATAATCGAAACGTTACATTAATTGTTTCTGTTCATTATATATCTCGCAAGTGTTGAAAACCGAATTCATTTATATATTAGCAATTATTTGATGCATTGATTTATAAAGTAAGAAAATAAGAAAATAAATTATAACATTGCATTTAAATAATATAAAAGAATTTGAGTTAACTTTCGTACAATGTACCTTTTAAATCCGTACTTAATAAATCTACTTAATACTAGTCCTGCGACAATGAATATAATACAGGACAATAATATTGATTAAACATTTCATTACACGTTTTAAAATAATAATATCCGTATAAAAGTAATTAAATGATTCAACGTCAGAAATATAAAATTCTATGAACTTTTGAAATAACATCCAAATTATTTTTAAAAGGAAAAAGAAAACAAGTAACCTTTTCGTTTACATCTTTCCTTTTTCCCCGTTTTACGAAGCGAATAGTTAAAATGCATCATGTGCAAGAGCGTCACAAACCAACAAAATTCGCCCGACCTCGAAATTCTTTTGTCTGACTTTTCCTCGTTACGGGTTATTAAAGCAATTCCCTCGGTGTTCTTCTCTCTGCAAAATCTTTCTGCTGCATTTGCGATGGAAAGCGGACAAGGAGAAAAAGAGATAAAGAACCGAAGAAAATAATGCAACTCGCGGGATAGAGACAAAGATGGAGAACCAATTAACGTCCACGCTCGTGTCTACAAGTTTTAGAGGCATATTCGCGCTAGCGTGCGCTACTGTCCCCGGCATCTCTGTAATTTAGCGCTTGGAAAAAGGGTGTGTGGGGGGGGGGGAGGAGGGAGAAATGTCCGTCGTAATTTAGACTTGGTCCCGTGGACACGAATGTCGCGATAAATTTTTTTTACACCTTCTTTCCTCAATTACGAGAGATTCTAATTCCATTTTCCTCGTACGAATAGAATATTACGTCTAATATTTTTAAAGTGCGATTGCTATATGGATCCGCTAGTTTTTATTCGGGATAAGTTCGAATTGCGGTTATTATAAAGATGAGATTGCGAAGATTTTTGACAAAAAGAGAGAAACAGAGAGAGAGAGAGAGAGAGAGAGAGAGAGAGTTGAATACATAGCTGTAGACAAAATAAATTATTAACAATATAAAACAGTATAAATAAAACAATGACAATTTTAAAGAAATAATAGATTAATATAAAAGATAGAAGATGTGCAGTGTACAATATATACAAACATTCAACTCTTGTAGTCTTATAACTTTAAGATTTAGACATCGTGTATAGTCGGTCCTTCATCATCGACTCTTCGATCTTACTTTAGGCGTTCCCTGTCCAACAGCAAGTAAAAAATTCTATTCCTGAAATTAAATTAAATTAAAAATTAAATAACGAAAATTCAGTACTTTCTAAATGTGAATTAGTGAATAATCACTAAAAATATAGTGACAAGTCAGTCACTAGCACAAATTAGTGAATTGTTACTAATTCAATTAGTCAAAATTTACTATTTTAATAGTAAATATTCACTAATTTCGTGACAGTGACAGACGTATCACTATTTCATTTTTAGAGAGTATAGCAATTATTTGACTTAAGTTAATAATACAATACTTATATTATCACATAATACAATGATGTATGATAATAATCTACTTTTTAATATTTCATTTTCAAATTTTAATCAATCAGTATCTTTATTCAACAAGCACTTACATAATCTAGTATATTGAAAGTCTTCTAATTCGTGTTTCAACAAGTAAGAATTGCCTTTAGTCCATAGCATGGATTGTAAATGAATTTAAGTATGCGTTAGCATACACTAAAAATTTTGCAAATATTAATGTTTTAACCGTTCGGAGCAGTATATTTGAATATTTGGTTCGGGAAATAGCGCATGTACATTATCCGGTTTCTTGATACTCAAGATCGAATAAGTTGTAAATGTATGTCATATTTAGTACGATTTTCTAATATGTGAAATCAAATATGTCTAAAACGTTTTTTATATCATTTTAGTATACCTCGTTCTTTTAGTTTTCACTTAATCTATAAAAGTTGCTACGAGCTTGTAAATTGAAAAGTCACATGGAACAGTTGTTTTCATTATAATAGTGTAAGAATAGTGGAAAAACCATTTCATCGCAAGGAAAAAACCAGAGACATTTTCGACCCTACTCTATTTAAAATGCTTTTAAGTTGATTCCAAAAATTAGCTACTAAAGTCAGAAATTATGCAGTTAATATAACTGCGAATTATTCATTTTTTAAATGATGTATGTATACTAAAGTTTATTCTATAACATCGGTACTTTATATTTATAGTATAAAGTTGAAAAGAATAAGGTAAGTTCAACATTTTATATATAGAAATAAACGAAGTACGTCTGTATTATTGTGTTAAAACTGTTCGAATAAAGTAAATTCAAAAGATATACACTAAAAGTTAAAATTAATTCTAATAAATCAAATTGATTTGTAATTTCGGTTATAAAAAATTATATCGAACAATTTTTTAAAAAATTGTGATTACAGCTACATATTAAACGTTAGGGCACTACTATATAATTTTTAATTCAATGTGTATCAAATATTTTTAATATGTTATTTTTTATATTTTTAATATTTTAGAATATTCATACATATAACTTAGAATTTTAGTGTATTATAGTAGTATAGTAATAGTAGATTAGTGTTATACATACATTGATAATATTAATTAAATTTTTTTATATAATTTGGAAGATTCAATATCAGTTGTTAATAATTAACATCACATCAATTTTTTAAATTATTTGAAATATTTTATTATTATTTATTATTTTAACAGTTTTCTGTTTATAAGATAAAAAAATATATTATTAAAAACAAAAATTTGTTTAAAACATTATTATTTTTTGCATAAGAAATTAATTTATCAATATCATATTTTTTGATAAACAAAAAACTGGTAAAATAAAAAAAGCCTACGTACCCTCTAATTTTCCAAAACTGAAAGCACTCTTACGCTCGAGTGATGCAGTTTCGACTCAAATCAAGTGGTTTATCACTCGAAGGAATTTAGAAAGTAAAGGAGCATTTGACACCAAACATTAATTTTGATACATTTTATATTTTATATTTAAAGTTTATATTTTTACTACAAATGTGCTACAAATATTTTAGATCATAAAGATGAAAAACAAAATAAAATTTTTTACCTAACTCTATACCCATAAGAATTTGTAATATATTATGTGATAACTATTCATCTTTCCTAAGAAGGCCTAGATTAAATAAACGTTAACTGCAGTAAACGAATTTACTATATAAACAAATATTAAATTATTTAATTTATAATAAATACCATAAAATTTTTGAGTAAAAGACGAAGTGAAATCTCAAAAAGTTCAACTAGTCAACATGTATACAAAATAAAATCTTGGATTAAACAATAACAGAACTGCAAAATTTTACGGGACAATATCGAGGGAAAGATCGCATTGAAGAGCCAGGTGGTGAGCACGTGTTCCGGGTTTACGACGCCAGTGGCAACCGTTACGCAATTAGCAATCGCGTAAACGTCGCTGACCAGCCATGAAGACTTGGTTCACACCTGATCTTTAGATATATTGTACACACACACACACACATATACATTGCACAGTCTTTTCTCTCCATTGCAACGGAGATAAATACGTATACGCTTTAGAGCGATTTTGAGTAGGTATGTAGGTGTGTATTTTGCATACCCGATGTTCATGCCCTTTGAAACGTCGGAAGATTTACGTGGCTCATTTCGCGTCTCCATTACCGAATACCGTCCTTGCACGATCTTCGCGCTGCTCGTTGTAAAATCGTCCTTTTTATTGACTGTCCAATGTTAAGTATTCTTTTAAGTGTCGCTCGACCTGTTAGCGATGTACTTGAGAAAATATTCCTTTATGTCTTTTCAGATTGTTCATAGATACATTGAATTATACGAGTACCCTAGGCTCAATCCTTTTATTGCCACTATATGCAGTCTTCAAACCAGGTAAACTATAATCATATTTAATACTTTCCGCATTAATTTATTACGTAATATCGTCATAACTATAAGTTTATGGAAAATTTTACGAATACACTTTTACCGTTTTCACGCTGTTATGCGAATAATTCCAAATTATTTTTATGCGACATAGGATTATATCGCATTGCTGTCAATTGTACTTTCGACAAATACTATACTAACAAAGTGAAGTGTACAGATTATTAAAAAAATTATATAAATTATTTTAAATTTCGATACGATCACTGAGAGAAAGGATATATTCGAGACAAATGACGTTTCCTGTTAAGATCTGATGAATTAAAAATTACTAAATGAATATTTCTTTACGTACGTTAAGTATTACTTGAATCAGTTCTCTTGAACCGATAAAATTTCATTAATTTCTATTTTACTAAAAATCTTAATAGTTAATATTGAATAAATGTAATTTTATTACAAGCCAATATCCATTTATAATAATAATAAATGAAATTTCTTTCTCAGATAACAAATATTGTTTTTCTTTCGGTGTTTAAATAACTATTGCAAATGTATTTAAAAAAAAACGATCGAATAACAGTATTGTTTACGATGTTGAACTTACGAGCAAACGATGCGTGCAATTTTCATCAAGATGTTTGTAAATAGGGAAGAAGTCTTGAATTTACGTATTACTATCAATCATTCGGTGTGCTATATATTCATTTAGGAAAACGTCGATTCTTTTCGATTCATTGGTTCGTGCGATAGACAACTTCCTTTTTTACCTTATCGCAGAACGTTTATCGACATTTTGGAAGTGAGAACTGCGAGACAATTTTTGTTTCTTGTTGTGCTATATACCAGTTGAGTTTAACCTCGTTAGGATGAGATTGGCAAGATATTCGAGTGTATCCTTCGTGATACTAACTCGAGTGGACGAGTTAGAAACGTTGAATCGACCTTCAGTTGCAATGTGCGCTCGAGATTTGCGAGAGCAGATAGAACGGAAACGCAGATTCTATTTGTAGGTACTTTCTTGCATTTGATTTCATTTTATACGGACGGAAACTCCTTGAACTTCTGAATAATTTATCATTTCGCTTCTTTAAGTATTTTTTTCATTTATTTCTATTGACATTGAAGCGAACTGCGCATTATAATAGTCGTTTCTTTCACTGGGATAATTCAAAAATTATATTAATAATAAATGTCGATTTATATAAACATTTTTTAAAGACAATTATTTTTAATGTACGTTACATTTGATCGCATCATACAAACTGAGTAATAAATCTTAACGAATAATATTTTTTAAGTGTAAGCTGGTTAAGTAAAAAAAACGAATTAAATGATTTACTAATAACCTAAATAGTGACAAAAATGTTTTATTAAATTCATAGGAAACAATTTCGTGCCCATATCTATACACTAAAAAAACAATTTTTTACTCCAATTGAAATTCTTCTGAAATATGAGTTAAGTAGAAAGCTGCTTGATATTAAATGAATCTTCTAAAATTTAAAAGAAAATTCTTGATCCTGTATATTGATCTACTTAAATATAAGAAGTATTCTGTTTAAAATAAAAAATTATTTTATTTAGTGCACTGGTATCTTACTTACATTTCTCTTGGAATTATAATTTACAAAATTTATCCATTCAAAGATTTAAGTATGTAAGAATTGTCTCATTAACTAATCTCATTAACAATTATTTACCACTAATTGCAGTATAGGAATAAGTTATGACAAATTATTTAATCACTGTTTGTTCAGCCAATATAATTAAATAATTGATGTCAGTTATCTAAATTGATAGTAATGATGGTTCAGTACTATCGTTATCCTTGCACGACTGTAGTATTGGTTAACTGATATTAATGTTGCATCGGTCCATTATCGGAGGCAAGTTGCATCTGAAGCTATTGCTGCTGGGTTTCTCTCGGTTTGTAATATTTATAAGTGAGATTTATTGTTCTATAAACAGAAACTTTTGTACTATATATAATATTGCACTTTCTATATTAGTATTATGTTGCAATGTCGAATTTACCTAAATTTTGTATAAAATTCTTGATTTTTTTATAATTAATAAAAGATATTATTCGATAATATTCGATATGCATCAAACTCCTTAAGGGGATGACATACCCGGTAGGTTACCGACCGAGCAAAGAAAAGATAATTATTATGTTTATTTTAAAAAATATACAAGTTTACGCAAAATTTAAATGCAGAAGCCCTAGGTAATTAAATAATAATTTTTCGATGTAGAACTTTTTAAAATTTTTGAAGAGTTGTTGTATTGACCTAGAACTTTGTAGAATTACTTATTATTTAATTACCTAGGCCTTTTGTATTTGAGTTTTGCATAAAATAGTATATTTTTTTAAATAAATGTAATAATTTTTTTTTTCGGCTCAGTCGGTAACCTACCGAGTATACCACCTCCTGCTGCACCTTCATTTAATATAGACTTACCTACATAAACTGATTTTTCAAACGTATCTCTACATTTGTACATTTTTTCTAATGCGTGCGCTAAAAGATAATAAGAAAAATAAAAATAAAAAATTGTATTTAAAAAATCAAATAGAGAAATCTGTAATCTGTACGGATACTCCTTAAGCTCGAATATCAGTTAAATTTGTAATCGCACACCAATCAATGCCAGTTAAAAGAAATAATACTCATCTGCATAGCCATAGCTTTAACAAGACAATCAAAGAATACTAATTTCTGTTATACCAGACGTTGTACGGAGATATCGTCGTTCACCTGCGCTTGATAGTTATAACGATTGCAAAACTGTATATAATTTCAACAATACTGCGTTTTGTATATAATAACGTAGAATTCTCCTTGACAATTATCCAATTACCTGACGAGTACTTGGGATTATATAAGAAATAAAGCCGATGATTATACGCGGGAGCATCCGTGACCGATCAAAATAAGCAGAGGGCGAATCGGTTCGTTAGAATGAAATATACCTCGCTTGTATATATAGTTTGCAGCAAGCAATCATAATTATTTCTACATACATATACGCGAGCCTCAACGGTATACCTGACTCGATCCGCTCGACAATCCAAGATACTGTCGAGACCGATACTTTCTCGTTAATCGTATCGCGCGTATATCTGCAGTGTACTTTGATTTTGACGGCGAGATTGACAGACGTTGCGCTTGATTATGCTGATCGTTTACGAGCCAATCAGGGGATGAAGCTTATTACCGCGTAGAATGACGAACTATAACGCTTTAGTCAAACTGATGTTTCACGGCGTTCTCTTCTGATATTTGTTTGAATTAGTTTCGAAAATTCGTTAGCTAAGATTTCACTTAGATACACTATATCGTTAATTTAAATGAATGTTCACCTTAAATTTTGACAATTTACGACTATAACATTAAAATATAGAATAATGTTAATACGAATAAGAATTTTAGTTCATACATCTCCAAAGCACAGTAATTTTTGCACGATCGTTGCACGAGAGTGCCTTATATTTTCACCATCGCGAAAAATGTAACACTATAAATAATTATTTATTTATACATACAAACATTTTTCGTCCACAAAATAAGCCGTTTTGCTTCGATAAATATATTTAAAGTTAAGTACAAAAAAACAGTTGAAAAAGCCTAAAATGTACAATAAAAGAAGCTTTCTAGACATTAATTAAATAAATATTGATTTTACGTAGAAATTTTAAATGTAAGAAATTTAAATGTTCATCACGATAAAAAAAAACTTTTTTTCCACTAAACATTTCTTACTCACATTGATATTTTTCTGGTAAATGAAAAAAAAACGGTTAAAAAAGCGTAAAACGTACAAAAAAGACGGTTTTAGACCTTATCTAAATAAATATCGATTATATACGTACAAATTTTAAAGGTAAGAAATGCTTATCACAAAAGAAAACTTTTGTTTACTTTTCAATTGTGTTTGAAAATATATGTATGCTTGTATGTATGTATTATGTATGTAAATAAGCCAATCGAAAAATTCAGTCAATTTTTTACCCATTTGGCTAAAATGTATTTTTATAGTAACTTCTAAATATTATAGTTGCTTACTTTTTAAAGGAATTAACAATCGTGCCTGGAATATAAAAGCGTATAGCAGAAAAATAATAATAATTACTATAAAACAGTAAATTTACCTACCAATACGTATAAGAAAAGTTGTTTAGAAGTTAAAAATTGCTAATATAGAAATGCGCTTACGAAAACTGTCTTTTTAATAAATGTAAATTCTATTGTTACTTTCACTACGCAAGATACGAGGATGATAATAAACTTTGAAATATATTCTATACATTATTTTCGTTTGATGCAGGTGGAACGCGTCTTTATTGCTTATTTGAATCGAGTGCAGGTGTCGCATTGGTTTGCTTAAACCCGAGGTCGACTTATCAATTGTCTAGCGTAACATGTTGCGCTGCGGTTAAATTTACAATAAAAAGAAACCGAAGGATCGAGCCTTGACACCATGTTGACAAGAATCAGTATACTCATTATTTTCTTTTCTATATATTATTCTGTAATATAAAATAAAAAGTAAAATTTCTTAAAGTATATATTTTTTAAAATAATTTTCCAGGTTACACACTAACGTAACGGAGCATTTATCGCGCCAACTCCAATGCTTTTAGTTGCAAAGCGTGCAAGGTTGTATTACGTTATGCGTAATTTTGGTGATTTCTGGGAAGGAAAGCATGGGGATTTGCGAGGCGTGAAAATTAGGCCTCGGTCATCTGGCGGAAAAGAGGAAGTCTATTATAGCCAATCACCACAACAATCGAGTGACGACGAGGTCACTAATACATATCTTGTGTATAGATATTAGTTTAGAGCGCATGTCCTTGCGGGTACAAAGTCAACGATCGATATATCCATAAAATTTAATTGAATTTCCGCCTTCGTGCATATTTTGCGTGTACTAAAAGAATGCGAAACAGGCAATAATTAGTCGTGTGACTATACATGAAATAGGATGAATGCGTTTGCTTACGCAGTTTACTGTCTAAAATCTAATGAATTAATAAAGCATATACAATCTCGTATTTACGACACTGAGGTATTTAATTATTATAATATTAGATATTATATTATAGTAAGCATATTATTATTTCGTTGTGGAAATTCTACAAAATACTATAATTAATTGCATTAAGTAATATATTTATTAGTTGTATGTTAACTTCACATATAATTATAGATAAAAAAAACAATGCTTTTTGCACATTTTACAAATTACTTCTCTTATATAAGAAATCCCATTGTTCACTATATTCATGTTCTTTACGAGCATACAAATTTAAACTGGTAAACATCGATGGAGGATCAATAAATCAATATCGATTGCATCAATAACACCAACGCATTGTGCATTAACATCCGCAAAATAGAGATGAGTTATTATTCGAACACGCGTAAGCGAAATGGTAACGGTATTAACCACGTTGTGAGGAATCTCGCTGACTATCGATAATTCCAAGTTAAAATCCTTGCAGTCGAGATCACTGTGCGTCGCGTGTTTTTAACACAGTACACTGAACGTGAATGCATCTTATAAGTCAAATCGGTTCATCTAATATACGCTCAGCATACTCAAGATTATTTCTCCCCTTTCCCGTAAATAATAGATATAGAAATAGCTCAAGAATATTACGGTTAAAAGGGGAAGCTCATTGCATAATGTCGTAAATCGGGTTCTCGGATGTTTTATTCATGAATAAAATGAAAAGAAAATATCAATGAATAACTTACGACTTAAGATTAATCTAAATACTCGTGTTTAATCATTTTTTTTAAATATAATTTTAATTATATCCGTAATAAGACTAGTGAGGTATATATTAGATTAAAATGTTTAAACGGTGTGTAATATGTCGATCATATATATGTTTCTGTGTTTAGTTTTGAAAAATTACTTTAGTTTGTCAAAGATAAAGTTTTTCATATATTATTCAAAGGTGTGCAATGATTCGTAGATGATATTTCTTTGGATCAACACATTTATAATTTCTTTCCGTGTGATTTCTCGCGATTTTCTGTTTGCAAATAATGCAAGTTATAAAAGCCGGTACTCTAGATGACTAAAAAATAAATTTGTTTACGGTATTATCAGAGTAAAATTCCTAAAACTCTTTTCCGTGTACAATATTGCTTACGGTCAATCAGAGATAAATCTAAATTTAACTAACTATAGATGATCTATAACTCTGCTCAAATTCAACGTAATATAATTTTGTATAATTAAAAGGAAATCTTACACAAGTGATCTTACAGTAATTTTCCTTATTGCTTTCTACACTTAATAATTAATAATAGTTTTTAATTTAGAAAGTTTTCAAACAAATTTTCTCCAATTCATATAAGTAATAAACACATAATAAAATTAGTAACTGTTGACTTATCGCAAGAGTTGTCCTGTTATTCGTATAGAAATACAGAAGCCTTCAAAACTTCAGTTTCAACTCGTTTCCAAAGCAAAATAAACGCAAACAAAAAAAAAATAACAAAAGACAACAAAAAAAGAGTTGGAAAAAAGAAGGTGAGTACTCCCGCATGATAAAGTTGCGGCAATCCATTATCAGCGCCAGTGAAAAACCACCGCGTACCAGCAGATCTGTAGCTAGTGTGTCAAGGCAAATATCCCGCTGCTGCCGCCGCCGTCCTTAATAATCTGGGCCGCAAGTTCGTTAACGGCCAAAGTCACTTATAATGCTGTGTACTACCTCCTTTTATAATCTATTTACTACGGCAAACGATAGTAATTAAATTGGATAATTTTAAAAACACAGACAGACAGGATGATTATCCAACCACTCTGTGCAGTTTAAATAAATAAACTCACTAGACTAAGGAATAACGTTTGCTCAAATGTCGCACTTTTGTTAAGCTTTAAGATGCAAATTGAGATTGAGTCTATTAATTCACGAGGTCATAACAATAAGAACTAGCTATATAACTTTGTTTTTGGATATGTAGTACGTACGATTTTTTACACTTCCGTAAATAGAACATAATACTTCTTCAGTTTGCAAAATTTTATTGAAATTTCTGATATGTGCGTGCGTGTGTGTGTGTGGGTCAGTGAGTGCATGTATGTAAATTTGTTACTTTAAACGCACAGAACGTAATTTATTTATTTAGTTCAATTACAATTTAAACTAAAACTAAATTTAAACAATGTGAATTATTTAAAAATGTCTAGTAATCTTGTTCATGTTTATTTGATTCTTGATTTGCAGTAAGCGTATATATGTGTATATACCTGCAACTAAATCAGTTATTTTTAAACCGAGGAATAATTTAAAATAGGACAATAAGTAATTTAATTAATTAAATCGTAATTTAGGACAAAAAAGAAATTAATTGCACGCTTATTTAAGGAAGAAAAAAAGTAATATCGATATCCTTTTATTCTCGAATATACGAATTCAACGGCGTTCGGTGAATATAATTACATTGTCAAAGTTTACTTTTGTCGTCTACAATTTTTAACTCTCCTTTCATCAGTATTTAAACTTTCCCTAGCACTATATGGCTAATGTTTCTGAATTTGCATTGTAAATTATAAATTATCGTACATATTAGAATTACAACAATGAAATGTGAATGATTTTTTTAGGTACATTGTTTTCTGAAAATTCATATTAAAATTAAAGGATGCTATTTGACATAAGGAAGATAAACATTTATGCCTACATAATACATAAAAAAATGTCAAACTTAATTTTCATACCTAAAACAAGATGTAAGTTATGTATTGATTTAATTATCAATAATAATGATCAATTATTTATTTATAATAAAAATGTGCTGTTACTCGTAACAATTTACATGTAATTGTTAACGCACATTTATTGTATAGAAGATAAAAGAGTACATTCATTACATAAACGTGTAATATGAAATCATAGATCCATGAAATTGTTAAAAGATGTGGAAAAACTATGCACGTTATACAAAAACATAAAATTTCCAAAGCACTCAGGCTATAAAGCTAAAAAATAGCAATAAAAAGGAAAATTCAAACAATTTGTTGTTCTATCAGTGTCCGGATTCCCAAGAGACTTTAAAAAAAAATCGATGTATGACCCGCGATAACTCCAAAGCTTGCATATGGTGCGAGATGTATACGATCGGTGCTTTGCGACAGAGAGAGAGAGAGAGGGAGAGAGATAGAGAAGAGACACAGCGAGGAAACATCACGCAGAGATCCGAAACAAGCGTTTGGTTACATTGAAGGGCCGTGGACGGTCAGCCATATAGTGCAACGACCCGAATATCTATCCGCCTCAGCTTGTTCCTTTGTATCGGCGTCTCTATTGATGCGTGAATGCAACCTGAGCGCGCGTTCCCGAGTTATATCATATACCGACCGAGCCGTGAAAACGGAGGGACAACACGCAACATGCCTCAATCGTGACAAAAAGAGGAAAAACGAAACTCGATAAAAAAAAAAGTCTTGCTGCCTGCAAGGAAGAATATTACGAGCCGTAGTCGTTTCTCCCTTCACCTTTTCTTGCTCGTATTGCATCTCATTTCCGTACCTAGTCACGGATTGAACGAGCGGAGTCACGCCTTCAAACTCGATTTAGGATAGTTCGTCTCACGGTAGATGATGATGAGGACGATGATACCGAAACCCGGCTGATGAAAGTCACGCGGATTTTTCCTACTGTGACGATAATTCACCATGTTTAGATTTATAACACTCTCTTGGAAAGTTTAATCTCGTTTCGGTAATACTCTTCATTTTCCCGCAGATATAAAACATACTCGTTTCATCCCTTATAAAACTTACGATAATCGAAATAGATTTATTTAATTATTATTACGCCCCTTGCATAAATATTGTGTCTATATTTTTAAGTATGCCGTAACATAACCAATTTCCGAGTAAGTTAAAACCAACTCTTGATCATACCTTACCGCTTATAAAACTTTACATCATTTTCCATGTTATATCGTGATATATGCATTTTGAACATAATCCATTACTGTATATAGTTGTCAAAATATTTTAATTAAATAATAATAAATTGAAAAATTAGTTACTTTATAAATTGTATTAAAAATTGATCATGAATGGGTTGTGACATGGTACCTATTTCTATTTTATATTATAAGATTCAATATATTATTAAATTACAATAGACGAAATGTAAATATTTAATGTAAGTGTTGTTGAATGTTCCATGCAAGTATATGTCGTGATTAAACAATGCCCTTGGATGCAATAAACCATGACGATAGAACCAACGCCAACACTAATTGTATCATTATTGACGAAGTTTATTTTTAGCAACAGGTTGAAATAGCATTTCGAATGAGTGAAAAAAATTAGTGATATCGCTCGTGCTGTATGCACATACACAGAGAGAAAAATTTAAGTAAATTTTACTAAATTTTCATTAACACGGTAATAGACTGCCAAAACGCAAAAAATTACTGAAATTTTAGTAATAATTAGTAGAAAATTTCATTAAGAATTGCTAGAATGTTCAGTAAAAATAAACAAATTATTCACTAATTTTTTGGATTCCAGCACTCTGTTACCCCAAGTGAAAATAATTTATAAATTTTTTATAAAATTTTTATAAAATACATTTTATATAGTTTTTATAAAAAATTGGTCATATAAAAATTGTATAAAAAAACATTTTATAAAATTTTTATAAAAAATATATATAAGGACTATTTCAAAACTAAATTAAACGTTTTAAATGAGCTGCACCATCCTGCAGTGACGGATAAAAACATTTAGATGACACGACCAAGAGGTTATGGACACCAAAAAAATTAGTATTTTAGCGCGACGAAAAATTACTGCTGCCACCGACGATATTGATAGAAAAGTCCACAGTTCCTCCTTCGATTTGGCTGAAAGTTTTGCTTTTTTCGCGCCTTTTTGCTTTTTTCAAAATTGTTGCATCCGGCGAACTCTTTAACATCGACTTGGACATCGTGAAGGTTAGACGGGGTCTGATCAAATGTTTTGTTTTGTGGTTGTCAAGTCAATATTCAACTTTTTCATTAGCAACCAAAGAAAAAGTTGAATATTGACTTGACAACCACAGAACAAAACATTTGATCAGACCCCGTCTAACCTTCACGATGTCCAAGTCGATGTTAAAGAGTTCGCCGGATGCAACAATTTTGAAAAAAGCAAAAAGGTGCGAAAAAAGCAAAACTTTCAGCCAAATCGAAGGAGGAACTGTGGACTTTTCTATCAATATCGTCGGTGGCAGCAGTAATTTTTCGTCGCGCTAAAATACTAATTTTTTTGGTGTCCATAACCTCTTGGTCGTGTCATCTAAATGTTTTTATCCGTCACTGCAGGATGGTGCAGCTCATTTAATTAAAACGTTTAATTTAGTTTTGAAATAGTCCTTATATATATTTTTTATAAAAATTTTATAAAATGTTTTTTTATACAATTTTTATATGACCAATTTTTTATAAAAACTATATAAAATGTATTTTATAAAAATTTTATAAAAAATTTATAAATTATTTTCACTTGGGACCGCGTTAACGAAAGTTTAATAAAATTTACAGGCAGTTTGATAAATTAACTAAAATTTTTCTCTCCGTGTACATTTTAAGACCCCTCTATATAGACTATTTATAATTATGTTATTCAATTTTAATAACATATAAATATATAATAGTTCTTTTTAAAATAATTAACTCAGGTTGTCGTTTTCATTGAAGTACGATATATACCCGTTAAAACTGCGCGTATAGAGAAGTGCATTTTTAGATTCACCTCCTTTAAGATATCGGGTGACTAAATGTTTGAGTCAACAATTAGAAGACGCGGGCAGACGTTTGTCGTAAATGGCACTGTTATTTAAATCCATTCTCTCATAACCCCATCGCAGTTCACCTTGCTCTCGATATTTTCTGAAACGGAGTGCTGTATATACACGTATATTGTATACGCTAGTCCACGTTCGAGTGGTATACACCTATACACCCGAGATATACAACGACGGAGATAAGTAAGCGCAATATACGTTACGCGCGCATATATGTACATAAGGTAATACGATGCTTACACGATGCACTAACAATAGTATAATCACACGTGTAATAAAACTCAAAAAACACGATATATCAACGATATATATGTATATACATATATATTATTTTGCATATAGGCAAATATTTTATTAACTTACTGAAATATATTTTTGTTCGTTTCAGTCTTTAAGATAAAACTACTTACACATTGCAGATGTACCTACCTAGAAAATCCTAAAAATTTGTAAACCAAATTATAAGAAAAATTGGAAAAAAATACCATAAATATTGTTTAAAATAAATGGAATAGCGTGACAGAGAGACTTTTACCAAATAATTAATTCTCAGTTACATCATTTGAAAAAATTCACAGATTAACTTCAAAAGAAACAGGTTACAGAACATTTTTTTCGATAAATTGAATTCCTCGTTTAATAAAATATAAATCATTTTTCTGTTTCTTGGGGTTCACATCCCGTTGAGAATCAATACGAAGAACAAAATTTCTAGTAAAAATGACAATGTTGTTTGGTAATGGAGATATGAATTTCACAAATGGTAAAAATTACTATTTTTTATAAGAAACTTTACTACATATCTATTAATATTTATTGTCTCCTAAATTTTCCTATAAAAATAGTAATTTTTATCAATTGTCAAATCTGTCTCTCCATTACTAAACAACATTGTCATTTTTACTAGAACATTTTTGCTCTATTTATCTTTTGGATAATATACGATTTCTGGCACAATTATTATCTAGATAATGCATACATGCAGTTTTATACTTAAATCTAGATAAAACACTATCAATTATTTCTATATTTTATTTTCAAAAATAAACTTTAAAACGCCTTCAAAATTGTAGTTATTCATCGATCTTTTAATAAATATTATTCATCAAATATTAAAATTATTTGTTGAAAAAATTAATAATTTTTCTTAAATCAATTTACGATGCTAAGAAAATATACCTGGTGTACGTATTTTTTTTACAGACAAATTCCAAGTCGTAAATGCAAATTAACATTGAATTTAAAATAATACATGTTAGAAATGTATAATTCTAACAGCTCGTGAAGTGTAAAAAGTTAAAAAGAAAAAGAAAATGAAGAAAAATAAAAGTAACATCTGTGTCCGACATTCTTGTTTTTATATTTAATTTCCGGAGTTTACAGGCGGTTGTTGCAGCAACCACTAAAAACGCTAATGACTCGCGGTGCTAATCGTCGTAATTACTCTAGCCGAGTTCAGAATGGCTTTGCCGCGTATATACTATTGTAGACTTTAATATACGCGAACGACGACTATGTTTTTCAACCTCTTGTTACTTTTCAATTTACTGCAGAATTCATCGATAACCATCGTACCGTTTGTTATGTATTTTTTTTTATTTACGTTACATAAAAATTCAAAACCCTTATTTTAATAATGTTACTGTTACACTTCGGATCGGCTGATATGTGTCACTTTTTGGCGTTACGTAAATGAATCGCTTATTTAAACTAGACTCAAATTTTAGATGTTCAAAACTGAAATGTTATCTTAAAATGCATAATGCGCGTAAACGTAAAGAGTTTTAGGTTGTTATAGCTGTTGTATTAACAACGTTTGAACATGCATAATTATGTTTGGCTTGAATTAATGAGCTCTCAAGTCGAAGATGAAGTGGAAGAAAGCCATGTATAAACTGGTTTCTTTCCACTTTACACGGGATCGGCAGGCTATTAGAGAAATTTATGCTGTTTGCCAAGCTTCTGGCGGTTTTCTCATACCGTTTCTTGGCTGCTCGACTTTGATAATAGGCTTAGGTAAATACCTTGTTTAAACTTTTTGTTTTGATTGATATAATTAGTTGATAAATCAAATTTAAAAATCCCTAATTGCGTTTTCTTTTTAATTTGCGTGCGGTCGTTAATTTAAACATTCTTTTTTTATTCGTACCTTTAAGTGCAGTAATCATTTTTTATTGTAATATATGCAACATTTTCCTTAATTGAATAAGATTTATCAATGCAATTAATTAAAATTAACAATGTTAAATAAATGTACTTATCATTACATATGTGTAAAGGAATAATTATTTAAATAGTATATAAGTAACAATATAAGCGAATATATTTTTGTAATTGTAATAATTTCACTACACTTCTAAAATATACTACTGTAATGTTAAAAAAAATGTGAATTTGAAAAAGATATGTAGTCCAACGTTTAATCGATTTAGAGAACTCGTCGTCGATACAAGTTTGTACTTAAAATGTCACTGAAGGTTGATTCCGTGAGAGGTTGATAGCGCGATGGCTTATTGCCAATCGAAATAAAACAATATACAAATGAATTATGCAAAGCAATTAACGAAAGCAATATCCCGATTTAATGAAAATCCTAATGCATCGGGTGTTAAATATTCAGGTACCGCGATCCGCGTCTTGCGTTCCTATATTTAAATCAATTTGCGAGCGCCGGGGCATTATCAAAGTGTTTACTTGCGCGGGAATCGGGTCAGACCTCGATCAACGCCATGTTTTTCAAGTTTCTTGGCACACTCTTTAAAGGCGTCGCGAAGCTATCGGTATAATTATATGCCCTCCTCCTTTGGCCCCTCATCTCCTTGTTGTACTAGTTGTGTATATGGGCCGACGACCGGAAAGACGAATTTGATATTGCCTCCCCCTCCCCTTTACGACCCTCATGTGGGTCATGCTAGTCTCTTATCTCGAGGCTCGTCGCCGGTGGAAGATTTGTTTGCGCGTTTTTTCGTGCCACTGTGTAGCTAGAGTTCGCGAGGCTTTCATTTACCGTTTTCATTTTTTCTATATATATACGCGACTTCAAATTATACTATCGTGATAATTTCCCATGTTTATGTTGGAATTATTACTTTTTTATTGAAATCCAACATAGTATAATATTTTCCAATATAATATTTTTAAATAACGATTTTATACATTTTTAGTCATATATTTTAAAATTTATCGGTTTTATTTTAAATTTATACGTACGTGTGTATATTCAATTTTAATTTTTCGCTTTACGTTTTTCTCTTTAATTGAATAAACTGGTAACATTATTCAATGTTACATGTGCGTTTATAATAATAACAGTGCATTTATAATAATCCTATGGGGAAATGAGCGCGGAAAACAAATATATATATATAAGAATAAATTTAATACTAGTTTGTGTTTATCTGGACAGAATAATACTTATTGAACTGTGTTCAGATGTTTTGTATTCGTTTCAAAGCTTAAATTTAGTCATTTTTCCTCAAAGTAAATCTATCACAGGAAAATGTGGAGAAAGAGGATTGTCATCGAAAAAAGTAAACCTGTAAATTTATAATTATCCTTGTATGTAAAATGTTTAAAACTTAACGTATGAAATCATTTTTAAAAATACTACGAACGAAAATAAATATAATATTATGCAAATAATACCAATTTTAAAATGATTTTGTATGGTTTTAAGGAATAACTGTATCTTGATTTATTGTCAATAATGTACATTATCAAATACTTTCAAATTTTACATACAAAATTTCTACAAATATTTCCACAGATCCATCAATCTTCGATACTCTTAATAGTAGAAAGCTTACTATACATAAAATATTTTATTTATATACTATATATGTATGTCTAGTATACGCAATATGTCACCATAATTCCAAATAGGTTTCTAATCAACTTATTTCTTTTCCATAATGTTGGAAATGGGGTATTTAAATGAAATGTACTCGCAAGTATATTTTTAATTTTAAATTAGGAATTTTATTTTAAAGATAACTCGAGAAAGGACGTAGATGTTGTCTGAACGAGAGTCGAGAGAGAAGTGTAGCAGTCTATACTTGGAATCGTAGAAAAGAAATTTGTTCAGGCATAGCAAGTCATAAAACAATATGCCCTTTTTTCTGTACTGCTCAATGCAGCCGAAATACATGCGCAGGTATAACGTCACGTTAAAAAAAGTTAGAATTAAACCGATATATGTATATGCTTCTAAGACAGAGACTTCAACTAAACAAAAATTTAGTTCGTTGGTTCTTTTTTATAACGAAAACAAAATCAAATTAACTTGTTTTTAAACGAAACTACAATATGTTACTTTGTTTGCCTATAAATAATAAAATGAGATGTTTATGTAAATATTCGACTCAACTAATGAGAATATATATGTATATAGGTTTTACAAAAAAAGTAATTAAAATTAATATTTATTTGTTTAGTTTTTGATATTAAACGTTAGAAAATAATGTTATTATAAAAAATTTTTTAATTATTTAATTTATTGCATATATAATAATTCTGTAGATTAATACGTATTCAAATGTACAACGATTATTCTTGAGAATTACACTTAAAAAAATGTTAAAAAAAAAGAAAAAGAAACATTTTGTTTTTTTAAATGTAGTTCTGAATAATCGTTATACATTTGAATACGTATTAACCTACAGAATTATTATATACCTATGCAATAAACTAAATAATTAAAAAAAATTTATAATAACATTAATTAACTAACGTTTAATATCAAAAACTAGACAAATAAATATTAATTTTAATTACTTTTTTTATAAATATAAAAATAAAAATGTATAAGTTTCGTTTATTTAAACAAAAACTAAAATAAACAGATGTAATTGTTATAGTTGTATGTAGTATCATTGTTTTATATACCTATTTGTTATGTTGTAAAAAACATTTTTCGAGAAAGGTATATTTGACAAAATAAAACGAAAGAAACAAAACAATTTGTTTAGTTTTACGTGACCCAATAACAAAACTAAACTAATTAATTTGAGGTCTCTGTTTTGAGGTATCAAACAAGGGTATTATTAAATCCTGAACTTGCCTTCTATGAAAAAGTGTCGATTTAGTTTCGTTAAGTATAAAAAATGTTCTTGTATTATATTGAAATATCCAATACGTAACATGCAATTATTAATAATGATCGAATGATTATCTTAGTCAAAATAAATATAAATGTAGAATAATGCTATATACATATAATAAAAAATGACTCGGTGAATTCGCGAAACTAAAAATCGGTACACACGCACACACACGCATGCACACCAGGAGTTTTATCAAGACGCGACTTGGAAATAATTAGTATTCTAATACATGTATCCGCTTATCTGCTGGCTTATAGTCGCCTATAATGTAGCGGTGGTACGTTTGCATGTTAATCGTTATAGGAAATCACGGGTTTGCGTTTGCTCGAGAACCAAGACACGGTATGTGTGCAAACTGCGCTTGAATTTCGGGGAACCGGGCCGATTCTGCGCTCGGAGTGCCCGGTTACCCAATTTCACATGTATCGAATCTCGAATGACAATCGCATCTTGCGTTTCCGATGGATCTCTAAATGCGTTACACATGAGTTATTGTGCCTCCATATATATGTATATACACATATATAAATACATATATACGAATCATTCTCGCGTGATTGTGAGACCGTAAATCGAAACAGTACATGCACTTCCAAACTGTATCAGTTCGTCTGTGTCAAACATTAATTCATTCTTATTGGTAAATTATTATCGTTACGGACATAATTATATATTTATAGAATATATTAACGTAATTTACTAGGATTTTTTTTTAAATATTTATGAATATTAATATATTATATGAAAACATATTTTTATTTGTTATACGAGTATTTTTAGATTGTTTAACAATAACTGTGTTTATTAATACGAATAACATTATACCCAATGTTAACGTAAATATAAACATTTGTATACTTACAAATTCGTAGGGCACTAAAAACGTTAAGATAAAAACAATAATAATAAAGTTAAGCAGCAACCGTGAAAAGATTTAATTAAAATTTTAATTATATTCTCAAGAAAGTTCTTATTTGTCTTTCGGTTTAAAATGGAGTTTCTTTTAAAATCCTGAGAGAAAGTCAAAGTGTTTCAATAACGTTGGCCCATCGGGGTAACACAGAAAAAAGAAACATAGAAGAAAACCGAGAAAGATCATCATCGAGCAAATACAAAAGAGTCGAACGTACGACAATTAAAAAAGTCAATTTCACGGGAAATGATTTACATCCGTTTAAATACCCAACTCCGTTCGAGTGAAGCTACGTCGTGTTACGTTAACTAGGCATTCGATGTAAGGTATAGTGAAAAAAAATATCAATTATACGAGCTAGAACCGCGTAAATTACGAGCCGTGAAAGTCATCGCATCTGCGAACGCGAGGTTAAAACCGGATTCGTCAATTATTAGTTTAGCCGCGACTATATACGTCCACTGAAAACCGAGGCTTATAATGACGCTCAGGGATAGATTACAGAGGAGTACCGCGAAAATGTCGCGAGATGGGCGAAATACGACAGAGCTGCGGCAACGAACTCACTGAGACTGATTAGAGGGGCCGGTGACGAAGGAGCGACGAATAAAGTTACTGACCGCCCGTTGCGAAAACGAGTTATTGCCCCCGCGGTCTAAGTGCCATCGAACTCTATACCTGCGACGATACAGCACTACGTTGCGCTTTATCGCGTGTGTCGTCGATGCTCCTTTTTTCATTTCGAGACTTACTTGATATACGGAATTTTCCAATTACGTGTAATTCATCTTTTATTTGTTTAGTTTCTACTATCACATTTTTTCAAAGATGGGCGAAGTTTTCACATTTATATTTATTTAATATAACCATATTTAATCAAAAATATATTGCCATTTATTTATACAAATATTATATTTATAAACGTTAGGGGCGTTATATGTGTATAAAAATTAAAATATGATTTATACAACCTATCATAATGATTTAAATAAATATATTAATTAACAAGTGTTATATATAGAGGAATTTACATTAATTATCGATTTTAAACATTTACCGACCCAGAATAAACATATGATACATTATGGTTGATGACAGTCTACAAATATTTGACATTATTGTTTAGCATATTTAACTTGACATAAATCTAGTAGAAACTGATTCCATTTTTTTAGTAGTAAAAAAACATTTTAAACATAGAAATGAGTAAATAATGTTTCCACAATTTTGCTTGTGATTTTTTTCATTCATTTATTAAAACAAAATTAGTTGCTCAATGACGTTTGTCGATTTAAAAGGTATTTTTAATCCTTAGCTGCCACACTTCACTAAAATAACGTGACTGCCACATTGGGACATTTCGTACCCCACCTTAAGAAAATTGTATTGTGAAGCAGCTATTGACTTTTTCAAATTGAAAAATTTCATTTATGATATTTAGTACGAAAAAGTTTTTTTTTCAAATTTCTTTTGATACAACTATTTAAATTTAACTTAATATCGATTAGGGTCATATATACCCTATGTACTTAAGGGGAGTCCGTAGAGTATAGTTGAATATATCACCACCCGAAAATTTGCGAGGAGAAGTGGCGCTGCCGTCAGATAAGATGAGTTTATATTCGACAATAATTATGAACATTTAAAGGAAATAGAGTTTTTACCACACAAAATCAGAGTTGAGCGCCATAGCTATTGATGTAATGGTTAATTACATATTACTTAGCTGATCGAAAAGTCAGTATTTTCGACGAATGGTGATAAGTACGAAGTGACTTTGGTATGTGTTCTCAGAATTGATTCGTACTTATCACTATTCGTCGAAAATACTGACTTTTCGATCAGCTAAGTAATATGTAATTAATCATTACATCAATAGCTATGGCGCTCAACTCTGATTTTGTGTGGTAAAACCTCTATTTCCTTTAAATGTTCATAATTATTGTCGAATATAAACTCATCTTATCTGACGGCAGCGCCACTTTTGCTCGCAAATTTTCGGGTGGTGAATTTGTGAAGTTATGAGTACGGACTGCCCTTAAGGGCTAACACTTTATAAGAATAGCTTTCATCGAGTAAGTCAAAACCAAAAAGCTATAAATAAAACACTGTTTCCAGCAAAACTCATCGCTGAATTAAAAATACATACTTTTACTTAGAAAAATAGTTTTAAAGACAAAATATTAAGAAATTTACGTTAACAATCGTATGGTTGACCCTCCAACTGGGAAAATTCAGATTTTAGATTGCCATAATCGTTGTAAACTGAGTAAGCATAAACGTTGAGACTGTATATTGTATATATGCTCATTATTTATAAAATGGAAGATACAGCAAAAAAAAGCGTTTTACAACTAGCGATTAATAGATCATTTTTCACATCCATATTCAAGCAATAAGACCATATTTTAAATAGATTGATTAACCCATAGCCGTATAAAAAGGCCTTTATTACATTGTGCCATTGTAACGGCGAAAAGGTTCTGCTCACCAAGTACAATGGGGGTTAAGCACTTGTGTAAACGTTAATGCGTTCTTTTGTTTTACGGGATGCTATAGTATAATTATTATTGTTCGTCCCTTCAACTCTGGCTGTGATGTAAGAAAGCATTAAACGTTTCAACGATGTATATATATATATATACCTATATATGCTATTTTCCATTAACCAGCGAGATGAAACTTAATCTCACTATATGCTCGACATTCCGATTTAACACAAACAATCCATTATATTGCTTTTATTTTTAACACCTTAACGTTAAAAAGTAACTGTATCAAGTTATAATTTACAATTCTATACCTGTTAGTAATAAATTTATATATTAGAACACTTGCAATTACTACTTTTTTGGTCCGCTTTTCTTTTCACGTGAAAAAAAAAATAGATCAGGTTGTGGCCTACTCTTATATACATCAGATTAAATTTATAACACTATTACATTGCCAGTATAGTTTAATGGTTTTAACAATTAATTGACGAATACGAACAAATCAGCAACATAATTTATTAAGTTATAAATTATATTAACCTAGTAAGAAAACGAGGGAGAACGGTAAATGTAATTAAATCCAAATGAAACGTAAACAACAAGTACCTAAGATTTGTACTCGTTTGACCCCTCCGAAAATATCGATCGCAGCACACATCGCAGTACACCTGTACTACAGATAAACCGAGGAATAAAATTTTAATACAAGTATATTAATTTAACAAAGTAATTAAATAATAATAGAGTCTTTGAAAATGTAAGGAATTTCATTGTCGTTAGAGAATAAATATCACCGTTCAAATTTATTCGGTTTACGAGCCTACATGTACACCGATAAAACATCGATCGTATATATCGACTCGTTAAAGTTACGCGTTGCTCAAGGCCAATCTAAAAGACGCATAATACTTTCTTCCCTCGATATTTCAATTACACGGTCGTAAAGAGCACCAGGTGACACTGGCGAAATCTACTCGTCGATGATATATTTCCCGTAGGAAATTTAGCAAAATGATAAATTTATGTTATATATTCCCTAGCAAGAGCCGCACGCAAACAAGTTTAGGATAAAACGCGATCGTTATTCCAGGCGGTTATTCACCGCGTTCAAACTATGTCCAGCCAGTGTGAGATCAACCGCGGGATTCGTATACGTATCAACTGCATTATGTAAATTCGGGCACGATCAGCGCATATACCGGTAATAATATTACATCGATATGTAAAAGTATCCAAGTCTGTGTCTAGTTCTTGTTTCATTTTGTTTAGGACTTACACACGCACTTGACCAAAAACACGTGTAATTACGTGTTTTTTTTTATCGCGTGGAAAGGTATACTTAAATGGTCTTATTTTTTTCATTATCCCTTTCGCTCTTTTATTGTTTAACGATAAGGTAATTTTCACATTATTTATTGTTCTTTTTTTCATTAGAATTAACAATAGATTTATGTAAAATTACAACAATTTTACGTATAAATTATGAAATTTCAGAAAATGATGGTTATACTTTATTAGTTACAATTTTTGTAATTTTTTCCTTTTTTTTTTAAATTTTTGCTTTATTAACGTATATTTCAGTTTGCTTTATAAAATTAACAGTAGTAGTAAACGAGTAATACTATAAATATATGATTCGATTAACGAAACAAATTGATTTACCTAAAAATACACCTATAATCGTGAAATTTTAACTGAACATATGCAGCAGAAGGGCTTATTTTAAAACAGGCAAGTCAATCAATTGTTATTGCGGTATTGAATAACGCTATTTAATACTCTAGTTGTTTTCATCATCTTATACGTTCGCATATTATCTTTCATAGTATACATACGCAGCTAACAATTTTTGATAAATTTTTGTATTTAACTATGATGTGGGTAGCGTGTTAATAATAAATTATTTTTAAAAAGTATAATCCTTTTGTTGTTTTTTGTATTTGATGATCAATAGAAAATAAAGTATCGGTACTCGTTAAATAGTGTACATCGTATTAATAACGAAGATTATTTTACAAGCTAATTATTATACGCAAATGATTCTATTTACACAAAGTACATGCTATTAGTATACTACGTTCGTTATCGTTGGGCTTTAAATTTATTGATTAATTTCATACCTTAAATTCAGTGGCAGACTGCATACTTTCACGAAAATTCACTTAAATTAAAAATGAAATAAGGGATTACAAATATTGTCACGTATTTAAACAAAAGATCTGGAACTCTTTTGATTAAATTTATGCAACGCGTAGTCGAGTAAATTGTATAAACAATACGAACGTTCGAAAGTACGTATTTTATCTCAATATAAAATCTCGCGGTGAAGGAGGGAAAGCGGTTCTTTTTTTTTTTATATAGTGATAAAAGAATACAGAGAAATTTTTGCCGGGCTAAATTTAAAATGATAATGTCGCATATTTTATCACAAAATCCATTTTGAAAAATGAACGAGAGATAAAAAAAATCTGTCGTCTATTCTAGGATTCATTACGTAAGAAGCTCCTTAGCAGACATTCGCAACAGAAGCAAAACGAGACGAGGTACGGATGAGTGTACATATTCGCTAGCTTCCATCCCGTCTTGTTTTATGAATTTTAAAAAGCGTCGCCATCGTCCCGAAACCGCAGAGCGCTATAGAGATAGAATTGAATTTCATGAGCGTGTATATAACTACAAATGACAGAGTAACGGAGATGGGCGTATACGAAAAAAAAAAGTTTCCTATATATCTATGTAGAGAACGGAGATTAAAAGGATTACTTTTAATATTCCCCGTAATTTTTCTCTAAATGTGTGTGCACTAGTCTATATTTGTATTTCATCGTGTCTGTATGCTTCCTTGTTACGCGACTGTACTCGCAGTGTTTGGGGTTTAACCAACTTTTGTATTTAATTGCATGGAATTTAATACGTAAACTTTTTCTTTATCTCACCGCTGACCTAAATCCCCAGAATGTAAATAATGTGTCATAATTACGTGCACTTGTGAGAATGTGCCATTAGACATTGTTGAAAAGTTCAAATTTATACAATTTTGGAAAATATTTTGAAAGAAAATCAGCGTACATATACCGTATGGTTGGGAAAGTTTATTATTCAATTATTCAAGAAGTTGAACAGTGTGTTCATTAGGCTTTTACGTTTATATTATATTCCGTTCGAAACATTGTGAGATGAGCGAAAGTATATATCATGGTAAAACACCAAAAATTGTCATTTAACAATTAATAGATTTTAATAAGGGTTCGTGATCGTTTTATTCAATTTCGAATAAGGGAAGATATTATGTTGTATGTCTAGTCTTATAAGTACTCTATTAATTTTTTTTGCCTTCCAGAGTAGCATGAAATGGAAAGAAATATCATATGTACAAAAAATTCAAGATAATAAATATTTCTTTTTACTGTCGGCTGATATATCTCATAAATTTTATTTCGCCATTAACCTTGTAATCGATAAAGAAACCTATTTTAAAAAAATGAATTTACTCTAAATAATATACTACTTCTTAAAAAGTATCATAAGCAACAAAAATCGAGACTTATCATTCGTTAATAAAATAAACTCTTATAAACATGTTTATCAATTACACTTATGCAATTCCACGCGATAACATAAAATTTAGTATACTATTCTCATAAAACTTAATTATTAAACAGAAAATTAAGTTCGTATAAAAAAAACACGACGTTCTTGAACTACGCGTATAGATGATAAATAAACTAAATATCAAGATCGATGATTTTGATCGAGATGAGTTGGATCGAGGTGACAATTTTTTATTCAGTCAGTGACCCGTCGATATACAGTGACACACAGATTTTCGCCAAGGTTTGTATGTACAGTCCGCGAGGGTTTCGCGACACGCATCGATATTGTCTCTGCACAGGGGGTTTATATGTACTCGTAAAGAGAAGGGCAAGGGAACAGATTGGATGAGCCCCGAAGGTGCCTCGTAAAAAAAGGCCTTTTCGATAAAATCACTGTCCTTTCCAGCGTAAGAAAGAAAAGAAACGCCGAGAAAACATATATATTTGAAGGCGTTTCTTTGAGAGTTTCTAGCTACTGCTTTACAGATAAGTCCGAGGTTTCACCGGGAGGGTTCACGCTTCTTTCCTGAGGGGAAACCCAACGGATTTATACGTTTCAAGCTGCAGACAATTTATGAAAATACTTCGCTTTTCTTTACTGTCTCGGCGTAATGTAATGTAGCATGTTTATGTAGAGGGAAAAAAAGATGAAAAAAGATACTCCTGTATACCCTCATCCGAAGACCGACTGCAAATTTGGTGTTTATGTCTATCGTTTATTAGATGAGATGATTACCTTTTGAAATTCCAATTTCGTAACAAATTTTACAGCTTTATTTCGTACTTTTAACCTCTCAAGTGTACATACACAATCAATGTCGGCACATGCTTTTTTTTTCATTATGTCTTGTTCGTACAAAATAAAATACGCGTATTTTACATAATTGTAACGTCATTCAAATCAATAAATAACAATCGATCGTCAGCTAATATTACATTATTTTTAACCGTATTATTTTTAAATATTTACTATTGAAAAATTATAATTTTTATAACAGTGGATAAGGTTACCCACAATTTATACTATCAATACCAAATTTACATAAAGTAAATTACTTTTTAATACAAACCTATTTAGTTTTAGATGTTATCGCGTTATTTTAAAATTCATTCGATCATTAAGAAATTCTGCGAATTAACATAATTATAAAATCAACGCTTGTGCAATCACTTTTATCTTATATATATATATATATATATTACCGATGTTTGTAAATTTAACGTATTGATATAAGCAGTCAGTAGTACATATATAAATGATAATTATAATTGGAAAGATATTTTAGTTTTTGTAATTGATAAATTTGACAACTCATCTTTTTATAATATAAATATAGAATTAAAAGTAAAATAATTCGATTGAATAAAAGCGTTTAGACCTTGTGTTTTCTATACGACGAAACATTAATTATTTGCTCCTATGCAATTCCATTGTTTGCTCTAAATTTATTACGAGCCGATGACTCGTCAGTTGCAAGTCACAGGTTTAATCCACATAAATACATTCATGTATATATACGCACACAATGTATGCTTATATGCATTTGCAATTCCCACACATATACCTCCCTTTTACTGTATTTACTTACCGAACACATACAATACCCTGAATCTCACATACGCACACATCATTTATCATTCATCAAAAGCACTAATGAAAAATAAAGCTTATAGGACAATCTGCATATACTTTATCTCGAAATATACATTCAGTCGGTCGTTTGTAAAATGTAGAATTTACCTACATACAATTTGTGCAAGAATATACAATAACTCCGTTGAAGTAAATAAATAAATATATATGGGGTATTCCACGTGAAGTGGTCCGAACAAAATTTTAAAATGCACCAAATTTTGGGTACACATTGCAAATGTTTTTCAGAATACCAGAAAAAAATTTTTGGGTACGGGAATCTATTTGCTCAAAAGTTATTCTAACCTCAAAAAGTGAATTTTTCCATATTTTTTTCAACACCAGCTGGGTTTACCGCTATATAACTCAAAATCTATCAACTTTTACTATAGAATATTATATGTAACATTCGTTGCTAATTATGTCTAGAGTTTATCCTTGTGGGTTAGAATTTCTAATCTCAAGGTCAATGTCACATATACTACATGTCAATATTCAACTTGAAAAAAGTGTAAGACTTACACGAAAATTGATTTTTTTATCCAAAAGTCTAAAAGAAAGCTTGGAACAGTACCTTTCAAATGGTCTTTAGCATCTTTATGGCCTTTAATTCTGTAAAAAGTTATGATAATTTAAAGAAAGACAAAAAATTCTCAAAAATTAACATGGTAATTCCCATTTAAATTTTAAAAAAAATTCGTGTTTCTTTAAACTAACTTTTGAGCAAATAGTTTCCAGTACCTAAAAATTGTTTTCTGTATTCTGCAAAACATTTCCAATGTGTATCCAAAATTTGGTGCATTTTAAAATTTTGAGCAGACCACTTCACGTAGAATATTCATATATCCCATAAATATGAATACATTGCGTAAATGAGAAATAAAGTTTCTTTTGTTCCTTAAAATATAAATATAAAATTGTGCTCGTTTGTGTCAGGTCTCTGGATCATGGATGTAAATGTACCAAAATGAAAATGATCGTGAAATATTTAAAAGTTTTACACGTGTGGAACAATTTGCATAAAAAAGTAAAAAGTAACAAAAAAAAAATAGTTAGCCTTAAAATAAAAGATCCCAGTATAGGGACATTGAAAATTAGGAGGCTATACTGGTAATGAATTAATTCAAATTATGATGATGATAATACTTGTGTTTCACCTTCCATTGTTAATTTACAAAGTTGAAAAATAATACTTCTAATTTTGTGATTCAAATTATATATAACACAATTAATCTATACATGTATTTATACGTATTTTTATACTAACTACTAGTGAAGTCGTTTCTTTCAATCTCTACAGCTTAAGAATCAGTTGAACTACTGAATTTACAACGGTATAAAATATCTCACTATTGTAGCCATTAACTATTTATTAAGAACTTACATTATTAAAATGAGAATGCCATACAATTACTAGGTACTAAAATTTAAAATTTTGATGCTCAAATTTTGTCAACGAAAATAGGTGTACCTACATATGTTACATTTGTAATATTTTCTTGTACGATTCGTATACAACATCTCTGTTAAGGATTTAAATAGTATTGTAATTTTCAGTTAGTATCGAAATATATAAATATATTGATATTGTATAAAATGAATGAATATTACTTTTTTATGTAAAAACACTGCATGTTTAACAGTGGTACGAATAAGATTCACAACTGATATAACGTCATACATAAGTAAAGTACTTAAATTAACTATTGTAGTTAAAAAATGTATTATTTTGTAATTCTATTATTTTAATTACTTAATTCTTGTTATTACAATTATTAATTAATTGTCCATTATATCAAAAATTACTGTTACATTTTCTTTAACGTATATTCAAACTAAACCAATATTTTTCAAGCATATCTATCTGTTTTGTATTTATCATTACCGCACGGTAAATTCATGACAAGACATATCAGAATACCGAGATTAGTCTTGATATTTCGTATACAACTCGAAAATAAATGAACGACACGTCAACTGAGTAAGTCACGAGAAAAATCTGTACGAAATAGAAATAAAACCCAAGTGATTAAATTTGCAAATAATTAATAAATTAATAAAAAAAAGAAGAAGAACCGTGCATATACTTGACAGTAAAACCTCAACTCGAAATAAAACAAGAAGGAACGTGCGCCGTGAAACTGTACAAGATGAGACCGGCGTACAGTATCATTACATTAGAGCATCACTCACGAGTGTCGCATAGAGTCTGAAAATTTCAACGGTAAAAGCAGGTCAGCTCGTAAATATTTTCCGTTTATTTGTTGCTTTTTTTCTTTTCTACGCTAGCTCGCACAGATATAACGCGCGGAGACTTATAATTCACCAAGGCAGCAGCTCACTAAGCATAGTTTGGGATATTCCGGAGAGGGCAGCTGATGCTCACTCTCTCTCTCTCTCTCTCTCGGTGCAATTTTCAACCGGGCAGCGAACATCGTTCCGCGAAATACGCGCCGCTGCATTTTCGGGCGCGGATTTATCGCGAAGAACGCGTAACGAGGCCGAGGAGGGTCTACTCATTTAAGTCCTTGTTCAACGGCGGTAGTCTAAGTGGAACGAACCTCTCGCACAGTTCGCCGAGGTACATATTTGATAATTTTCGCAGCCAGTCTAATGAAAACTAATGTGGGAGGGTGAAGCTCCCCGATGCGGCTGAAAGAGTTTAATGGAAAGATCTAGTGTACTTCAAGCCGGTTATCAATCAGCCACCTTTTTATGCGCCTCGACTAAATTTACTTATTTTTATATACTATAAAACTATTATTTTTTGTTTTACCTTGTTATATATCTGTACCTCAATTTATTTATTTTTACAAATTATTAACTATACACGGATACTTTTCATTCGAAAATAGGAAAATGTGCCGAAAAAACCAATGTTTTATTTCTCTGAAATAAATTACATTTAAATTCGAAATGTACAAACAATCTTGCGTTAGGATGTGCGTAAATACGCTGAATTGTAATTAAACATAGAATTCGAGTTAAATATTTACTTTCGTTCTAAATATTTAATTGAAACGTATTTGCATGAATTTTCCCATTAAACGTAAAGAAATTATGAATGAAATTCACGAGTGAATATTAATATTTGATATAAGTTTATCATATAATCAACGTTGAAGGAATAGTGATAATACGACATTGGGTACGTAAAAAAATACAAATAACGTGGTAAATTAATATTTCAAAGCGAGCTGAAAAAATTATTGAAGTTTAGTTCTTCATTTTGAATAACTAATGAGAGTTCGTATAGGATGGTTCAACGGCTGGGTCTATAAATACATTTTAGTGCTCCCAAATAAATGATGCAATGCACAGGTTCGATAGGAATATCGGCTACAAGTGCAGCGTGTGAATCCACCAGTAGTATCGTTGCGTCCGTAAAGGAATTTTCGGAGAAATCCGTACTTTTCTCAAGAATTATTAATCAATCGCTCGTATATATGGATCTTGGTAATTCACGACGCTTTATTTAATGGGGGGTACAAACTTATTAATTAATTTGTACATTTCTAGCTTTACCTATATTTATTATCTGTCAGCATTGATAGTAAACCACTTTATATTTTGTATTATAATATTATTATATTATTTTATTTTATATTTTATATATTATATTACTTTTTAATTTTCATTTTATTAAATGTATTAATTATTTTTGCATTAAATACATTAACAAGTTAAAAAATAAAACTTGTTTTATTACATTAATAACTGTCAAAACCTTAAAGAAAATATCGAACCAATTTATCTTAAAATTTTCAACGGAATGACAAAAAGTGAGATTACACTAAAAATCATCGTACCGTAAAGTTCAGTATATAGTACCGATTATTTCAAATTATTTTAATATTTACATAAACTAACGTGAAATAAAAAATTTCACCATATTGAGATAATAACGAAAGTTTAATTTTACTTAAAGTTAGCTACAGACGTGCAATTCTATTTTCAATAAAGTCTTACTCGATACGAATTGAGGAAGGTGAAAGTAGCCGTTAAAGAAATAGAGGACATCGCCTTGCAGTTTAGGAAGGTAAGTCTGTAAATTGCAAACGGGACACTATATCGGCACCGGGAAGTAATAGACTCTTACCGCAGATTGATGTTTGCCATGGAGGATCGATCATCGGTAAAATTACTTCGTTCTCTGCGCTGCACTAGTTGGCTTTCTTTGCTCAGTGCGAAACTACGTCGAGAAACTTTTTATTATTATTATTATTAGTTACCTCCAGAAAATCGCGATTCTAATTGAAGGTCCACCAAGTATACCAAAGGAACTTTAGTGTGCACACGTACATTTTTTTTTATTTTTTCGCTTAATTTTCTCTCTCAAATGGATTCGCTATAAATCGTTTGGTATATTGCTGCTTTTGCCTCGATTTTCGAGTAACTGAAAATGTCATTTCTGTTCGAAATTCATAACAATTAAAACATTAATCACAGTTAAAATTTAAACGTCACTTTACATTTTATGTTCTACTGCATTACATTGCATGTAAAATTAATTTAAAATTTATTTCAATTTTTTCAAACGTATATAAGTATTTGAATATATGTACACAAGGTAATTAATTTACCAAATCGACTTCTTAAAATTGCTAATTCAATTATAATGCAACAAACAAATATTAATAAGAAATAATAATTTGAGAATTGATATAATGAATAGTAGAGATAAAATGAAAATAACAGTCAATAATACATCATTAAATAATTTGAATTTATGTGTGTAATATTAATTAATACCAACTATCTCATGAATAAATAATCATAATAACCGCTTATTTTAACGATGCATTAAGAAAGTATTACATATTAAAGTGACAAATAACTCGATGTAAAATAACATTTCCATATTATGACATATCGATCGTCACGTAAATAGACGCTATATGTAGATCCATAAATCAATATTAATAAATTCACATTTATAAAATGTATATAGACTGCGCGATAAAAGCATATACCGAAACCAGAATTTCGAATGAGCAGACCGCTTGTTTAAAATTACATCCATAATAAATTCGCAAAAACTAAAACGAGAGAAAGGAAAGTCGGTCAAACTTATGCTGAATAGTCATCAAAATCTTATATCAGGAGATGCCCGCTGCTCATCCTCGGTAAAATGTTGAAAAAATTCGTGTTCTCTCGATACGAATCTAAAACGAAAAGTAAGATTGTGACGATTGACAAGACGAGGAAGACAATATCAGAATGCTCGTAAAGATGTTATCTCTTAATAATACCAAGAGATCAAATAAACTCGAGACCGGATACCTCATATACGCCTCTTTGTAAAATTACTGATTAGAGTGTGATTAATTCAAACTACGAGTAATTGAAAACTATATATTACCCAGAGATATATAGTAACTATTAAATTCCAGTTTACTGTGTGTTAAGTGTATCGCTTCTATTGCGTGTTGATTATACCGTGTCAGTTGTATGTCATTTTCTATATTAGTTAAAAAAAGTTATTTTGATACATTTTTTTCTATTAAATTAATTGTTTTGTACATCAATATTTTTTTACTAAACTACTTCAAGTGCATAATTCTTCTACAAACATGTAATCGTTTAGTTTTGCTCAATATGAAAAGCTTTTTTCGATAATAATTCAAATGCAAACTACGAATTTACAGCTAAAATGTGAAATTTGTAAAATAAAAAAAAACTGTATTTCAACGAAAATTTTATAAATGTTATTTTATATAGCCAAGTCACAAAATGCAGCACAAATTTTGTTAATCAGTTTTGTATACGTTGGAATCAATGTTAGTTATAGTAAATTTAATTAGATAACTTTAATTGATATATTTATAATGTAAATCTGTTTAATTTTATCTAATGAAAGTATAATATATTAATTTAATATTAATAATTAGTCGCTATTTATTTAAAACCTATACTCTATGTTAACCGTTACAACAATAATAACGTCATAATCGATACAACGAATTATTATTCTGATTGCAAATAAAAAATTAATTTACTTTGAATGTATATATGACTTACGATGAAATTTTTGAAAAAAGTGGTTTAATACTTAGAGTTCATTTGTTTGAAGTGATATGAAAAATACAATACATATTTTCAATTTAGTCGTACGAAATCAAACAATGATTTGGCTTTTCCAATATTAATGAATATTCAATGTTTTATTAATAAAGGTGCGCGCCCAAAATGACAAATATAAAGTATAAAAATAAAATATTCGAAGCGTAAATTCGAGGAAGAATAATAATGATTATGTATACATATCGTCGCAGATGATTCTGTAAAATTATACAGCGTTTAACGGCGGTGCTTTACGGTTGGAATAAAGTAATAAAAACAATAAAGATATCCGAAGAGTCGATCTTGAATGTACGTTATAGGTATACATCACCGAAAGAAAAGCTGATTACCCTCAGTGTGACGTTAATCCGAGTCATCGGTTTTCCTATACCTACCGCGTGTACAACGGGTACAGCCTCAGTACGAAAGTTAACGAGGTTGCCGTGAAACATGCGAGCTCCGGCCCCTCATGCATATTTAAATTGGCTGCTCATGGAAATTCGCGGCTACTACCATTTCCAACTGATGGCAGCAAAAAAAAAAGACTGGTGAATAAAAGAGGAAAGTCGAAAAGTTGGATTCACCGTTGCTCTGCGGCTTGTTTCGCGTTCGGCACGTTAACGGAAACAGAAATTGGCACAACTAGTGATTGCACGTAAAGTTTGATTAAAAGACTCAAATTTACTTTGTCAAGGACAGAAAAACACTCGATCGACCTATCGGAACTTTTCAAACCTTACTTTGAATAATTTAAGGGGACAACCTTGAGTTAAAATTAAGAAAACATAGTCTATTTTTAGTAATTAATAATTTATTATATAACAAGTTAAAATCGTTTCAGATTCTTTTAAACAAATTGTATTATTATTAACTTTTCATCAAAAATTTTTTAATTTATTTATTTGCTGGATATAATTATGTTAATTAATTAATGACTCTCCGTACTATGATTTTTTACCACAATGGAGGATACCGCAGGAGATATCTCAGAAACTTTTTCGTTGAATAGGCTGAAATTTTAACAGTAGTTATTAAACACCATTACGATCCACTTGAACGAAGCAAAGTTACTAAAAGCACTCGAAATCTTTATTTAAAAAATTATTTATCTGATTTTTACACAATTTTCCAATTTTTGCAATAATTTTGTAAATTAATTTTTTTAAATGCAAAAATTTTAAATTCTGTAGTGAATTAGAATGATGTCTAATAGTTACTGTTAAAATATCAGCCTATTCGATGAAGTGGTTTCTGAGACATCCTAAGGTAAGTGCATTATGGTAAAAAATCATAGTACGGAGAAGGACAAATTGATTGACATTGTTATGTAGCAATTAAATTAACTAAAATTTTTTGATAAAAGTTAATAATAATACAATTTGTTTTGAACTAATTGTTGTATAATAAATCATTAATCATTAAAAATAAACTATTATATTCTTTTATTTTAACCCAGGCTTACGCTTATAACGTATAACGTTTCCTACCCAGTTAAATAATAATAAAAATGTGATAACATAACAATATAATAATATTTGCTCGGTATAATATTCTAAAACTAAAATTTAAAATTATTCATTGATTATAGTAAGCATGAAATTAACCCGCGTGAACCAATCCTCGGTAAATTTACGTGAATAAACTAATTTGGTCCATTAATATTATTGTATAAAGAAGAAAAGTATAGTCTACGCGAGGAAACAATTATTCCGAACGTATACACAAAAGCTTTCGTAAATAATTAACATCAATGTAGGGCTTCTTTCTTCTTTTGTCGTGTAGGCACTAGCGAATAACTCACCGACGTTAATTAATTGCTTTAGCTAACAGTAAACGAAGTCAATTACCTGCAAGCGCTAGCTGTGTATTTTAATGTGATTTCATATACGTACACGGGGCCGAGCGAAGCTCAATGCCAAAGGATTACCGCTTGCAGACGAGTATACGAAACGGACAAATCCGCAGTATATACTGGCCAATGGGCAAGCTGCTCACTACCTCGTGACTCGATGCATATTCGTTGTATCCACAGGATCTTTCATTCTTTTATTTTTATGTATACTTTTTTTACCTCCGACTCCTCCCTACTTCTGGCTCGCTCTCTTCTGTATTTTGTATACACCGAATGCAGCGGACAAATTTTCAAACAATCTTTATTTTCTATCAACAACGTAATCAAGCCTGTTTGGTTCTAACTAACGTTGCGCGTGATTAAAAGTACGGATTATATCTTTGGACAATCGCTTTGGGAATAATCCGAGGCATTTTTGCAAAAATGTTATCGAAATCGGATAATTACGTATAACAGGCATTTTGTTGGATTCACTGGATGAAGATGATTTTTTCAGTTTCATATTCTTGATGAAAAGTCGATCTTCAATTTGTTTTTTAAAAGTACATAATATATTTTTAACTAAATTATTTAATATTTAACATTAATGCGTTATTTAAATAATTTCGAAAAATGTTAATAAAACCATAACAAAAGTAATAGTTAGTGATAAAAGTAAGGTAGTAAAAGAGCGTCTCCTTTTATAACGGGGAGGATGAAAACTTTTTTCTTTCTGGCTTTTCATTTAAAACCATCGGTGTGACCTAAATAGACGATTAACCGCGTTAATACACGATATGCACTTTACTTCTTGGGTACAGATTAAAAAGCACTTTTTCGTGAAACGATAACATTCGCAATTCTTGCAGGTTATAACCAACAATGTTACGAGTGATGCAAAACTTTGCATTAAGTTTTTCGATTAAAACGAAAATACACCGTTACGTAGATATTAAAGGTATACAAAACATTCTTTCTCGCTTTATAATACTTTTCAATCTGGCATTAATCATTCTGCTTTACATTATATTTTAATCCCGGAATATTTTTACTAATGTTAAAGGCTTCGCTTTTATTTTCAACTCCAATGAAAAATATAAATAGAACTCTATTTTTGTTGCGGTTGATGAGTTGCAACGTCTGGATCTGAAATTTTTACACCGTTCTGTCACAATTAATTTCGTTGAAAATAACGCCTGTTTCGCTGCTCCCAGCAATTCTTTCAACGGAAAAATGCTTTCTTCGATATCTGTAATATACGAGAAAAGTATTTTCTTTTTTCTTTTTTTCGTATGATATAATGCAGGAGCAAGTCTCTTTACATTTATAATTACACTCATAAATTGATGATTTGACTTTATTATATATTTATAACTTGTCACATATATATTTAATGAATGATTAAAAAATTGTTATACATTGAAAATTTATAAATTCATGTGCATATATTATTATATGTTTTATCATTCTCAGCATGCTACATTAACGTATTAAATGCAATATATCTTCGATAAATATAAAACTAAGCGAAATTTTAAATACGGTTGCCTTCACAATAGGTGCAATATTTGTGGATGCGTATATAAAGCACTTTTGATCGTCATCGATCTTTTAAAAACATTATTTCCGCTAAAGGATAGATAGAGTAATACAGCCAATAGGGCAATAGGTTGTCAATTTTATACGAATGGATTGCCAATTTCCTAGATATGAATGTCATTTTGAATAATTTCTATAGTGTGTTACGTTACGTTATAAGATGAATATTATTTACTTAAATATCATTTTACTTCCTCATAGAGGAAGCCTTGTAATAGTAAAATTTTTCGACTCGCTAGATACATGTCATAAGTATGTTTTAATATGTCAGGAGTCGAAATCACATGTTCTTAGAAGTTGTGTGTGTATGTGTGCGTATACCGCTGTATTTTCGAAACTACGCGGTCAATATTGCTTAGCTTGCGTATGTAATTCCGAATTCCGGAAAAGACTTTCGATATTTATTTCCCAAATAGTTTTTGTTTCAGGAACAATATTCAATTTTTGCAAATTGTATTTTTCAAAAATTTTTATAATATTATTGATTTTTCTTAATTGAACCAAATGTACTTCAAAGAGCATACAAAATCAATCTGCTCAATTTTGAATTAACAAATTATCTCTATTAGTTTTTTTGTTATTTAAAATTTTTTTTTTTAAATATTTTATATTTTATAGAAATTAGTCATTCAAATGTGTTGAAAAAATTTATGATGAAAGAACCATCGAATGATAAATTGTAAATTTTTCAAGAAATTATATAGTTTTATTTTGATTAATAAAATTAGAACGTGAAAAAATTGGGAGTTTATGTCGAACGCTTTCAGGAATAAATAGCATTTTTTAATCCACTTGAAATTTTGAGAAAAATCTAAAATTTTCTATGCCAGTTATTGATGAAAATTTTTATTTGATTATACACAATTTTCTTATAATGAAGAAAAATTCTTAACATATTTGAAATAGAAGATTATGAACAAGATCAATTGAGATTTGACAAAATGTCCTTTATTTTTCTCTTCTAATAATTTTTTTTATTATACATTTATCATATAGATGTGTACTGTTTTTTAATAAGTACACAAATACATTAATTTTTTTACCTAGCTGTATAAGTTTCAATCATAAAAGAATAATAATTTTAGAAATATTATAACATTTTGTTTTAAATAATTAAATAATACTATATTGGAGTAATATATTACATATAGGATCGACATGTTAATTTTAGGAAGCTTTACATGCCAATTAATTGGCAGCGGTTTTTTATGTGTAATAAATTTATGACTAACTTAACCTATACACTATTCTCTCTTTTTCTCAACCATTCTATTTCAAGTACAAGCACTTAACTGTTTAATTATTTATACATAATGTTTTACTATGTGTACACGTAATATTATCTCTCACATAATAAACGGTGATAGCGTTAAATCCATAAAACTCGTATAATTTACGAGATACTTGTTATATACTTGTTGAAATGTGCCGGTTTTATATAAAAAGTTTAAATTCGTAAAATATTCGTTTTAAAATTATAAAACATTTTTGAACTATTGTATAATTCATTATCGGAATAGTTTTTTAAAGGTGAACAGGTAATAAAAAGCGTTCGATTTATGATTTTCAATATTCCGTTAAAAATGTTAAAGATATATTTACTTCTGATAGTAAATAATTTAAAATCTATAAGTATTCAGAGATTTTAATACATGTTAAATATTTTTTTTTAATTTGTATTATTATTTAGTATTATTGTAACGATCGCGGCGTGCTTCAAATGAAAAACTTAGCTTTTCATGATTAAATAAATTGTTTACTACCTTAAAATGATATTACGTGTAATCACTTTAACAAATTTATTATCATCTCTCGCAATAAAAATAAAAGTTAAATTTATTTAGAGTTGTTATCCTTTAAATTGTTAATTGATTCTTGCAGATTGTATTTTTACTTTACCTCAACGATTCCTTAACATTGTCGTTGACGAAACAAAATAATTCCACTAGAGTGATCGATTTGAATATAAGAGAGTATATTTCTTTATTATTATATTTATTGTACAAATTACTGAAATAAATCTACATTTCACTCGAATGCGCTCGCTCAAGAATTCACTCACATTGTGTGCAATTGTTACTTCGGAAAGTGCGGTATCTTTGTTTGAAAGTTTAAGTTTTTGGACGTTTAATGCAACGTTGAACGCACCAAATGGATTGTTCAAATTGATGAACTAGTAAATTGATGATCATTCGTGAGTTGAATGCCGTGAATTTAACTCGACGTATAGTGTTTCAAGTTGAATTAATGCAACTAGTAATTAATAGCTTGGTGACGACAACGCTGTGATGAACTTCATCAAAATTGATTCTGCTGGTAGCAATCTATGTAATGCATTATATCTTTGGGTTTCCTCAAATATAATAACAATTGTACGTAAACCTGTACAGAAACAATATTTAAATCATGCATCTATTATTTGTTATTTTTGGTAAAAACTTTATAACCATGCATATACGTGTTAACACTTTATATTATAAGTGAGTTTAACTAATCTTTAATTTTAAACGAAATATTGAAATGAAATATGTGAAAACTCATAAAAACTGTAAGATATCATGGACTTATTCGCGCGTATAAGTGTTTTTAAGTATAACAGTTACACAGAGTAACCTTATATTTTCATCAATGGAAAATATATGTGACGTATCAAAATACATCAATAGATATTTATTTGTAAATAAAATCTATAGATCGTGAATATAAAGTTCTCCCAGAAATTTACTTATTATTCAATAATTTGGTCTCCGTTCACTAAAATTTTAATTAATAAGCATTTAAAGTAAGTAAACCAAAATCCAACCTTTTAATCATGTTACACTGAATCTGCAATGTCGCGTCGTCACTACAATGATTCTTACATGATTTTATTAAATGAAATAATTGTTTTAGTATGCATCAAGTCAATTATAATTTGCAAAACCACGGATGGCTAATGATAGATACTTTTCAACTAATTTTGTTTTTTTTTCATCATTAAATCGAATAAAAAGTTCTTGAAGACTTTTACCCACACGTACTACTTCAATCTATTCTGTTGGTTCATTTAAGCTTATTTTACCGTCCTTCACTTAGATTTAAATGATGTTTTTATTTTGAGGTTGTAAGTTAGTTTTTATGTTGTTTTACTTTTTTCTCCTCTCGCAAAGAACTCAATTTTTGACCAATTTAGTTAAAAATAATATAGAACAATTTCCCCGCAATGAAGGAAATTGGTTATCCTATTTCTATATATGTACATTGATTAAATATTTAAATTATGACGTTATTTACATTTGCACAAAATAAACTATTATGTATTATCGTGAGATTTATGATTCTTACGTAAAACAAAACGTTCATCTCAAAATTACAAAAGTTTCTCCTATTTTGTACTTCATGATCAGAACAATATTTTTAGAGATAAAAATAAAGTTGCTGATAACAATACGCTAAAGACTTCGGTTTTATATACGAAACAGTGCGATGCACATGCGCGCGCCCTCCCGCACATCGAAATTACATAGATCGACATGAACAACGAATTGCGCGTTAACTAATGCAAACGACGATACTGACACTACATGCACACATAGCTCAACAACCTAGCAACGGTCTAGTCGTTTATGCCAAAGGCAAAGCTTTTTCTTTGTGCGATGCATGCATATTGTGAATGTTTATTTTAACTTGGAGAATTTTTAAACTTTAGATACATAAGTTGGGTGCGTATTCGCGTGTTAATTTAATGGTATATTTCAAGTGTAATGTATAGTGTTAAATCATGGTGAATATAATTATGTAAATGCAGCCCGTATCAGACAATAAATCGTTCCATGGGAAATTTTGTATTAAATATTACAAAACCTTTTATATAAATGATAATAGTTTCTAGTAAATAAATCACGGACTGATAAATTGAGAAACATGACTATACATTTACGAGAGTAAATATTACAAGAATTATAGTAAATTTTATTATAATAACTATAATCATTTTCCTAGTTTGTCAGTCTGTGACTTGATTACTAGACACAATTAGAATTTTTAATCTAAACTTTTTCTCAGTGTAGAGAGTTTAAATGTACCTATACATAAGCTTCCGAAAGAGCATTGTTAATGTAGGTAATAAAGGTATATAAAATGCGTTGCCATGTGCATCTTGTTGTTGCAATTTGAACAACTGACTGCTCTCCGAGTATAAATTTCTTATATTAAGGGGGTACCACAGTCAAGTTTTATCCTCCCTACCTTACCAGCCTCAAAAGTCACAGAAAATTAGTTATAATTAAATAAAGACGTTAATCTACGCTAATTGAGGAGAACAGTCTCCTTCCTTTATTAATAATCTATACCTCAGTTCAAATTTGCACCAAAATATCGATTAGTTTTTTTAGAAATCCCTTACCAAAATGTATGATAATTTTATCGAATTTGAGGTCATACGCTCGTCTAGTTAAAAGTCATGTCAACAGTTTTTGGCAAGAGTTTTCTCGAAAACTATAGTCAATATTTTGCTTCAACTTTTAAATACAGATAGATTTTTCATATAGGAAGGGGACTGTTCCCCTAGATTTACGTAAATTAAGGGTAGAGTATGGTCGAAAAATAAAAAAAAATCAATTTATTTTTATTTTATAAACAAGTTCTAAATGTTACGTAGCATTTGTGTAAATAATGTTTAATATTATACGAAATATTGAAATGAAATATGTGAAAACTCATAAAAACTGTAAGATATCATGGACTTATTCGCGCGTATAAGTGTTTTTAAGTATAACAGTTACACAGAGTAACCTTATATTTTCATCAATGGAAAATATATGTGACGTATCAAAATACATCAATAGATATTTATTTGTAAATAAAATCTATAGATCGTGAATATAAAGTTCTCCCAGAAATTTACTTATTATTCAATAATTTGGTCTCCGTTCACTAAAATTTTAATTAATAAGCATTTAAAGTAAGTAAACCAAAATCCAACCTTTTAATCATGTTACACTGAATCTGCAATGTCGCGTCGTCACTACAATGATTCTTACATGATTTTATTAAATGAAATAATTGTTTTAGTATGCATCAAGTCAATTATAATTTGCAAAACCACGGATGGCTAATGATAGATACTTTTCAACTAATTTTGTTTTTTTTTCATCATTAAATCGAATAAAAAGTTCTTGAAGACTTTTACCCACACGTACTACTTCAATCTATTCTGTTGGTTCATTTAAGCTTATTTTACCGTCCTTCACTTAGATTTAAATGATGTTTTTATTTTGAGGTTGTAAGTTAGTTTTTATGTTGTTTTACTTTTTTCTCCTCTCGCAAAGAACTCAATTTTTGACCAATTTAGTTAAAAATAATATAGAACAATTTCCCCGCAATGAAGGAAATTGGTTATCCTATTTCTATATGTACATTGATTAAATATTTAAATTATGACGTTATTTACATTTGCACAAAATAAACTATTATGTATTATCGTGAGATTTATGATTCTTACGTAAAACAAAACGTTCATCTCAAAATTACAAAAGTTTCTCCTATTTTGTACTTCATGATCAGAACAATATTTTTAGAGATAAAAATAAAGTTGCTGATAACAATACGCTAAAGACTTCGGTTTTATATACGAAACAGTGCGATGCACATGCGCGCGCCCTCCCGCACATCGAAATTACATAGATCGACATGAACAACGAATTGCGCGTTAACTAATGCAAACGACGATACTGACACTACATGCGCACATAGCTCAACAACCTAGCAACGGTCTAGTCGTTTATGCCAAAGGCAAAGCTTTTTCTTTGTGCGATGCATGCATATTGTGAATGTTTATTTTAACTTGGAGAATTTTTAAACTTTAGATACATAAGTTGGGTGCGTATTCGCGTGTTAATTTAATGGTATATTCAAGTGTAATGTATAGTGTTAAATCATGGTGAATATAATTATGTAAATGCAGCCCGTATCAGACAATAAATCGTTCCATGGGAAATTTTAAATAAATCACGGACTGATAAATTGAGGAAAATTACTATAGCTTATATTTACATTTACAAAAGTAAATATTACAAGAATTATAGTAAATTTTATTATAATAACTATAATCATTTTCCTAGTTTGTCAGTCTGTGACTTGATTACTAGACACAATTAGAATTTTTAATCTAAACTTTTTCTCAGTGTAGAGAATTTAAATGTACCTATACATAAGCTTCCGAAAGAGCATTGTTAATGTAGGTAATAAAGGTATATAAAATGCGTTGCCATGTACATCTTGTTGTTGCAATTTGAACAACTGACTGCTCTCCGAGTATAAATTTCTTATGTTAAGGGGGTACCACAGTCAAGTTTTATCCTCCCTACCTTACCAGCCTCAAAAGTCACAGAAAATTAGTTATAATTAAATAAAGACGTTAATCTACGCTAATTGAGGAGAACAGTCTCCTTCCTTTATTAATAATCTACCTTAGTTCAAAATTTGAACCAAAAATATCGATTAGTTTTTTTAGAAATCTCTTACCAAAATTTACGATAATTTTGTCGAATTTGAGGTCATACGCTTGTCTAGTTAAAAGTCATGTCAACATTTTTTGGCAAGAGTTTTCTCGAAAATATTTTCCTTTAACTTTTAAATACAGATAGATTATTCATAAGGAAGGGGACTGTTCCCCTAGATTTACGTAAATTAAGGGTAGAGTATGGTCGAAAAATAAAAAAAATTAATTTATTTTATTTTATAAACAAGTTCTAAAATGTTACGTAGCATTTGCGTAAATAATGTTTAATATTATAAAACTTAGTGTTTACTTAATTGCAGGATTAGATAATCTTCAGTTAATGCAATAAGTCATGTATCTTAAACTTTAAAGCTAAATAATTCAAAAACTATTTTTTATACCTTTAAAACATTTCTTGAAGGATAATTTTTATCGTAGGCTCCTGAAATTTTGCACACATCTTGAGGTATGTATGAATTATAAGTTACACACCCTTTTTGTTTAAAATTAAATCTGACATTTTTATTACTATTTTTTTAATGAAAAATCTGACATTTTTTAAGCAACTATTTAAACTAATTAGGTTTATCGAGCCAGAAAGTGCATTTTTCTAGATAAACCTTATACGCTGTGTAAAGTTGTAGCTCTATATGTATAGCTCGAAACTTTTTCATCGGAATCCTTTGATAACTTTTATCCGGCAAGGAGTTTTTTGAATTTGTAACTTTTAGGCCTATTTTTTAAATATTTTAATATTTTACGTAATTTCGGTATTAGTAATCACCAATGAAGAATATTTTATAATATATTGATAAAGATGACATTACACATAATATTTTATAAAAATTATAAAATATTTTTCTAACCATACTCTACCCTTAACTTCCTTTTTTAATTTAAATCACTTTCTGTGATTTTCGAGATCGATAAGGTAGCGAGATATAACTTTTGGCACCCGTTAACGGGATGTCAGACTCAAATTACAGGAATCTGCACCTTTCAACCCAAAAATTATATCTAAAATATTGAATTAAAAGTCTCAAATTAATCTCTAAGAAACGTAAGGACAGAGAAATTTTTATTAATAATTATATAAACAAGTTTTGGTCGGTAATATTAGTAAAAAAAGGCATAAACTTTCCATCCAAACATCACAATCAAATTATGGATTGATAAATTGAGGAAAATTACTATAGCTTATATTTACATTTACAAAAGTAAATATTACAAGAATTATAGTAAATTTTATTATAATAACTATAATCATTTTCCTAGTTTGTCAGTCTGTGACTTGATTACTAGACACAATTAGAATTTTTAATCTAAACTTTTTCTCAGTGTAGAGAATTTAAATGTACCTATACATAAGCTTCCGAAAGAGCATTGTTAATGTAGGTAATAAAGGTATATAAAATGCGTTGCCATGTACATCTTGTTGTTGCAATTTGAACAACTGACTGCTCTCCGAGTATAAATTTCTTATGTTAAGGGGGTACCACAGTCAAGTTTTATCCTCCCTACCTTACCAGCCTCAAAAGTCACAGAAAATTAATTATAATTAAATAAAGACGTTAATCTACGCTAATTGAGGAGAACAGTCTCCTTCCTTTATTAATAATCTACCTTAGTTCAAAATTTGAACCAAAAATATCGATTAGTTTTTTTAGAAATCTCTTACCAAAATTTACGATAATTTTGTCGAATTTGAGGTCATACGCTTGTCTAGTTAAAAGTCATGTCAACATTTTTGGCAAGAGTTTTCTCGAAAATATTTTCCTTTAACTTTTAAATACAGATAGATTATTCATAAGGAAGGGGACTGTTCCCCTAGATTTACGTAAATTAAGGGTAGAGTATGGTCGAAAAATAAAAAAAATCAATTTATTTTTATTTTATAAACAAGTTCTAAATGTTACGTAGCATTTGCGTAAATAATGTTTAATATTATAAAACTTATGTGTTTTACTTAATTGCAGGATTAGATAATCTTCAATTAATGCAATAAGTCATGTATCTTAAACTTTAAAGCTAAATAATTCAAAAACGATTTTTTATACCTTTAAAACATTTCTTGAAGGATAATTTTTATCGTAGGCTCCTGAAATTTTGCACACATCTTGAGGTATGTATGAATTATAAGTTACACACCCTTTTTGTTTAAAATTAAATCTGACATTTTTATTACTATTTTTTTAATGAAAAATCTGACATTTTTTAAGCAACTATTTAAACTAATTAGGTTTATCGAGCCAGAAAGTGCATTTTTCTAGATAAACCTTATACGCTGTGTAAGTTGTAGCTCTTATATAAGCTCGAAACTTTTTCATCGGAATCCTTTGATAACTTTTATCCGGCAAGGAGTTTTTTGAATTTGTAACTTTTAGGCCTATTTTTTAAAATATTTTAATATTTTACGTAATTTCGGTATTAGTAATCACCAATAAGAATATTTTTATAATATTTGATAAAGATGACATTTCACATAATATTTTATAAAAATTATAAAAATATTTTTCTAACCATACTCTACCCTTAACTTCCTTTTTTTAATTATAACTCACTTTCTGTGATTTTCGAGATCGATAAGGTAGGAGGATACAACTTTTGGCACCCGTTAACGGATGTCAGACACAAATTACAGGAATCTGCACCTTTCAACCCAAAAATTATATCTAAAATATTGAATTAAAAGTCTCAAATTAATCTCTAAGAAACGTAAGGACAGAGAAATTTTTATAATAATTATAGAAACAAGTTTTGGTCGGTAATTATTAGTAAAAAAAGGCATAAACTTTCCATCCAAACATCACAATCAAATTATGGATTGAAAAGTCGGAAAATTTTGGTTATATTATTTAAAACATGCCTAAAGACCTGACATTCAGGGTTTTTAAAAAATATATTCATTTGTTTATAAAAAAATGTAAAAAATGACCATTTTCTGAGTGTGACATCTACTTCCTAACATACCTTAGATGACAAGTAGTGGAGTGAAAATCATATTGACATTTGCATAATAGAAATATCGGATCATCAAAATATTTCAAAGTTATTCATCACCAAAATTGCGATATTTTATTACTGAAGTTAAAAATACATATAATACCAACTTTGCAAGTAACAAGACTAGAAACGTTGAACTCTTGAAATCCGTAGTCCGCGAATCACGTCAAGTCGGTGTAGGTAACGCAGAAGTCCCAACTCGTGAATCAATCATGTCGCATTAGATTTGAATAAGCACCATCGATGTCGTAAAGAGGACGTTCAACGTTTTCCAGTATAATACAGTTTTGGGAATAGCGCAAAGTCAAAAAGAATTGAATTCGTAAATTTTTATGCGTAACATATTCTGGTATTTTCTCGTTTCAAACATTTCTTTGCGTACATAGTTCATCCTTCAGGTATCGTGTATCGTATTATTTTGAAGACATACGCTCTTTCAATCAAGTTGTTGGAGGAGTATACGGTAAGAAAAGTGATGTCACAAACTGCATTTTTATTTCATTTCACGTCGTTTTTTTATGTTCTCAATTTGGTGTTAATCAGTGATATCGTCGTGATCGAACTACATTTGTTCATTATAAAAACATTAACTGTTTTTATTTGTGATACTATGATACGATGATCACTGTTAACTGTTTTTGTGTGATATGGCAACTGTTTAATCACTGCTTACTAATGTATATGTAAATCTTTCTTAAGACCAACTGCTAAGGCATTTCGGAAGTAGTCAACCACTGAGTGAACGTCCAGGTATTGAGCTCTGTAAACGCATAATATTATGATACATCGAATAAAAATCATTCAATATCAAAACTATTATTGTTATATTGTTAATAATTTCAATTTATTTTATATCTTTAAAAATCCCTTATTGATAGAAATTTTAATATAGACAACAACAGCTAAAGTTTTCCGTGACACTGGTTGACGCGCCAGCTCTAGATGGAGTTCCCTGTTCAAGCCCGATCCAGCGGTGTTTTTTCATTTAAATTTCGAATTATTTTTTAAGATTTATGCGCATAACGACTGCCGGATTCAAAAGTACATAACATATCAATGGACATACAAAATACAAAAATACGAAATTTTTACGAAAACATATAAACGTTTCGGAAAGATTACTTAAACTGTTAAATATATCTAAAAATTTTCATTTATATTAATTATCTACACTTTAACTCGGACTCTTTAATGTTGATATTTTTAATCTAAATTAACGCTTACTTTAATTAATTTCAATTTTAAACAATGACGTTTTTTACCAACTATCTAAACACGATTCCTGACCTCTCCTTCAGACTCACCCGTACTAATTTTAATGTTTTAGTAACATACAATGTAATTTTTTAGTGTTGTTCACGTATTGTTTACATTAATTGATTGCATTTTTATTAGTATTTTTTTTAATGAAAAATCTGACATTTTTTAAGCAACTATTTAAACTAATTAGGTTTATCGAGCCAGAAAGTGCATTTTTCTAGATAAACCTTATACGCTGTGTAAGTTGTAGCTCTTATAGTTAAGCTCGAAACTTTTTCATCGGAATCCTTTGATAACTTTTATCCGGCAAGGAGTTTTTTGAATTTGTAACTTTTAGGCCATTTTTTAAAATATTTTAATATTTTACGTAATTTCGGTATTAGTAATCACCAATAAGAATATTTTATAATATTTGATAAAGATGACATTTCACATAATATTTTATAAAAATTATAAAAATATTTTTCTAACCATACTCTACCCTTAACTTCCTTTTTTTAATTATAACTCACTTTCTGTGATTTTCGAGATCGATAAGGTAGGGAGGATACAACTTTTGGCACCCGTTAACGGATGTCAGACAAATTACAGGAATCTGCACCTTTCAACCCAAAAATTATATCTAAAATATTGAATTAAAAGTCTCAAATTAATCTCTAAGAAACGTAAGGACAGAGAAATTTTTATTAATAATTATAGAAACAAGTTTTGGTCGGTAATTATTAGTAAAAAAAGGCATAAACTTTCCATCCAAACATCACAATCAAATTATGGATTGAAAAGTCTGGAAAATTTTGGTTATATTATTTAAAACTGCCTAAAGACCTGACATTCAGGGTTTTTAAAAAATATATTCATTTGTTTATAAAAAAATGTAAAAAATGACCATTTCTGAGTGTGACATCTACTTCCTAACATACCTTAGATGACAAGTAGTGGAGTGAAAATCATATTGACATATGGATAATAGAAATATCAGATCATCAAAATATTTCAAAGTTATTCATCACCAAAATTGCGATATTTTATTACTGAAGTTAAAAGTACATATAATACCAACTTTGCAAGTAACAAGACTGAGAAACGTTGAACTCTTGAAATCCCTAGTCCACGAATCACGTCAAGTCGGTGTAGGTAACGCAGAAGTCCCAACTCGTGAATCAATCATGTCGCATTAGATTTGAATAAGCACCATCGATGTCGTAAAGAGGACGTTCAACGTTTTCCAGTATAATACAGTTTTGGGAATAGCGCAAAGTCAAAAAGAATTGAATTCGTAAATTTTTATGCGTAACATATTCTGGTATTTTCTCGTTTCAAACATTTCTTTGCGTACATAGTTCATCCTTCAGGTATCGTGTGTCGTATTATTTTGAAGACATACGCTCTTTCAACTCAAGTTGTTGGAGGAGTATACGGTAAGAAAAGTGATGTCACAAACTGCATTTTTATTTCATTTCACGTCGTTTTTTTATGTTCTCAATTTGGTGTTAATCAGTGATATAAGTCGTGTGATCGAACTACATTTGTTCATTATAAAAACATTAACTGTTTATTATTTTGTGATACTATGATACGATGATCACTGTTAACTGTTTTTGTGTGATATGGCAACTGTTTAATCACTGCTTACTAATGTATATGTAAATCTTTCTTAAGACCAACTGCTAAGGCATTTCGGAAGTAGTCAACCACTGAGTGAACGTCCAGGTATTGAGCTCTGTAAACGCATAATATTATGATACATCGAATAAAAATCATTCAAATATCAAAACTATTATTGTTATATTGTTAATAATTTCAATTTATTTTATATCTTTAAAAATCCCTTATTGATAGAAATTTTAATATAGACAACAATACAGCTAAAGTTTTCCGTGACACTGGTTGACGCGCCAGCTCTAGATGGAGTTCCCTGTTCAAGCCCGATCCAGCGGTGTTTTTTCATTTAAATTTCGAATTATTTTTTAAGATTTATGCGCATAACGACTGCCGGATTCAAAAGTACATAACATATCAATGGACATACAGAAATACAAAAATACGAAATTTTTACGAAAACATATAAACGTTTCGGAAAGATTACTTAAACTGTTAAATATATCTAAAAATTTTCATTTATATTAATTATCTACACTTTAACTCGGACTCTTTAATGTTGATATTTTTAATCTAAATTAACGCTTACTTTAATTAATTTCAATTTTAAACAATGACGTTTCATTTACCAACTATCTAAACACGATTCCTGACCTTACTCCTTCAGACTCACCCGTACTAATTTTAATGTTTTAGTAACATACAATGTCTAACATTTTAATAATAAAAAATATTTTTTAGTGTTGTTCACGTATTGTTTACATTAATTGATTGCATTTTTATTAGGTAGACAATCTGCGCACAAGGAGTTTTCTACCAGTAAGTCAGCTATTTACTTCCACGGTGATTAAAACGTTAAATTGCTAACGCTCGAACACGCTCGAGCGCTCAAGTTTTAAAGACGACATTGATTGATCGATCGATTCGTTCGATATCGCGTATACGTTCGTTCGGTAGTAAAGTCACTGGATGTGCGGTGAGGTAAACGAAAAAGATAGAAAGATCGAGAACACAACTCTTTAAGAGAAACAGAGTTTTCGAGTAAAAACGACGTAATAATATTACACTCAAAATAAAACATTTTCCTAATAAAAAAAATTAATTTCTTAACATAACATCAATGTAATATTATAGTATAATCTAAGATAGTGAATACATATAGATATTGTGTCTTATAATATATAATGCTTCACTTAATTAACATAATAATACATTGTCTAACAAATCTAATTGAAAAGGTACTTGTAAAATCAATATGTATATTAATATAATATATCAATATGTATATTAATAGGTTTACACTTTAAATACCCAATGTTAATAATATTTAATAGTGGTCAATTATGTCTAATTATTTATAATTTTTATAACAAGAAAATTTGTAACCTGCACGTATAAAGATTTCGCAAATAGATAAATTGTGACTACGAAATATATAAATGAAAAATCAATTCTCAGGGACATTTTCTGTATGTCAGTTTGCAAAGGTCTACGATATAAAGTAGTTGTATCTGACTATGAAATTATTTTTTATTGAATGGATGTGTGTAAATTTGTTATACTTTAGCAAGTGTGTGGTTGCTGCTGATAGTGATTGGTTAGATCTTCTGGTAACCAAGTTGAATGCAAGCACAAGAATGTACCAAGTAGCTATATTTTCGAATAAAGAAGCTAATATACAAAAATCAACGTTAAATTTAATATTTAAAAGTATTTCGCGTTGTGCGCCAATAATTTCGATAGACATATCGGAAATAAACAATCTGAGTGACAGTCGAATTATAAATTTCAATATCTTTCGTAATCCGAAAAGTACAACTTTGTTCATTATACTCGAGAATGAACGTGATTTTTCTTCACGGAAACTCGAAAGTACCTTAGATAGTTTCACAAAATTTTTGACAATAGATATAAGACCGAATTGTTTAGTCATATTGTACAATAGTGTAAGATCATTGATGCATTTCAAAGAGATACTTAAGTACGCATGGACATTAAAATTTTTAGACTTTGTTATTCTGCAACATAATATCACCGGTAATTCATCAATTATAGACTACAATCCTTTCACTAAATCGTACAATCTAGAAAATCTTAATTCTAAAGAAAGTCTGTTTACCGATAAATTAAAAAAATATGAATAATTACTCTATTTATGTACTTAAATACATTAAAGCACCATTTATGTTAGACAAAAGTAATTTAAGTGGTGTCTCAATAAATTATGGTATTCATTTCACTTTTATCATGGTTTTATCTCAAATTTTAAAGTTTCAAATAAAATGTGTTGGTAATAGTAATGTTACTACTGTCACTCATATAATGAAACAATTACAAAATGATAAAATAAATATCACGTCAGTCCTATTAAGTATTGGTCATGAGCTCTACAACAAAGGCGTACTAACTGGAAAAGTATTATTTGATGCAAAGGTATGCATGTACATACCAATATCTCACACTTATGAAATACAAGTACACTACTTATTTATGTATTTACTTTTAACATCAGTTATCATTCTTTGCCTATTTATGACCACAAAATTGTTAAAATTTACTTCGAAAGTTTGGACAAATTTTTCGTTTTTCAAATTTTGTTCGGAATCTCTGCAAAAAAAACCACACCTCACCCGCGTTGAAAAAATAATATATTTGAGTATCGCAGTATTGTCGATCAAATTTTCAATCGACATTATTGCATTTCTAACAGACAAGAAAATATTAACTAATACGGAAATAACAATGGACGCTTTAGCAGTGTTGGATAATCCAAAACAGCCTATATATTAATGAAAATCTTTTAATAAACGTATCGTACGACGAACTGGAATCCTATCACGCAAAAGATACAATCAAACGTTCAAGGCGGCAATAAGTGCCATTACAAATTGTTTAAAAAATTGTTAACGCATAAAGATCGAATGTGTATGGCACCAAACGACTATGGGGATTATTACGCTGATAAAGAACGAAACGCTGATAAAACTCCGATCATGAAAGCAATACGTCCACCAATTCTTAATGATTTTTATCGTTTGGTTTCGAAAAGCGATCGCCTTCATCGATAATTCAACAGTCAGTTTCAAAGAATATTAGAATCTGGTATATGGAAAACCTGGATGAAAATAGTCAAGTTTGACAAATCGAAAACGGAAGAAACGATTGTTTCCAAGAAAGGTCCTCATCTTACGCAATTAATTATTATTTTATTCGTTGGATATTTAATATCGATCGTAACTCTTGTTATTGAAATATTTGGTATACAGAAATATAGGTTTTACGTAAATTATGTAAGAAGCAAAGTTACGAAAAGCAATTCAACTTTTATTGATAGCAGTTAATGGATCGAAGAGGATAAGAAACTTGAAAGAAGCTGATGAAGCATTTATAAGAATCGAAGAAATATACGAAGAATAAATGGATCTGTGTATTTATTGATAATTTATGTACACGCATTTCTCGTTGTGCGCCAATAATTTCGATAGACATATCGGAAATAAACAATCTGAGTGACAGTCGAATTATAAATTTCAATATCTTTCGTAATCCGAAAAGTACAACTTTGTTCATTATACTCGAGAATGAACGTGATTTTTCTTCACGGAAACTCGAAAGTACCTTAGATAGTTTCACAAAATTTTTGACAATAGATATAAGACCGAATTGTTTAGTCATATTGTACAATAGTGTAAGATCATTGATGCATTTCAAAGAGATACTTAAGTACGCATGGACATTAAAATTTTTAGACTTTGTTATTCTGCAACATAATATCACCGGTAATTCATCAATTATAGACTACAATCCTTTCACTAAATCGTACAATCTAGAAAATCTTAATTCTAAAGAAAGTCTGTTTACCGATAAATTAAAAAATATGAATAATTACTCTATTTATGTACTTAAATACATTAAAGCACCATTTATGTTAGACAAAAGTAATTTAAGTGGTGTCTCAATAAATTATGGTATTCATTTCACTTTTATCATGGTTTTATCTCAAATTTTAAAGTTTCAAATAAAATGTGTTGGTAATAGTAATGTTACTACTGTCACTCATATAATGAAACAATTACAAAATGATAAAATAAATATCACGTCAGTCCTATTAAGTATTGGTCATGAGCTCTACAACAAAGGCGTACTAACTGGAAAAGTATTATTTGATGCAAAGGTATGCATGTACATACCAATATCTCACACTTATGAAATACAAGTACACTACTTATTTATGTATTTACTTTTAACATCAGTTATCATTCTTTGCCTATTTATGACCACAAAATTGTTAAAATTTACTTCGAAAGTTTGGACAAATTTTTTCGTTTTTCAAATTTTGTTCGGAATCTCTGCAAAAAAACCACACCTCACCCGCGTTGAAAAAATAATATATTTGAGTATCGCAGTATTGTCGATCAAATTTTCAATCGACATTATTGCATTTCTAACAGACAAGAAAATATTAACTAATACGGAAATAACAATGGACGCTTTAGCAGTGTTGGATAATCCAAAACAGCCTATATATATTAATGAAAATCTTTTAATAAACGTATCGTACGACGAACTGGATCCTATCACGCAAAAGATACAATCAAACGTTCAAGGCATAAGTGCCATTACAAATTGTTTAAAAAAATTGTTAACGCATAAAGATCGAATGTGTATGGCACCAAACGACTATGGGGATTATTACGCTGATAAAGAAAGAAACGCTGATAAAACTCCGATCATGAAAGCAATACGTCCACCAATTCTTAATGATTTTTTATCGTTTGGTTTCGAAAAGCGATCGCCATTCATCGATAAATTCAACAGTCAGTTTCAAAGAATATTAGAATCTGGTATATGGAAAACCTGGATGAAAATAGTCAAGTTTGACAAATCGAAAACGGAAGAAACGATTGTTTCCAAGAAAGGTCCTCATCTTACGCAATTAATTATTATTTTATTCGTTGGATATTTAATATCGATCGTAACTCTTGTTATTGAAATATTTGGTATACAGAAATATAGGTTTTACGTAAATTATGTAAGAAGCAAAGTTACGAAAAGCAATTCAACTTTTATTGATAGCAGTTAATGGATCGAAGAGGATAAGAAACTTGAAAGAAGCTGATGAAGCATTTATAAGAATCGAAGAAATATACGAAGAATAAATGGATCTGTGTATTTATTGATAATTTATGTACACGCATTTCTCGTTTGAATCTCTCATATATTTTGTATCAATCCCTCAAAGACCACAATGCTGTGGCTCTTCAGCAAGACTTATGGTTGATCTAAAGCTCTAAAGTACAATTCTACGGCAACGCAGATAGCTCAACCACGTTTCGAGTAATCATAAATCAAATGCTATATCTTCGTCATACTCTCCATCGACTAATAATCCATTTTTTCCGACCAACGTAAACGAAATTATACGTGAATATTTTACAATGTTTAACCTATTTGATCAACAATACATAAATTTAATGACTTCGCAGATTGCAAAAGGATACATTTTTATGTGAATTTTAATGTAATAAATATTATAATCATTTATGAAATTATTCCATTATGAAAAAATAAACTAATTTTTAAAAGATAAAAAAAATGTTTTATTATTTACCGAAAATTAAAGCATTATATACATGTAACGTAAGTGTACGTACATACGTGTAACCTTATACGATTGCAAATATAAAAACGAAACTTCGTATTAAACAATTCTGATAATTTAATATGTCAGTTAATTTGCTAGCGCGGTGAAAGTGTAAATACCTTATATAATGAATAATTGATTAAATTTATTAAACTGACACTAGAATTTTATTCGCAAGTATTAACTAAACACTAAAAATTAGTTAAACTTCAACCAATTGATTGTTAAAACTCGCAATATGGAGAATTGCAATCAAAGCTCTAAAATGTATATATTCATTATACTAAATTAAAAATATATCGTAATCTATTTTTATCAAAACGGTAATAATAATCAACAGTTACGTACAATCTAGGTTAAATTTGTGAAACTGACTGCATTTCGAGGTGTTCAAGACCCAGATTTGGAACGAACTTATCTTTAGATTGGGATACAGTGCGACAAGTTTCACTCTTGAACGACACGTAGATTCACGATACTATCTCGATAGTGATAAAGGTGCTTTTGCTACCGATAATAAAGCTATCTCCTTGATTTCTGCAAATACACCTTTAACCATTTATCATTCTCTCTTTGACCAACGTCTACCTCTGCAAATATCTACCGCGGTGTATTTATCGTTTTGCATGACAGGATAATCCTTTCCCATGTGTCTGCAAGCATGAGGAGCTTACGTTGATTTTCTATTGCTCTGTTCAGCCGATCAACATTTTGTAATATCACATTAAATCAATACCGTTAGAGTAAGTGGAATTTTAAAGATACTCAATCAAATGAAAATAAATTTGTTACACTGTATAGAACTTCTTTCTCATTGATATTTATCAATTTAATTTTTAACGATATTTCTGAAATAATTTTTTTAAATTTTTGAACAATTGGACATAGTATGAATATATATATATATATATATATATATATATATATATATATATATTGATACTTCATTAATTGAATATTACAAAAATAACTAATCATTAAAAATATATAAAACTTGAAGAAATATAAACCATGTTTTTTCCATATTTAAGTTACCATATATAAGTTTTTAAGATGCTGTTTAAAATTTCGATGAAGTTTTATATATCTTTAATGATTAGTTATTTTTGTAATATTCAATTAATGAAGTAGCAATGAAGACAATATTAATTTTTTACTATGAAAGTGAAATGTAGCTTGATACATAAGTATTACTATAAAATATATTATTTTCTTCGAGAATATTGTTTCAAAAGACGAATCAATTTATATATTTTACTAGACAATACGAATTAAGCTTTTTTACTATTCGTATATAGTTATTTATTTTAAAAATAACTATACAAAAATTACAATTATACTGTAAGTATTTTTAACTAAATTATACAATGAGCTGTGAATTCTCTTTTTTATTAAGAACGCGAATATTTTTCGTGAAATAAATGAAAAATACTGCAGTTCGACCTTTTTTGCTTAAATCTAATCCTTTTCTCTATATAGAAAATGCAATTTCCTGCTTTCTGCACAGTGCGCATTAGCAAATCAGATTCTGGAATGACTGAAATGGAGGGTCAAACGATCAGTCCATTGGATGAAGGTGACTATCTGTTTTCTCCTAAAGTTTCGATACGCAGTATGACACCTACGTTCGATGCGCTGACGGTGCTGTTGATAAAGCACTTGTGCATTTATGTGACATTAATCGAATGGATTGACTGATTTGCATTTTCGCGAGAAAAATTTTGAATAACTTTTCATATACTATTTAATCATTTTTAAATCTTTTAAATCTTCATTAAGGATAAGAATGTCGGACCCAAATTGCAGGGACCTTTCAATCCACCAATTATGTCTAAAATATTTAATTAAAAATCTGAACAAATGTCGTAAGGATAGCTTAAAATATAAGGAAAGGCCTAAAGGATCGATTTTTTAAGAAGAAATAATACTTTTCACAATAATTGAATAAACAATTTTGAGTTGGTATTTATTAGTGAAAAAGGCATACATTTTCAACCCAAACATCGTCATTAAAATATCGATCTAAAAATCGGAAAAAATTTGGGCTTATTGTTGAAAACATGTCTGAAGGCCTGATGGACAAGATGTTTTAAAAAATTCATTCTTTTGTTTATAAAAAAATATTATAAATGATTATTCTTGAGTCCGACATCTCCTTAAGAAAACAAAAACCTTCATTTTAAATACTAAATATTAATTAAGAAAATAATAATAACAGCGAGTTTCTATTGTTGATATTTGAAATCATAGAGAGAATAATATTATGAATTCAGTTATATTTTATTATAAAGGAGGAACGATAAATTGTTTAAAATAATTTAACATTAATATTTAAAATTTCTTGCTCAGCGGTTTCAAAGTAATGAATTTCGCAAGTCTTTTGATGCTTATCCTTTGAAAATGGAAGTTTAGCTAGCTTTTAAAAGAATTTGCTAGTACATTTCTTGCTAAGCATAAATTTGCATTTTCAATTTACTTTAGTCAGTATTTGTGTATCATCTAGAAGATATTTTAAAATTATATTGAATATTTAATATTTTTTTTAATAATAAATTTGTTCTTGTCCATATTTAATACTCGTGAATATACAAGGTTATCATCACATGTAAATAATGCACATAAATTCAAACTAGTGCAAAGTCCACATGATATAGGATACTTTGGCATACAAGGTTAGAAGTATGATTTTCCCATAATTTATATGTATATATATATAATGTAAACGCATGGAGAGAAGAGCTCGATAAAGCTCAAACCTGATAGAAACTCGATCTTATAGCGCACTCGTGAATCAAAATTTTACCCGTAATTGAACTCGCGCCACCCGCATCGGCATTGTACACATGCATGACGATCCAAAGTCCAAAGTGAATTTCCCATCGGCGGTTAATCAAAGTCGCGCGCGACGAGGTCACGAAGCGGCGTCACTACTCCCCTCCGGAAGACGTTCCCGTGTGCCACGGTACGCGAAAGCGTGGGCGCTTGCTCGTTGAACGCGCAGCCAATCCAAAGCGAGTGATTGGTGCGGTGCGATTACCACCGCACCACCCTACGAACCTCGATCGCTACCCCGCTGCATCGATTGGGTTCACTCGCAGGTGGACGTTGCAAATCGAGCCTAAATCCCTGGATGAATCTATAGACTGATGAGAGAGAAAGAAAGAGGTCTCTCGCATCCTGTTCATACACCCACGCGGACATCGTTTTTTCATCTCGAGTGCACACATGGACTACGGATTACTTATCCGTATCCAATACTTATTGTACATAAATCACAATATTATTTTATCGTAATGGGCAGTCAAAATATAATATAGTATTTATGTTTCTAATTCTTTAGAACATCCCATATAATTCTTCGACAAAAAGTTGATTCTCGCAAAGGTCTCGTAGAGGATAGAAAAAGGCACCTCAGAACTAGGTCACTAAAGAAAAAAAAGATCTGTATAACCGCAAGCGAATAAAGGTAGAAAAGTTCCGTATATACTCAAGGAAATATATAAGAAAGCTCTATTTCAACTTTAAATAAAATAACCAGAGAGTCGACAAGTGTTTTAATATAAAATAATAATGTATTAATAATAATCTGTATAATAATTCTACCCCATTCCAATACCACTTCTTTGTCCTAAGTATATTATTATCCTAACACGGATTGCGCGCACGCATAATAAATTTTTTTTTATCTCTTTCCCATTGCGTTCGAATATGATTTATAGAAAGGGAGAGAAAGTTGCTGTTGCTAGGACCCATGGTGGAATGATGGAAATTGACCGATAAAGTCACGAGCAACAGTACAGCGCATCGTCAATTAAATACGATGGTTCTCCATTCATTAAATAAGTTGCTTTCTAAATTTACCGCATAAAAATTACGCGCTATAAATAAATAACACCGCGAGAACTACCTAAACTCCCTCTAGATGTGTTCGCTGAAAGCGCCTGAAAGCGACTAAGCGGCTCGAGTTCCCTCTCTTGAAGGTAGATGTGAATCTACCCCTACCACTTTTAGGTCAGAAGTATCAAAAGTTTTTAGTAAATTGGGAGGGTATGAGAATCTACCCCACCACTTCTTGTCCAACAGCGCTATAGTGTTTTTAATGTGTGTGTGTGCCTGCGTATGTGGGTGTGCGCTTGAATTCACTTAATAACTATCGTTGAAACTTGATTTAATCGTTTTGCACTTTATTCAAGTACGTTGATAGCAATCGTTTGCGCATTGATAGCAATCGTTTGCACCTTGTTAGCGATTGTTTGCACCTTCACTGTAATAGTTTGCTCCTGAAAGCAATTGTTTGCACCTGAAAGCAATTGTTCGCACCTTAAATACAATCGTTTGCACCTTGACAGAAGATGTTTGCACATTCTACCCATTGCAATATCACTTCTTTGCCCTAAGTTTATTATTATCCTAACATGGATTGCGCGCACGCATAATAAATTTTTTTTTATCTCTTTCCCATTGCGTTCGAATATGATTTATAGAATGGGAGAGAAAGTTGCTGTTGCTAGGACCCATGATGGAATGATGAAAATTGATCGATAAAGGCACGAGCAACAGTACAGCACATCGTCAATTAAATACGATGGTTCTCCTTTCATTAAATAAGTAGCTTTCTAAATATACCGCATAAAAATTACGCACTATATATAAATAACACCGCGAGAACTACCTAAACTCCCCCTAGATATGTTCGCTGAAAGCGCATGAAATCGACTAAGCGTCTCGAGTTCCCTCTCTTGAAGGTCGATGTGAATCTACCCCTAGCACTCTTAGTTTAAAAATATGCACCTTGACTGTAATAGTTTGCTCCTGAAAGCAATTGTTTGCACCTAAAAGCAACTGTTCGCACCTTCATAGCAATTGTTCGTACCTTGATTGCAATCGTTGCACCTTGATAGGAGATGTTTGCACATTCTACCCCCTTCCAATATCACTTCCTTGCCCTAAGTATATTATTTTCCTAACACGGATTGCGCGCACGCATAATAAAGTTTTTTTTATCTCTTTCCCGATGCGGTCGAATATGATTTATAGAAAGGGCGAAAAAGACGCTGTTGTTAGCACCCATTATGGAATGATGGAAATTGATCGATAAAGTCACGAGCAACAGTACAGCGCATCGTTAATTAAATACGATGGTTCTCCTTCATTAAATAAGTAGCTTTCTAAATATACCGCATAAAAATTACGCGCTATAAATAAATAACACCGTGAGAACTACCTAAACTCCCTCTAGATGTGTTCGCTGAAAACACGTGAAAGCGACTAAGCAGCTCGAGTTCCCTCTCTTGAAGGTCGATGTGAATCTACCCCTACCACTTTTGTTCAGAAGTATCAAAAGATTTTAGTAAAGTGGGAGGGTATGAGAATCTACCCCACCACTTCTTGTCCAGCAGCGCTATAGTGTTTTTCAATGTGTGTATGTGTGTGTGTGTGTGTGCCTGCGTACGTGTGTGTGCGCTGGAATTCACTTGATAGCTATCGCTTGAAACTTGATTTAATCGGTTTGCACTTTATTCAAATAGTTAGTACATTGATAGCAATCGTTTGCGCATTGATAGCTATCGTTTGCGCATTGATAGCAATTGTTTGCGCATGGATAGCAATCGTTTGCACCTTGATAGCAATTGTTTGCACATTACTGATATTGCGTGCACCTTGATAGCAATTGTTTGCACCTTGACTGTAATCGTTTGCACATGAAAGCAATTGTTTGCACCGAAAAGCAATTGTTCGCACCCGATAGCAATCGTTCGCACCCGATAGCAATCGTTTGCACCTTGATAGGATATGTTTGCACATTCTACCCCCTTCCAATACCACTTCTTTGCCCTAAGTATATTATTATCCTAACACGGATTGCGAGCACGCATAATAAAGCTTCTTTTATTTCATTTCCAATGCGTTCGAATATGATTTATAGAAAGGGCGAAAAAGACGCTGTTGTTAGCACCCATGATGGAATGATGGAAATTGATCGATAAAGTCACGAGCAACAGTACAGCGCATCGTCAATTAAATACGATGGTGCTCCATTCATTAAATAAGTAGCTTTCTAAATATACCGCATAAAAATTACGCGCTATAAATAAATAACACCGCGAGAACTACCTAAACTCCCTCTAGATGTGTTCGCTGAAAGCGCCTGAAAGCGACTAAGCGGCTCGAGTTCCCTCTCTTGAAGGTCGATGTGAATCTACCCCTACCACTTTTAGTTTAGAAGTATGCACCTTGACTGTAATAGTTTGCTCCTGAAAGCAATTGTTTGCACCTGAAAGCAATTGTTCGCACCTTAAATACAATCGTTTGCACCTTGATAGAAGATGTTTGCACATTCTACCCATTGCAATACCACTTCTTTGCCCTAAGTATATTATTATTCTAACACGGATTGCGAGCACGCATAATAAAGCTTCTTTTATTTCATTTCCAATGCGGCCGAATATGATTTATAGAAAGGGCGAAAAAGACGCTGTTGTTAGCACCCATGATGGAATGATGGAAATTGATCGATAAAGTCACGAGCAACAGTACAGCGCATCGTCAATTAAATACGATGGTGCTCCATTCATTAAATAAGTAGCTTTCTAAATATACCGCATAAAAATTACGCGCTATAAATAAATAACACCACGAGAACTACCTAAACTCCCTCTAGATGTGTTCGCTGAAAGCGCGTGAAAGCGACTAAGCGGCTCGAGTTCCCTCTTTTGAAGGTCGATGAAAGGTGTTTAAGGGGATGTCGGAGCTATAGCCTCCATCAAAAGCCGCTCGATCTCGCGGCTTCGAATGGCGCTGTAGTCAGGTGTCGATTTTTACGATAAACGTACTTCAAACATAAATTATAAATTTTACAGCTATATAGAGCTGTTGAAAGATACTTTCCCCCCTAGCTATAACTAAAATAAAGGTAATTATAATATTACTCTTGGCAGCAAATGTTTATTTTTTTAAAGAAATGTGAAATACGTCTCATATTTAATGAATCTATATCTACCGTAATGCTACACGCAACGTATTTCACATTTCTTTAAAAAAATAAACATTTGCTGCCAAGAGTAATATTGCAATTACCTTAATTTTAGTTATAGCTAGGGGGGAAAGTATTTTTCAACAGCTCTATGTAGCTGTAAAATTTGTAATTTATGTTTTAAGTACGTTTATCGTAGAAATCGACACCTGACTACAGCGCCATTCGAAGCCGCGAGATCGAGCGGCTTTTGATGGAGGCTATAGCTCCGACATCCCCTTAATAATTCTATATTTCTTTTAATTAATATTAGTATTGTGGGCCAGGGTTGTTTCCACGTTTTCTTGCAAATGTTAAAAAGATTTTGCTTATCTTATTGTTTTTTATCGTTTTCAATATATAAATAAATATATTTAACTCTTTACTATATACAGTAGGTAATTTATTTATATCTTACTTTTGAATAAATTGTGGTTGTTGTGCGTAAAAGGGTTGCATTGTAGCATAATTATCGTTTTTTGATTTTATCATATCTACAAGGTACGTTTGGGATTTTAGTAATAGTATGATTAAATAAAAATATGAATGTTATATTATACTGTGAAATGACTGTATTATTACCTATGAGATGAACCTGTCCATAATATGTTGTGCGATGCGTTTGATTCAAATTGTAGAATTTCTTTAATTGCAGAATTTAAATGAAGTTTATGTAGATTAATTTATTAACGATTCTAAAGCTTTGTTGGTTTGGGGGCAGTAGCAGTTCGTTAACAAGAAACAAAAATGTTCTTAAATAGTTCATTTAAGTTTTCCATTAATGAACCGCGTCCTGCTTCCTCCATTATGGTATTTTTCTGGACTCGCTGACCTTCTGACGTACCAATAACGTCTTTTCTGGTCTCAGTGACCTTCTGACGTACCAAAAACGTCTCTTTCCGTCTCACTGACCTTCTGACGTATCAATAACGTCTCTTCCGGTCTCACTGACCGTCTGACGTACCAAAAACGTCTCTTTCGGTCTCACTGACCTTCTGACGTATCTATTACGTCTCTTCTGGTCTCACTGACCGTCTGACGTATCACTAGCGTCTCTTCTAGTCTCACTGACCGTCTGACGTACAAAAACGTCTCTTTCGGTCTCACTGAGCTTCTGACATATCAATAACGTTTCTTCTGGTCTCACTGACCGTCTGACGTATCAATAACGTCTTTTCCGGTCTCAGTGACCTTAGGTGGATTGCTATTTTAACATGTCCATTTCTAAAGGTGGTGTTCCAACACTTTATTATTCTTTTTTATATTTTTTACACAATGAACATTCGAAAGTTTAACCAACATGAACGTAATGTGATTTAGTTTGTTTAACTTTAATCATATGTTCCTCAATATCTGCAGAGATATTAGTCATGTTTGAACATCTACTATAACATTTACGTTGGCATTTTAAGCATACTACTGTATCAGTTGTTGCCAATTTAAAGCAATACAGACATATTTCTGTTATATCTTTTGATCGTAAAAGTAGTTGATGAGCGATAAAATTTCTGTACGTCGATGGATTAAATGATTCTGCAAAGGCATCACCTTTTCCTATGCAATACATGTAATACATTACATACATTCCACAACTATGTCCATCGTTATCTGGCTCATATGGACGATCAACTATTTCACATTCTTGCCAGTTTATTTTACGAAGTTTGAACAGTTCACAATCATTTCCACAGTTACTTATAAAATATTTGAAAGCGTTCATAACTCGAATTTTGTCACTTTCTTCACTTTTATATGGATCTAGAAAAATAAGCTTTTCCTCCTCAATATTTGCATAAAGTAAACGATAATGTCCCCATCGTAAGTAAGGCATTAGTAATTTATTTTTTAGCGGATGCTTACTTTTACATATTTTTCGAGTTTTAATTATTCTTTGCTAGGAATTATTACCAATGATTACGTCTGTATCATCTGTAGAGAAATATGTTACATTATTCCATTCATTGATAAACGCAGCAGCAAATGAATCAATGACTAAACCGTTAATCCATATGTTAGGCTTTAATGTTGAGAATTCATTTGCTGTTAATTCAAATTTATCTACCGAAAATGCTTCATCTTTCATCGAGAATCGAGCAACACTTAAATATGATGATGACGACATCATGTAATAATTAAAATTCATTAAAATCAATAATTAAAATCATTTATTAAACCGTTATGAAGAATTGCAGTACGTATTGGTCGATTGCATTGCACGCTTTCCAAAATTTTAAAGCTGTCTTGATTATTGATGTTATTTAGCGATTCTGCTTCCAAAATATTGTTTTCTTCTTCGGGCAACTCCAATTTTCCTGGATTGAATGTAACTTCTTCTTTTTCCAATGTTTTTTTTTGCAATTTTGGCTTCTTTAATTGAATCATATTAGGCAATGTATAACGTAGGTTTCTTTTACCTTGATTCTTTTTTGACACTTTTGTTGCTTTTATTTTAGAACCCTTACTTGCCTTTGCTTTATAATTCGATGTACTACGCTCTGCCCACATTTTATTTAAGGTTGATACATGTTCTCCATTTTTTACTTTTATATCTCTTTCTTGTTGGTAATCTTGAATTTTGCTTTTAGTTAAAGATTCGATCAATTCGCTTAATTTTAATTTTTTGACGCTTGATTCTTTTGCATCTACAGCAGTACTGTCAAAGCCATTTTCAACCACACTATTTTCTTTTTCTTTTTCCTCCTTTATTTCTTCATGTATGGATTTCAGTTCTTTAGCATAAATGTGTCCTATATTACGTTTTCTGCTTACACCTTTCTTCTTCCAATTTTCGGTTACAAAAGGATCACAAGCTTTTTCCACCGTTGGGTATTTAGGCTTCTTTGTTTTTTCCCCGATAAATCCAAATTTAATTCTATTTTTGCCATTGTACTTTCGCGTTCGGTTTTTAATTCTCTAACTCTGTCTGCAATTGATGAATGTTGATTTGCTTAAAAATTTGATGCTTGGTAACTCTATTAGAGCTCTCCACGTAAGCATTGCTTAATCTTGATATTTTATTATCAACAATATCAAGATCTAGTGAACTCCATAAAACTAAATATGGCATCCATTTATCTACCATATGTTCAACGAATTTTGGTGCATAAAATACATTCGTTATTGTAGATTCGTCATTAATAGGTTTTGCTTCTTCTTGAAGATCATCGATAGCACGAACCATTATTACACTGTATCGAGAGTAGAAAGGTGAATTTTTGTAAATACAATTTTCTACTTTTGTTGATTCATGTAGTATATCATTTAATTCATCATCTTCATTTTCATCTTCATCATCTACATAATTTTCTTTTTGTTTGTCAAGTAATTTTTTGCTATTGTCTTTTATTAAATTAGTTAATATTGTTATATTATCTTTAGCATTTTCCATTGTACGACATAATAAAAGTTGACAAAATATTTTAAAAAGACCATCAACTTGTTTTAAATTCCTGCATATTGCTATGAGGCCTATGCAATCTAAAAGAAAATTTTTTAATGGCTTGTGTTCTGGATACTTAATCTTTATTGTTCTTTTAACTATATTCATCATATGTGCAAAACATATCTTTAATAAAATTAGCGTCTCTGCAGCGTGCATACACAACTATATCATATTTATTAATACGTACAGACCCATAAAACCGTGTAGGACAATTACTACTTAAATACATATCCAGAAGATCTCTTGAAGATTTTCTGATTTGGGCTGTATCATAAGAACCGTATTTATCTTTAAATAATACAGGATTCACCTCAAGTTCAAGTATCAATTCACTAAAATATTGTTCATCGTCATTTGAAATATTTTCTATGTCTAATTCTTTCAAAAATTGACTATTTTCTTCGTTACAATCGTTCTGTTCTGACATGTGGTCATTTAATTCATTGGTGGATGTTTCATATTCCTCTCTGCCATCCGCACACTCTTCGTCACTATTTACGTCCCGGTCAGATGATTTAAACGACTGGACTCTGCGCTATCGTAACTTTCTGTCATTTTTTTTATTTTCTATTTCAAGCGTCGCACACTTACTGTTCTTTTTCGAAGTATCGCTCCAATCACTTGATATAATTTTTTTGCAACCATAATTCTCTTTTGCTAACTGATCTGTCTTATATTTGTTGTATTTTTGATTTTAATTTTTTCTGTATCATCAGTCAAAGGACTTTTCGAACCTTTTCTTTTTTCCACATTTTTGTCACCATTTTTTAATTCAGGTAGGTTACGTTTCTTTTCATTTTTAATTCATTCAACAGAAATCATTTTATCTGTCAGTGACTTACTTTTTTTAACACCTTTTAGTGTAACGTCACTAAAGCATGTGGATACAATATTTTTAAAAACCTTGTTCTTTTTAGAGCCTTTGGGAGAATTATTTATATCTTCTTTTGGTGATGGTGACGATGTGAATGACGCCGACGACAATGATGACGCCATTTTCCATTCATTATTAAAGAATTTGCTTGAAAAAACATCTTCTGATCCTGGTAATTCTGAAGATACAACAGTGTCATTCACATATGTTATTTCTGTTTCTTCAATTTCAGATGTAGAAAAATTTGCTTTATTATGACTCTTTGCAATAACGTCAGTACATTTCGTATCAATTATTTGTTCTAATTTTTCTGAACCACTGTCTGTATTTACTTTCACTGAGTCATTCACACCTGCAGAAAATACTGTCGGGAAATCACACTCTTTTTCTGCTGTTCTTTTCAAGACCAGCATGTACAAAGGTTTCTTTTCCTGTACTTGTAAATCATTCTTTTCGGTTGGTCTACTGTTTTCAACTTCGCTTATAATTAGCCAGTATCCTGAACGCTGCGCTCCGAGAAACATGAAACTTACCTGACGTGAATCGTCTTTACTTTTTACCGTCATTGATGCTTGCTCATAACCTGATTCAAAAATTCTAACGGAGATTCCATACAACAGTACAAAGACGCCCACTTCATAATTCGTACCGTAGGTTCCATTTTGTCCCATTATATTTTTGTAATCTTCAGCATTACTGTACGACTTTTCTACAGATGTTGCTTTCAAAATATCTACCCTATCTGCCCAATTTTTAACAGTATATTCAACTATTTCTTGTCGCAAAACAGTATGCTTATCTTCGTTCCCGAACACAGCAACGGAAAAACAGCGAAACAGACAGTTACCATCCTTCATCACGTCGCGAATCTGGAAAGTTTTCTCACCTACTTCAATCATCGAGGAAACTTGATCTTTAATATTGCTCTTATTATTTTTCTCAACACATTCTTTGACTTTGTGATCATCGGCAGTTTTCTCGATCTTTTCAGTGGGTGATTTGCACTCTCCACATTCCCGACCTTTTACTTTTTTTGCAAGTTGATCTTTTACCAACTCCTGCAAGATAGAGCCACCCTGTTGCCATAAATGTAGCATTTCAAATCTTAGTTTTTCATCATTTTTACGTTTCAAGCATTTACTAATCTGAAAAATATTAAAATCCCGTAATTAGTGAAAAATACCGATATTCCTAAAACATCACGTAATTACTGACAAAATCTCGAAATATCTTAAATAGTCCCGTAAATAAGGCAAATATCCCAAAATTCCCAACAAATCTCGTAATAAGTGCAAGTATCCCGGAATGTATGTCGTCTACAACACCCCACATTGCACAACTAAACGTACATGAGTAACACAATACAGTATAGCTGCTATCAATGATCGGAAGAGGAGGTCGGTTAGGTCTAAGAGTAGTTAACCACCACATAGAGCGAAAACAACTATCATCGGTTATCACATAATTTTAAACTGTCGCCATCCTTTAATTTTCTTTGTATTAATAAGTGAAGCACATATTAGTATCAGAATTAGTTCGGAAAATATAGGAGGGTAGTAACAGAAGATGAAAAGTATCATATTCAAAGAATAGTTGAAGTTTTCACAACATAAATCACACATTTCATCCCATGTAAGTACCATCCCATCATTTTCCGAACGACCAACATTTGCTACGACTTCCTAATACTAACATAAGCTTCACTTGTAAATATTAAGAAAATTAAGGAATAATAACAGTATGAAATTTTGAGAAAACCGATGAAAATAGCGTATTTACGGTATTAATGACACATTTCATCCCCTGTAACTACCACCCTATATTTTTATGAAAGATCAAACATTTGGTACATCTTTCTAATAATAACATAAGCTTAACTTGTAAATATTAAGAAAATTGAGGAATGATAACAACTTAAAATTTCGAGATAACCGATGTATTTTCTTCCTACAATTAACGGAATCTTATTAAACGTATAATATCGTTTATGATCAAGCCAGCGAGAACAACCCCGACGTGCTGTGTCGGGTTTTCCCTAACCAGGTATATGACGCATGTAGATGCATAGTTTCCTACGCGTCTTTTCTTTATAACTCTTTTTCCACCACCTTTTCCCATTTCTACAATCTACCGAGAGATAAGAAAGAATATACTGATAGACATGAGCACTCGCCGCGACAACATCTTGGTTCGTCTCTCCGTCGAGTACCGACACTTCGGGAACCCAAGATGCACACTCTTGTTAACTCTGTAGTAACTCTGTCACGTTACTATAACAATATTGAATATCCTGATTTTTGTATTATTACAACGCACCTCATCGTTTATTAATATACCTGTCCAACAAATGAGTGACCCCGACCTGATTTCCGCACGAATATTTTAGTGAAAATCGTGATGTAGGTGTAAGCAGACAATTATTTGAGTGCTTGCATGAAATTTGAACCAGAAGATGCAGAACTGTGGTTTCGGTTAGTCGAAAGTTTCTTCAAGAGTGCGAAAATTACAACCGAAGAGGACAAATACAACGTTGTACTTCCCGCATCTCGGAACAATATATGCTCGGGAAGTGCGTGATTTGATAGTGGAAGAGCCACGTGACGACCTTTATATACAACTCAAAACCGAGTTGAGTAAGCGACTCGGCGTCTCACAAGAAGCGAAGATACTTCAATTGCTCGAGTGCGAGGATATGGGCGATCGCAGGTCCGCGCAATTTTTGCGTCATCTCCGCGCACTTAGCGGGCCGGTTAACATAGCACATGCGCCTCTCCCTCAGATTGCGGTCGAGATAGAGGCGGACATACTCTTTATAAGCAAGTAATACGGACACTTGACACCGTCACTATTAGCACGAGCAAGGCGGTGGCAGGTATGCGTGGGGAAAGCGCGTAGCGGATCAACGGGCGGAGTTCCTTTGAGGATGACTGCTGTTGGAGATGACCGCAAGGCTAAAACTGATAGTTGTACGAGAGAAACACGCTAACGTACAGATGACCCGTCTACGGGGATTCTATACCCGACATGATCTTTGTTTCGGACAACATGACCTCAAGGCTAAATGCATAGGGGATGATCAAGAAGTATACAACCAGCAATCATCAGTTCATTACCTTTGGTCTTGTAAACGAATCATGGGCGAACGGTAATAGCATAATGCTGTCACAGATGGTACCTCGTGAGGTGCAAAACTTCTATGCCGCGGAAACGTTACACAGGGAACACAGGTGAGACCTATTGGTGGATAAGTAAAATTGCGGACATAACTTTCATATGGAGAACCCAACAGGCTCGCGACGGACGACCTCCAGATTACTAGCCCGACGTCCTACCGACCGAGCCATCGCAGGTCTCAGGAAATAAATTACATTATATTAATTTCAATTAACATATGATGATTATCTTATCAGTCCTTATTATAAACCAGTGAAAAAGAGAAATTGTACAATCCTTATACTAGATTTTTTCTGTATAAATTGTCCACTTTCCAAATTTAGTGAAAGAAGGGCTTGCTATAACCTAAAAAATTTAGCTATATATAACTTTAAACATTAACAATGGATAAATATCTACTACACTAATTAATCAACATAGCTATGATATAAATATTAGGTTGCATCTATGTGCATGTGTTTACTTATAAAAGGAATAAAATATTAATTATATATTATTATTATTAATAATTAAAACAATATTTCTTAATTATAGTATCTAAAACTTTAAATTAATTGTATTAATCTTTAATAGTTGTGAGGCGAGCCTCACTAGCCCAGACATATATATATAGTATCAGGGGGGAGATTGACAGAGCGGGGCACACCTAAAACAAAAACATATATATATTAGTAATAAGAAAATAATAACTTATGGATATAAATTAATATAATAAGAAATATATGTATAGTATTATTACCTTGTTACGCACTGGAATCCTTGGGTCCAATAGCGGTCCAACGTTGACCATTCGTACTCTGGAGAACTCCTTGGGTAGCTCTCGTTGATGATCCTGGGTGTTCGTTGGAGCTCGTAGTTGATTCCTGGGCCTCCTGTAAATAGAATAATAATAAGTAAAATAATATTAATGAATGTAGGATAAGTTAGGATAAATATAATAGATATATGGGATATAAGGAAATATATGTTTTGTATGGGAAGTTTGAGGTTAGGAATAGGTAAACATTAGTTTAAGAATATGGGCCCGAGCCATTCTTGTCACCGACGTTCACCGAAAGATAGGATAGGAAATAATCATGTTTTATATACGTATGTTTGAGGAAAATGTAAGGAAAGCAAGGAGATGGAAATAAATGAAAGGCAACACACGAAACGATACCACCTACCGTACAGACGAAGTCTACCTGTGTCCATCGATGCCGTCTGCACCTGTCCTCGTCCACAGGAGCCAACATTGCGGTGATCCTGTCCAGGTACGGAGTTCCCCCGGCGAAGAGTGTGATCCTGTAGAACACCAATAAAACTGACGATCAAGAAAACTGCATACGGGTATACGCGCACGTAGATAAACAACGTGTGTATATTTCTCGACGAGCGTGAGAGTGGGGGAAGTGTTCTCGCTCTCGCGCAACTGCTCGACGCAAGATGGTGGTACCCCGCGGGGGAACGGAGGAACGAGCGGGAACGATATATATAGACTCCCCACGTGTAAGAGAGAGAAAGAAGATATAATGATGCATTGGGGGAGGTGGAGAATTCGCCCGCTGCGGATCATTTTCGCAAGAGTCGTACCGCCACTAGAAGAGAGGTTGAAGAAGAGAGGAATAGGTGGCGGTGCAGTAGTTGCCAGGAAATTCGAATCGGACGAACGGAGAACGGAATTGGAGAAGAACAACGGCAAGGAAGTATATCAGTAGCGCCGTGTAACGGAAAAATGGAAAAGGATATCGAGGAAGAAGAACGACGACGAGACTCACCGCCGATACCTTTACGGAGAAGCATCGAGAGATTTTTGAGAGATAGTAACTGAGAGATATACGTTGATAAATAGCGGAAATTAAAAAGAGATTTGAAAGGAGTATTAAAGAGATTAGAAAAGAAAGGAATATTATTAGAGAGTTCTTTTCTAAAAGTAAAGGAAAGGAGGAGAAGGAAAAGAACAGAGAAGGAGAATAGAGAAAAACAGCGGTGAGTGGTCTGCACGTGGCCATTTTATACTTTATATTTTCTTTTCGTAGTGAACCGGGTTCCTCACGCGCGGTAGTTAATAAATTTTCGCGGTAGTGATTAAATTCAAATTAATGTATATATAATTAACTGTGCTTTATTGAAAGAGTGTGACGAGAAGATCGGGCCCGTATATTCGGAAATTGATTGTCGGGAATAAAAATATAAATTTTGATTTATAATTGTGAGGAATGAATATATACGTATGAATTAACTGAAATAAATCTATTATAGAGATTGTTAATATTATTATAGTAGTTAATTATAATTCGTCAAATCTCCTCATCCTTTTTGTTAAAAAGTGTCGTTCCCGCAACGACGACACTACGAACCCGAGACCGAGCCAGCTTCAGTAGTGAGGAGAACGGATACTTAAATACATATATGGGGTATTCCACGTGAAGTGGTCCGATCAAAATTTTAAAATGCACCAAATTTTGGGTACACATTGCAAATGTTTTTCAGAATACAGAAAAAAATTTTTAGGTACTGGAATCTATTTGCTCAAAAGTTATTTTAACCTCAAAAAGTGAATTTTTTCTAGTTTTTTTCAATACCAGCTGGGTTTACCGTTATTTAACTCAAACTCTATCAACTTTTACTATAAAACATTATATATAACATTCGTTGCTAACTATGTCTAGAATTTATCCTTCTGGGTTAGAATTTCTAATCTCAAGGTTAATGTTACATAAACTACATGTCAATATTCAACTTAAAAATAGTGTAAGTGCGCCACAATTGATTTTTTTATCCAAAAGTCTAAAAAAAAGCTTGAAGCAATACCTTTCAAATGGTCTGTAGCATTTTTGGGGCCTTCAATTCTGTAAAAAGTTATGATAAATTAAAGAAACTCGAAATTTTTTTAAAAATTTAAATGGGAATTATCATGTTAATTTTTATGAATTTTATGTCTTTCTTTAAATTATCATAACTTTTTACAGAATTGAAGGCCCCAAAAATGCTACAGACCATTTGAAAGGTATTGCTTCAAGCTTTTTTTTAAGACTTTTGGATAAAAAATCAATTGTGGCGCACTTACACTATTTTTAAGTTGAATATTGACATGTAGTTTATGTAACATTAACCTTGAGATTAGAAATTCTAACCCAGAAGGATAAATTCTAGACATAGTTAACAACGAATGTTATATATAATGTTTTATAGTAAAAGTTGATAGATTTTGAGTTAAATAACGGTAAACCCAGCTGGTATTGAAAAAAACTAGAAAAAATTCACTTTTTGAGGTTAAAATAACTTTTGAGCAAATAGATTCCAGTACCTAAAAATTTTTTTCTGTATTCTGAAAAACATTTGCAATGTGTACCCAAAATTTGGTGCATTTTAAAATTTTGATCGGTCCACTTCACATGGAATACCCCATATATATATTTAATATTAATTATCAAGGAAATTGTACAAGGTAGAAGTATATTCCACGTGGTGTAATGCGCGGGATACTACATCACATAGTAGTATCTAAAGCTTTAAATTTATCAAATAAAAAATAATTAACTGATAACAATTTTTAAAAAATTGTGTTTGTCCAATTAATCGGTATTTAAAAATTTTTTCTTTGATGGTTGAGCATAATAGAGGACCAGACTTCAGCTTCCCGTGGTATTCTACCCTACGGTCCATGTCCGGGGTACACATACTACCACATGCACAAACAAATGCCCATCCCTTCCCCTTCCCTCTTTCTACTCTCACCGGTAATGCAGAGGCGCGCGTGCGAATGCAATTCCTCCGTTTTAATTAAAGTACGTGCAAGCGCAATATCAGAGCCATCCTGCACTTTGCAATAATTGAGCCTGCTTTCGAAAGACTCAAGGTTTCATCTTTAATATTTTTTATTTCATAGATTTATTTCGTTCGATCTGCTTGTTTTGTGACAATATCATGCAAATAAGTCAACTAAAATTTACTAAATATACACAGTAAAATATACAGTAAAAATTTTTTAATAATTTAGGTAATATTAATTTGAAAAAATGAAATTATTTTTTAAATATGAGCTCAAATGTTTTAAATCTTATAGGTAAATGCTATACTCTATGCGGAATCATTGAAATCACTTTATAACTAGACACCACTACTGTATTGGCAACAATGCAAATACTGTAAGCTCTATAGTGTATTTTCATTAACCATTTAAGTAAGTATGGGAAATGCATAATTCTCAATTGACTTTTCACTTTCCGCAGTAGTGATCCAATATAGCATTCCCAAATTCATAAAAGACTTAATAATCACGGAAAAATGTGTATACAAGATTAACACGAACGAAATACTTTACTATAAGTAAAGTAACTTGCCCATATATCTATACGGGCAAACGGCCCTTATCGAAATTTTTTGTCATATTGTCCCACTTGGTTTGTGAGTTTCACAACGACATTCATTCAATACGACAAATTTTAAGACGTTTCGATTCGATCACCAGCCTGGTCTCTTCAGTAAGGAACTGGTGATCTTTCTTAGACGACTATCGTGAAAGCGATTGCTTGGTTTCGATAGATGTTCTCGCGGCTATTTCATTTTTCCATTTCGAATTCGCTAGCAGGTAGGTAAAATCCAAGGATCCACCTAGCGGTTGCAATCGAACCACCAAGGAAAACCTAACCGTAATCGTATACAAATTTCACGTTCGGAAAGGTTTTAAGTAAGTATAATACCGGGTTAACACGAACGAAATACTTTACTTCAAATAACTTGCCCGTTTGTTAATAGATATACGAGCAAGTTGTCTTATTTAAAGTAAAGTATTTCGTTCGTGTTAACCCGGTATTATACTTATTTAAAACCTTTCCGAACGTGAAATTTGTATGTGTATACAAGGTTTATAAAGCCGTTGGTCAAGATAACGGATGTAAAATGGTTGACCAAATTTCATAAAAAGCTTTAATATCGGTTATATTTGATCCATCATATGTTGAGATTTAAAGTATCTACATGGAGAAAAATTTCTGATAATTTTTACCTTGTAAGGTTAGTAAACATGGGACGAACTGTCTTTTTTGAAAAAAATTTTTCCAGAAAAGACAGTTTGTCCGACTTTTACTATTCTTACAGGATAAAAATTATCAAGAATTTTTCTCCGTGTAACCTCAAATTCTCAATACCCTGAAACCCCGTTTACACATATTCTCATGACTTTAAAAATTTCTTGAATTTTGGTATGACACATTGGATCTGCAATCTTTAGTTTTAAAAATGTAGCCTTGATTTATTAAATAATTAAATCACAATATTTTACATTTTTCACCTGTAATGAATTAATCTATTCAACGTTAAAACCATATAGTTTAAATGTTAAACTTCAAAGTTAGTAAGTATTTTACTTAAGATATCAAGTAAAATTTTACATATCCTATTAATTTCATTGTAGTAGATCAGTAATATTTATTTGGCCTCTTTAGAAATGACTCTTTAGTGAATTTTACTTAACTATCCAGTAATTTTTACTTAACTTTTCTTCTGTATTTATTTATGCGCTCCGTTGATTTACTTTTAATATCAAATTTGGACAAAGTAATTTTTTATTATGAAACAAGCTTAATATTTTAGTTTCAATTTGTCTACAATATCACCTACAATTATAATTTATTATTTTTTTCAAATTTTTTAGACGTCATTATTATCATAGTATTATTTTAAATTTATATTAGTGATATTTATAACGACGTATCTTTGTATTCAATGTTAGTAATGTAATACTGGAATGACTAGTAACTTAGAAAGTTTGAAACATCTATATGAAATAACTTCCCTTAACTTCTTTAATAATCAGATTTCATAAAGCATGTTCCAGAATTTCAGTTAAATTCTTCATTTGGAAGGTAGATGCTATTCTTGTGGCAATATGTTTCAGTTAAGAATTTATTATGAGTTTATTCAGAATAAATCGCTATTTTGTTAGTTATAAAGTTCACTTAAGTGACTCACATTGATAATATTTTTATAATAATAAATATATAAATATTATATTATATATTAATATGTTTATTTGTATGTATTATTTAATTTTAAAAGTAAAGTACAATATTTCAACCTTTGTATTTTACTACATATAGCTTAAAGACAAAAAATCGATATAATGCATTCACTTTCTTAATTTTTATAAATTTAATCATATTTCTTTATACACATTTTTTTAAGACATAATGAATAAAAAATATATGAACTTAACTTATCAATAATTAATAATATTATGCAAATATTAAAATGTAGATTAATTTGTTTATAAATAATAAAAAGAAAAAAATATTGTTTACCACGTGGCAGGAATGTATTATTCATGACAATGCTTCCTTTTTGTGAAAACAGAATGTCTTATCACGCAATCTTTAAAAATTTATGATACGAAATATCAAGCTATTATATTGTAGAAATAAAGCGTGAAATAACGTCAAGTGAAGGAAAAAAGTTGCGTTCTTACCCCGAAAGAAAAAAAAATTTATATCCATTAAATCACTTAGCGTTGTTAAAAAATGAGGTAGCGAATGTAGCTATAAAAATAATCGATGTTAAAAACTTTGTAAAATTTATTGGAGACAAAAAGCTTTTCAAAGACATCGGTTGCTACAACGATAGGTAAGGAAGTTCACTTGTAGGATCTTTGATAAATAAAAAAGTAGGTAGTGTTCTATATATATATCGGATGATAATATAATGTGTAAAGAAGATATAACAATTTTTTCATATTAAAACCAATTAACAGTTTTGCAAGAGCAAGTGATTTATTCTTACATTTAAAACTGTAAAAATTTAATATTAATTATCTTTCTAATTTTAAATAATTTATGGACACGTCTTTCATAAAACAATTAGAAAACCAAATGAGAAGTATATGTACCAAGCAAAACGATGCGCACACAAGGCACTACACCGTAAAACGAATATTTGGCGTAAGACTAAATAAAAAAGTTTATACTTCAAAAGCTAGACAAGTTGTACTGTAAGATAGGTGAACTTCTGATCTTTCAACGGTTCGTTCGGAAGGAGGAAGAGGAAATATAAGCGCTAAACAAAGAGAGGAAAAAAGTAGGAACCTTTTGACTTTGCTCGTGTGTGCAGAGCTTGCGGTCCCTGGTCGCCTCCATCGCACACTCTCGAAAAAGCCCTTGCGACGGATCGATATCGGGACATCGTTGCCGAGGGCGCGGATGTACATGCGCGCGAGTCGCACCTCGAGACGTTCGTCCCTACGAGGTCGGTGAGATTGCCTCGAGATGCTTCTGGAGCATTACAAATGATCCAGTTTTGATGAAACTTGCCTTTCATTGTTATAATTCGATCAAATAAATGGTTCTACGTTAAGTACGGGTAACTTAATCATTTTTTTTACAATTCTTGCAACCAGTCTTTATATTGCTTATTTCTATACACATATACTACTTTTTGATAAATACAAGATGGATTTTTATATAAATATAGCGTATTTTCGTAAACAGTAATGTTGCTAATAAAATTTTTCTTTTACCAGTAATTTATTTACAGTACTATGAGCTACTATTCAATGAGCTTTTATTAATATTTAATTTTGATAACTTGAATACAACGACAATCAAATACATATAAATATATACAGAATCAACAGTTTCCTATAATGATCTATAATCTTAATTAATCCGCAGAATGCTTCTGTAAATTATTAAGTAACAGGTTATGAAAGAGTAAAATCTCGATCAACTTTAATGTTGACAGATGTAGTATTATCTTTCATATATTAATAAATCGACACGTTTTACATGAATAGGTAACAATATTTGAAAGGTATAGACAATATCATTGGTAATTACATAATCTTCGTCAAAGCAGTATAGACCGATACATTTATAAACGCGTTAATCTTGAATATTCTTCTCGACGTGGTAGATATCGTCTTACCCTGAAACGTTAACTAAAAGCTGTTGCTCACAGTACCCATGCCCCTCGCCCCCTCGCTACGCCCTGACGCACCCCCCTCCTCCTACCCCGGCAACCTCCCCTGATCGTTCCCCCTCTCCGCGCGCGGAATGGACGATATTCTCCTCTCTTGCCAGGAGAAAGTGTACGCGTCAACGCGTATGCGCGTTTATCCCGTATTCCCGTGACGTCACTACCGACGACCTCCCCCCTTCGGCGCTTTATCACTGGAGGCGCAGGGGAAATAAGAGGTTCGCGCGTGCGCAGCCCACTACTGGGTTAATAGGTTACGTTATCAATTGGCGTCCCTTGCCCCAACGTGGGGAGAGAAAGCAGAGTGGGGAGGGCGGAGGAGGGTGGAGGAGGGGGTGCAGCTAGCGAGAGTGAGAGGAGCCGCAGGACGCGAGGATTCACGTCGCCCCCGCCGCAACGTCGCCACTGCCGCTCGGCCACCTATTTACTACTTCTCGATTCAATCCCGCCCTCTCACGTATATTTGCAACCCTTTTCTACAATCACCCATCTCTACGTGCCTTCGTTTTCGACTTCTTTCAATTGGCCGTACGTACATGTAAAACTTAAAGCACCTATTTTCGGTGCTTCAATTGATGAGATCGTATTTATCGACATTGACGAGCAGCGTATGTCTGCATATGTTTTTTTTTTGGACGTTAATCGATATTTCGGAAGCTAACATCTCAAGCCTTTACATGTTTGAGTTTGGATGGAAGTTGGGATGGAAGAATCGTCGGTAACATTAGAATCATGTTTTATTATTTACCCATAACAATATTGTTATTAATTATAGCTATACGATGAATGCACTTCAATCGTTGTATCAATAACCTTGTTACGAAATTATAGTCGGAAAGGTACGGCTATATAAAACAGTGATGTATGTATATGTTCTTGTTTTTATTATACTTTTTGGCTCTACATACTCAAAAAATATCGAGTTTATAGAATGCCCTTACAGTAGACGACTCTTGTGATTAGTTCAAACTATGCTTTTGTTTTTATCGTTGTAGCGTGTACTTTATTGGCAAGATGTCTTGTAAATATTACTTAAGTTTATTCTTTAATTTCCACAATAAAATTTATCGCCCTCGATATGTACTGTGAAAGATACCTTCCTATAATCTCTACTCTTTTTTCAATGTATAGCAGTCGCAATTTTCATATTGACGGCAACGTGATTCGGGGACTGAAAAGTGATAAGATACGCTATATTCAATAATATATAACAAAAAATGGAAATTCTGGTTAACTTAAACAGCTCATAAATTTTTGTTAACCAAAATATCAATTATCGGTCCAACGAGATCTTTGTATCCATATAGTCTAAACTACTTCCTCCCTAAATGTCTCACAAAAAAAATTATAAGGACTGAAACGGTAAGAGTTTAAGAATTGCTGAAAACGCACTTTTTGACATTTTAGGTTGACTTTAAATAAGCATAACTTTGGCCCTCATTGTGCCTTTTTCAGTAAACCCAAAATAAAAACAAAGCTCATTTTAATGCAAATTTAATCGTCTTTTGTTTATTAAAAAACATTAAAAATTTACAATTTAGAAGCAATTTAAAAATGTGCAAAATTTAAAAAAAAAACAAGCCTACATTTGACTTTATCAAAAATCACTTAATTAAAGTAATTAAATCTAATACGTTTGTATTAAATGCTTATATATGGTAAATTTGGTTAAACATAAATATCTATCATAGATATCGAGACTTTAAAAATAGATATCTAGATCCCTAATTAAAACAGAGTACTGAAATTTTAGTTTTTATTTATTTATTTATTAGTATTTGTAATATTATAAAACACTAAGTTTACAGCGAAAACATTGTAATGACTCATGTATATATTGTACATTTACCAGCTCTGAATTTATAAAGATACTTAAGGCCAACATCAATTAAACATGTTTACATAATGAGAGTTTATAATACAAAATATTCTAGAATAAGTTATTTAACCGAATTATAACTTATGTAACGTAAACTGATCTTTTAATAATCCATTTTTCTATTTTTATTGTAAAACATTAAAAAAGATAATATAATACATTTTCTGCGACTTGACATATATACAATTTAATTTCCTTAGGTTAGCTTAAAAGTATAATTTATTATGTTGCTTTAAAATATTTAAATTGTTCTACAAAGAATAATTTCCTGGCAAGAATTACTATATTGCATACGCAAGTACTCGCAGATTAACATTATGAAAATCTAAAATGGTGCCTTTTACAATTTATCTTCAAACGCAGTAAAATTTCTTGTGCTTGTAATTTTAAAAGGTATTTTTAATAATTTTTTTATATCATTGTATTATCCTATTAGGTATAGATTAACACTTTTTAAAATAACATTTTACTTGCTTGCCCACTCGACTACTGTACAAAGCTTAATGATATTGATATTGATAATTATTAAACATGTAATTTACAATTAAAGTGTTACTTTTAACTGGAGCTTACTTAATTTATATATTCAATTTAAAATAATATTTATTCTTAAATTAATACTATCATCTTAATAGAAATTTTACTTTCCACTGTAAAAAGTTTGTCTCTTGAAAAAGAAAAACGTACGTTATTAAATCTGTGAAAAATGTATGAAAGAATAAATGTATAGTATAATATAATTTGAAACATAACGTTATAGTTCTAATTACACCGAAACATATTACCATTATATTTTTACAATGACGCATTCTGGGTAAAGTAAATCCACAATTTAAGTATTTATTATTTTTTGGCTTAACATATTTGTCAACATATTCACAAATACACGCGAAATAAATTTTATTAAAAAAATAAACTTAATTGTAGAAAGTTTTAAAAAATGCTTATGCCTATATATAAATAGAAGATTGGTCAAAAAAATGTTTTGTGGTAAACTCTGCTGTGTAACAGTTATGGTATGAAAAAGTTATATCTTATTTTTCAAAAATCCATGTACAGAAACATATCAGTTATAAATATGCATTTAAATATAATCCATTTAAATTAAATATTATATCAATAACCTTGTTACGAAATTATAGTCGGAAAGGTACGGCTATATAAAACAGTGATGTATGTATATGTTCTTGTTTTTATTATACTTTTTGGCTCTACATACTCAAAAAATATCGAGTTTATAGAATGCCCTTACAGTAGACGACTCTTGTGATTAGTTCAAACTATGCTTTTGTTTTTATCGTTGTAGCGTGTACTTTATTGGCAAGATGTCTTGTAAATATTACTTAAGTTTATTCTTTAATTTCCACAATAAAATTTATCGCCCTCGATATGTACTGTGAAAGATACCTTCCTAATCTCTACTCTTTTTTCAATGTATAGCAGTCGCAATTTTCATATTGACGGCAACGTGATTCGGGGACTGAAAAGTGATAAGATACGCTATATTCAATAATATATAACAAAAAATGGAAATTCTGGTTAACTTAAACAGCTCATAAATTTTTGTTAACCAAAATATCAATTATCGGTCCAACGAGATCTTTGTATCCATATAGTCTAAACTACTTCCTCCCTAAATGTCTCACAAAAAAAATTATAAGGACTGAAACGGTAAGAGTTTAAGAATTGCTGAAAACGCACTTTTTGACATTTTAGGTTGACTTTAAATAAGCATAACTTTGGCCCTCATTGTGCCTTTTTCAGTAAACCCAAAATAAAAACAAAGCTCATTTTAATGCAAATTTAATCGTCTTTTGTTTATTAAAAAACATTAAAAATTTACAATTTAGAAGCAATTTAAAAATGTGCAAAATTTAAAAAAAAACAAGCCTACATTTGACTTTATCAAAAATCACTTAATTAAAGTAATTAAATCTAATACGTTTGTATTAAATGCTTATATATGGTAAATTTGGTTAAACATAAATATCTATCATAGATATCGAGACTTTAAAAATAGATATCTAGATCCCTAATTAAAACAGAGTACTGAAATTTTAGTTTTTATTTATTTATTTATTAGTATTTGTAATATTATAAAACACTAAGTTTACAGCGAAAACATTGTAATGACTCATGTATATATTGTACATTTACCAGCTCTGAATTTATAAAGATACTTAAGGCCAACATCAATTAAACATGTTTACATAATGAGAGTTTATAATACAAAATATTCTAGAATAAGTTATTTAACCGAATTATAACTTATGTAACGTAAACTGATCTTTTAATAATCCATTTTTCTATTTTTATTGTAAAACATTAAAAAAGATAATATAATACATTTTCTGCGACTTGACATATATACAATTTAATTTCCTTAGGTTAGCTTAAAAGTATAATTTATTATGTTGCTTTAAAATATTTAAATTGTTCTACAAAGAATAATTTCCTGGCAAGAATTACTATATTGCATACGCAAGTACTCGCAGATTAACATTATGAAAATCTAAAATGGTGCCTTTTACAATTTATCTTCAAACGCAGTAAAATTTCTTGTGCTTGTAATTTTAAAAGGTATTTTTAATAATTTTTTTATATCATTGTATTATCCTATTAGGTATAGATTAACACTTTTTAAAATAACATTTTACTTGCTTGCCCACTCGACTACTGTACAAAGCTTAATGATCTTGATATTGATAATTATTAAACATGTAATTTACAATTAAAGTGTTACTTTTAACTGGAGCTTACTTAATTTATATATTCAATTTAAAATAATATTTATTCTTAAATTAATACTATCATCTTTATAGAAATTTTACTTTCCACTGTAAAAAGTTTGTCTCTTGAAAAAGAAAAACGTACGTTATTAAATCTGTGAAAAATGTATGAAAGAATAAATGTATAGTATAATATAATTTGAAACATAACGTTATAGTTCTAATTACACCGAAACATATTACCATTATATTTTTACAATGACGCATTCTGGGTAAAGTAAATCCACAATTTAAGTATTTATTATTTTTTGGCTTAACATATTTGTCAACATATTCACAAATACACGCGAAATAAATTTTATTAAAAAAATAAACTTAATTGTAGAAAGTTTTAAAAAATGCTTATGCCTATATATAAATAGAAGATTGGTCAAAAAAATGTTTTGTGGTAAACTCTGCTGTGTAACAGTTATGGTATGAAAAAGTTATATCTTATTTTTCAAAAATCCATGTACAGAAACATATCAGTTATAAATATGCATTTAAATATAATCCATTTAAATTAAATATTATATCAATTATAGTTGTGCGATCGTAAATAAAATATGTAATTAAACATTTTAAAAATGTATATTAATACGTAAAATAAATATCAAAATATTAAGTTAATATATAGTTGAAATTATTGTAAGTGCTTTCATAAGGTACATCTATATGATTCTAAGTTAAACATTCATATAACAATTCAAAATAGCTTATACATAAATATGGTTTTAATGCATTGTGTCTGACCTGATTCAGTTATTTCTACTGTACGCGTGTAAAATATAGTATTTTTAATCACTTATGGAAATAAAACTTACTAGTTACAATGGATAAAGATGCAAGTGAATAACATTATCTGGATTATCGCTTATTTTTATTACAATTCAAGAAAAAAAGTGTAGTTGAGTACATGCTACAATTTTAAAACCTACAGGTCGCCAAAAAATATACACGATAAACTCTACTTATTTGCATGCATATTTAAACTGAAGTAACAAAAAAAAAGTAGTTAAAAATATGACATCGTTTAAAAATTAGAAACAATTAAGTCGATACGGTAGGAGAGATAAAAAGCGCCTTCGAGTCACATCGATTAAACATTCAGTATCGGCTCGCGAAATTTCTGCACGAGCCGCAGAAAAGAGAGTAGGTAGTGAAGGCGAACACGAATGGGATGGAGGGAAGCAGGGCGGAGTCCCGGTCGATATCCACTTGGTCCCTTCTACTTCGCCCGGTCTCCGGTCTACGTCTCCCGGTTCTCTTCGAGCTCCTGGGAATTATATCGACGATCGCGAGGTATCTCCTTCTTGAGGCCAACTCCGCGCCTCTGACGTATACCAAGCTTTTTTCTTTCCTTACCCAACTTTCGTATGTGTATATATATATATCTCTTTACGAAAAGCTCGGTAATCGTGATTACTGCACTCGAATTTGAAGAAAACAAGTGAATTTAGCATTAAGGCGCTCCTGCTTTGTTTTATTTCGGTACTATCGTGGATCTGACATTTCTGAAATTGACTTCTTTTCTTGTATCCTAGTTATAAAAATATAATTCAACTTTTCTCTATTGCTTGATGCATACGATAGCTATTTGAAAATTACAAACATTTTGTAATCTTTTACATATTTACTATAATCATTTTTTTTTTTTTAATTTTATCAATGCTACGTGTAAAGTAAAAAATAATTTTTATATTACCCATCATGCAGAATTTGAAAAATATTTGAAAGTAATTTTTTTGCAAACCAGCAACATTAAAGCTTAGTAAAACGAACCTTTTTTCACAAGTAGTTACTGCGGCCAAAAATTTTCTTTTTCAATTTTTGACCTGGAACAGAAAATCAAATATTCTTGAGCTATATATAAGATTAGCTATACGAATAAGCATATGGAAATTGAAACATATCATCTTTTCCGAAAACGGAATTCAGTTTCAACAAATGCCTTGTATAAGTAGGTTAAAGAAGTTCGTTTTAAGAGAGTTTCTTTTATGAAAAGTACTAAAATTGGAAATATAGTATTATCATAACGTTTAGTTTAGCTTATTATGTAACAATATTTAGCAGGAAATATACGTTAGTTGAGTAAAATAAATTCTCACTTTTCTTGATGCATTAAATATTTAATTCTCTCCTCCCATATTTGCGAACAAAATGATTTTATAGCTTACAGCTTCTTTAGATCCCGTTAAATTTCTCAACAAGTGAGTTACGTCTATTGCATTTCGAATGAAATTCAAAGCTGAAAGAACGTAAGTTCAATCTAATAATTGTATTTTATCATTTTTTACTTGTTCAAATGTAACGTAGCAAAGTTAATCGTTAATACTAATTTTTTTCAAAATTGATACGCGGTTCAAATTATAAAAAATGTTTTATCAGATACTAATTTTTTTCAAAATTGATACGTATTTCAAATTATAAAAAATGTTTTATCAGCAAGTGCAATAAAATATTTAATATCATAATAAAGAATTATGGTATACTAGTCTGTTAAATAAATCAGGTCAATGTCTATAAATTTCAAACGCAATCCCATAAGGTTTATAAAAATAATTTTCTTAACTTTTTCCAAGAAAATGGAGATCGTATACAATGTCCCCTTAGCATCGCTTTCATCTTATCTCTCCAAGTTCATCACTGCAAAACCTTTTTTATCGCAAGGACGCAACACGCACTCGCATTTTCATCACCCCCCTAAGGCACTTCCTGTTCGATCGAATACCTGCGTCTTTGAGTAGCACTTACTTATCACTCGAATTACTTTAACAGACACCACATTTTATTCCTTCTTATGACGATTTTTAACATAAACCTGGTCATTTTGGGGCACTGACAGGGATGGTAAAATAAAATATCATTAGTAAAACGATTTTGTAGGGATATTTATATTTGTAATTATACTTGGTATATTTAAATAAATAATACAATTCTTATTATATAAATTATGTTTTTCTTAAAGCTCATGATAGCTCTAAAACTTAAATAATAAATAAAAACTGGTCACGTTAACATGCATATTATTATTAATTAAATAAAAATTATTAAGAAACGTAAACAAATGAGAAATATCTTCTCATTTCAGTGTGCCATTATTCGGACACTTTTTCAAATATGAAACATCATTTGAATGTTGTTCCATAAATACGGACATATAAAGCGAATATGTGTATATACATATATATTGTGGAGCACTCGGGTTTTATAAATAAATAAAATTAAAATTGAAAATTTAATAATGATAATATTATCAATATATTTATTTATAATAAAACAAATAGTATTCGTAAACTCATATTTTTTGCTTACATAACTTCGTGAATTATTTGATTCTGAGACACTTAATAACTTCTTACTAATAAATAGATTCTTTTAGTGTTTATATTTCTGCATATTTTCAACAGTTTTTTAAGATTTATATTATTTGTCATATATATACTCTTTATAAACATAGATAATATAATTTTACTTAAATGTCATATTTAAATGTTCCATTAATAGGGCACTGTTCTGCAACTGGTATTTTTACCTCAATGAAAAATTAATATTGATTGTCAATATTCAACATCAGTTTTGTCGAAAAGCTGTGTAGGTGAAAAGTGACTGCAGACCAAACTTTACACGATGCTCATGAAAATAACTTCTATTTCTTGAAAAATTTTCTTTCATTTTCTAGGTCACACATTTATTAAAGTTTTATGCTCTTATTTTATTCCTCGTTAGTAAGTACATAAGGAATTTATTGAATTATTAAATTTTTATTCTATTGAGTAAAAGTTTTTTGATAGTTATTTTTATATAATGGTATAGATATAAGAAAATATCAAGTAAAATTAATTAAAAAATACTAATTTTAAATGTTTAACCTCTGAGATACTTATTGTTATTTTAATAATAAAAATAATTATGCACAATTTCACACAAGTATATACTTGTATTAATTTTATAATAGCGATTTACAATTTTTTTCGATCGTTGTTAGATTTGTTTTTTATTTAATGTTGACTAGTTTTCATTGTATTGACCCTTCAATGCCTGGAGGGACATGTTTCAGACACCCCTTTTTTATTCTTGACAATTTTTTGAAAAAGTGTAACATTTATCAATAAAAGAATTCATGAGAGAAAAGTCAATACGTGAATCAAGCATTTACTCCACCGATTTGTAAGGTTTTAGATTCGCTGCAGTTCAGAAATCCCTTAAAAACTAGAATATAAAAAAAAGAAGTGTAGAAAACTCTTGAACTTCTAATTGTAAATTAAATTTTCTCGTGTTGATTATTGTTTCGGAACATTTTGTGGACGCCATTGGAATGAGCTCACTCTAAATTGTTAGAATATATAGCTATACGAATTTTTTTACATGCAAATAGCGTTAGTTTTGAGTCTTCAGAGACGGGTGTTTGTAAAGCGTAAAGTTTTTAATGGAATGACATTAACATGATAATTTTACCGTATACTAATTAAATATTTGTAACTCAGGCCAAAGCTGATTTTCTCATTGAAATTTGAAATGTTTTTTAAGACTTTCTTCTATTACTAGTTGAATGAATCAGAATGTTTCGCGAAAAGGGATGCCGGATTGGCATACATAGATGCAAATATTGCTGTGCTTCGGAGATATCGACTAAAATTCTTAGTTTTAAGTTTAATCTACATTTAACAAATATCATTTTCCAACTTCCCCTCGATCCATTTAATGCATTTGTGTAAACCCCACATGTATTTTTGAATGTGAAGGAAAACTATTTTCAACAAAATACATTATAAACAAATTTACCTAATTTATATACCTATTAATTTTAAAAGAAAAGGCGCAATCTTGACGAACAGTCGTACTTGTTTTATTCTTCATCGGTGTAGTTGATGATGGCGTATTGATACTTTTGCGAGGAACTTTGTTATGTAGCTTTTATTTATATATCTTTTATTCGGTCGTCATGGTTGATATTTTTACTGTTACTCCTCAAACAGTGCAAAACTTTAGGTAGCCGAACTAGCACCTTCGACGACTCATTAGCGATTACCACTTGTTCCTCGCAATTTCCTTTTGGTCACCGCCTTATTAACCCCACTCCAGAGGTTTTATATCGTAACATTCAATTTTACTTAGTAATCGGAATTGAAACTGTTACAAGGTGACAATATATTTTTGAGCGAGGTAAAGAATAATAATATTTTTTTTATTATTATTTTAACGTCGCTCTTTTTATGCTCCCAAACCGGTGCTAATCAGCGACGTAATATTCCCGAAGTAGTTGGTATTTAATTAATGACGAATGAGGTTGCAATGCATTCCAAATGTATAATTCAAATTGATAAGATGAACGTGTGAAAATAAAATGAAACTATTAAAAAAACAGATGGAAACAATTAGAATGTTGATTGAAACCTAATATATAAAAGGGGAGGAAAACGTACAGCCGATAATAAAGCCGATCGAGGGAAATTAACAATTAAGTAGCGATCATCGTTATCGCCAGTAGATATATATATATATATATATATGTAGGGCGCAAGCACAAATAATCTCGAACGCTATAACTTTGAAGGCCAAAATCTCTCTTTCTCTCCGTCTCTTTCTTTCTCAGTTTCAACCCTTAAATCTGTACGTGCGCGTGGACGCGTCCCCTTCCAGAATGGATAAAGAAAAGGCACCTCCACGTGGTGTTAGTATATACGCGACCGTTCCGTCCCTTCTTATGGCGGAAGGTCATTTCTCTCGACGAGACGACACGTGCTCCTATATATACATGGTCGCGCAGATTCTTTTGGCGTCAATTTTACCCTCTTTCCTTGGGAGAGGAGGGAGACCACTGGAATCAAACATTACAGAGCCAATTCAGCGAGGCAAACCGTTTGTGTACGAGAGACTAATAGAACGCGTCGTTCCGTGCGCGCAGCTCGACAAACATTAGTTGGGGAAAAACTTTATCTATTTTTGGACTATATTTCCTATCGATTTTACTTTTTCTGTATATACTCATTGCGGATTTTCTTTCGTGTTGATTATACTTTCGTGGCATACTGTTTATATTTAAAGATATAAACACGAGTGCGCAAGTAAAGATGTATTGTATAGTCACCACATTTTATTAATGGTAGAAACAAATAGTTGATGTAGATGGAACAAATGCACAACAATATCTAATATATTGACAATTATACAATACGACTCTATTAATAAAGGCAAAAAGTAATGGCGGTATTTTTACTTGAAAGTGAACCATCGATTACGATGCTCGGGCGAAGAAGTGCAACTAAATAATGTGTTTGAAAATACTATTATTTACACATCTTATGATCAGTAGGACACCGTTTCTTAATGAAAGCAATTAGGCATGAGCGTGTACTCGAAAAACTTGTCTCGAAACGAGTCGAGTTTTTTCATCGAGTTCGAGTCGAGTACTCGACTTTTTCGAGCATTACAGATGTACCGAGTTACTCGAAAAAATCGAGTTACTCGGATTGTTCGAGCAGCTTGGAGTGATCGAATTGCTCGAATAGCTCGAGCAAATAGATTTTTTCGAGCAACTCGGCTATTTTCGAGCATGTTGTTATTATCATTTACAACAGCATATTATCGGCGTGAAGTGGACTTTTTTACCACGTGTGTTTGCAGTACTCGACTATGCTCGCGCATTCACACTCGGCTTGAAAATCCCACTTTACCCCCCTTGGCACACAATACACTATTGTAAATACTCGAAAATAGCCGAATAATCCGAGTATTTCGAGTAGTTCGAGCGGATCGAACAGATCAAACGAATCGAGTAACTCGATTTTTTTCGAGTAACTCGGTGAAGTCGGAAAACCGACTCGACTCGTTACTCGGTTCGAGCTCGTCGAGTCGAATATTTCGATCGAATAACTCGATATTTTGGGTACTCGCTCATTGCTAAAAGCAATATTTGAACCTTGAAATATAAATGTAAATATAAATAAACACGAGTGTAACTAAATTGCTTAAAATTAAATTAAAAATTCATGATACGATTTTTAGTAGTATAATTAATTCTTATTTATACCCTGGTATACAGTTTCAAGGAAGGATAATAGGCTATAAAGGTATACGCAGTACTTACCCGAATTACTAGATAAAACACAATATTGTCCTGTCAAGGTCTACATCAATTTACTATAACTTATATATAATTATAACAAAAGCTTCCTTAACATTTTATTTTATTTACAGAATTTATAATAATATTATTATTCTACAATATTAGTAAAGAGTGAGCGTAAGAGAAAATATATCATATTTTAGTATTCGATAAGAATATACAATCGAAAGATGAAGAAGCTACAATGCGCATGTAGAATATAAAATTTTTTTTAAAAATATTTCATGTATATTTTGTTGAATAATGTTGAGCAACACTAAATCATTTACATCGTGAAAGCGAATAACAAGTCGTTTTCAATGCGAGAAGTATAATAGTATGAGAAAATTTCAATTTCAAAAGTTTTCTTATACTAAAAGATTGAAAATTCAGTTAGGTATAAATGTCTGCTTTCTATTCTGAATATAAACCTGCATCATTTTTATCAATATCCTATTCTTTTCTCCTAAAACCGATCTAACACAATTTTTTCATTACGCATACAGTTTAAGGAAAATGTACTTTCAAAAATTCGCTTTCCATATTCATACACATGGTTCATTGAAATCCGCACTCGACTTTAGAATCGCCGACATATTTTCTATAAAATTTTCTTATAAAGATTCGATTTGTCGGGTAGGAAGGAAAATGTAACTATTGAAAATCTCGTATATATATATATGTGAACGGTGGACAAGTTTAATTCCGTACAGAACGATAAAATCAAAATTTCGAGACTGGCGTATACGTCGAAAACACTATATATTTTTTGCTCCTTATCCTTTCGAGGAAGTTTCGTAGGAAGTTTTCGCGCAACGCACCTCTCAACGCTGGAGAAAAGAGCGTCAAGAGCCTCGGATGATTTATCACCGGTCCTTTCGTAGGAAGTTCCTTCTTACACGTCGCGTCCTTCGCCACGAAACTTTGATTGTAGCTATTCGGGACGCGCGTTTCTCAAGCTTCGCGTATCGCGTAGTTTCCCATCGAACTTCTATTCCGGGTTGGTTGATGCTGTGGATGGAGCGGGAGTAACGCCGAGACGCCTTACCCAAGAAAATATAGGTCACGAATGCAGAGCGTCCCTCAATTTTCCTCTCCTTTTCTTCCGTATATCTCCCCTGTGCTTTTCGTATATCCATCCTCATCTCATATACCGTTTATCTCTTTTCCTTCGTAACGCTTATACTTTTGTATTTGTGCTATCGAATTTTATTTATTTGTTTCCGAGTGGCGTCCGAATTTTTGAACAGCAGAATATGCTATATATGTCCTTTTATAAGTAACGAACTAAATTGCATCGTTTTTGTACAGCGGTTTATTCGTACCATTTATACGTATTAAATTGCAGTATTAATTGGATATACTCCGAAAATAATCGTACAATATATTTGACCTTGTTGGATTTGATATACTATCTGCGTAGAAGGTCAATACTGATCTTAAATTTGAGCTGCAAAATATGAAAAAAACCAACGAAAATAGAACCAACAAACTGTCTGTAACGGAATGCCCGCAGTAATATGTATCCGTTTCATTGATCACATATAAATATAATAAATTTTACATATGTATATATATATATATATATGGGCTATTTCACGTCAAGTGGTACGATGAAAATTTTAAATCACTCCAAATTTTGTGAACAGACTGGAAATATCTTCCAGAAGATAGAAAAAAAATTTTAGATGTTAAAAATAATTTGCCTAAGAGTTATTCCACCATGAAAAATGGAAATTTTTCAATTTTTTAGAAAAATAACTATTTATAAAGCCATTTATCTCAAAATCTATTGATTTTTTTTGAAAAAACATTATTAACAACTTTTGTTCAAAACAATCTTTAGAACTTATCTACTTGGGTTACAAATCTTAATTTTAAAATCTCGAAGAGATAGAACGCCCGGAAATATTGAATATCAAAAAAAGGCGACCACGCCACAATCGATTTTGATCTAACACCGCTCAAAAGATCACATTTTTTGAGAGCTTTCGAATGGCAGTGGTTAGATTATTGGCCAAGACCGCTGGTGTAAGTTATGCCCTAAAATACATGAAAATTAGTGATTTTATGAGGTTTATGGGGTATAACTTACACCAGCGGTCTTGGCCAATAATCTAACCACCGCCATTCGAAAGCTCGCGAAAAATGTGATCTTTTGAGCGGTGTTAGATCAAAATCGATTGTGGCGTGGTCGCCTTTTTTTGATATTCAATATTTCCGGGCGTTATATTTCTTCGAGATTTTAAAATTAAGAATTGTAACCCAGGTAGATAAGTTCTAAAGATTATTTTGAACAAAAGTTGTTTTTAATGTTTTTTCAACAAAATCAATAGATTTTGAGATAAATGGCATTAAAAATAAAAATTTTTCTAAAAAATTGAAAAAATTCCATTTTTCATGGTGGAATAACTCTTAGGCAAATTATTTTTAGCACCTAAAATTTGTTTTCTATCTTCTGGAAGATATTTCCAGTCTGTTCACAAAATTTGGAGTGATTTAAAATTTTCATCGTACCACTTGACGTGAAATAGCCCATATATATATATATATATAACTTTTAAAATAATTATTCGTAGATTTGAAAAGAGGTAAAAAAATTCCTCGATCATTAGTGTAACAAGAACCTTAAATATTAGTTGCGCGTATGAGAATATCTGGAAGGTGTATGCATAGCCTGACCAAGATATTTAATCGTTCATTTGTATATGAGATAATCTTTGTGTAACATCGACCTATAGCTCACAAGCTGGAATAGTCGTTTAGCTGCGTGGCATCAGCTCTCGGCCGAAAACCATAGTACAAGATATTCGTGCAAGTACACGTAAGCGTCTGTATAAGAGCTTTTGCAAGCCGCGACGCTTATACGTATATATATATATATATATATATATATATATATATATATATATATATATATATAAAGTCAAAAGGAACACGCGAGTTGGCGTGTGCAGCTACACGATGAGGCTTTAGAACTATAACCAACCTATACATACATATATATGTTCATCTGAATGACGCGCATCTATATACACGATTGGTAGACGAAGACGCGCTTCGACATGTCTAAGGCAGCTGTTACTCGCACCAGAGTTGTCCTATACCTATATATATATATGTATGAAAAATTCAAGTTTCCGTGTATTCGAGAGAGGAAGCAGTTTTTCAAAAGATATTTATTCGTCGAGAAATTTCTTTCCCTTTTATCCAACGCTCTCTAACCTGTTTGATACTCCTCTTCTCAAATTTTTATGAGATTGATTTATTGATACTATGCGTTTTCTTTATTGTATACCAATCTATCGAAAAATCTTGGGCTACAATATTACATTTATTAGTTTTATAAATTTTAATTTCGTAAAATGTGTGCATCTGACGTATCTTTGGTAGACACTATGGTACATTCGATATCATTCGGTACACATTTTATAACGTATTTGCTTTTCCTGCTCTAATTTATTATTTATTTTTCGATTATAAATACGGAAAGAAAGATTATTAAAAAATGTAGATTATTATTAGAAAATTTTTCATTTTTATTATATTATTAAAACACAATTATTAATCTTCTAGTATTTGATAATGATCTCTCTATGTTAAATTATCTTAACAGAAATATGTATAATAAATCTTTAGGAATAATAATACTTAAGGATTAGTAAATGCATAGAAAGAAAGGATCATTTAATGTTAAAATGTACCTTATTACTGTTAATATGACGAAATAAAGAAATTGTATCTATGAATATGAGATTATTACAATTCAATATCCTGGTTTTGTTGACGTAAATAGCTCGTATATTATTAGTTAACAAATCAACTCAACAAATCTAACATTTGATTGCAACGAATTTCTAGTCATGTAATATTGACAAATTGTTATTCTTTACTATACATGCGAATTTCTTTGCTCTACAAGTATCGATAGAAAAGGTTTAAAAGTTTTTTTAATAAAGTTAAAACGATTAATTGAATAATTTACTTTATTCTATAATAATTGTAAGAAACAGACGTACAATTATTAATGTAATGTTATGATAACGTATCATATAATAAATTACGAAAGAGTAAAATTTTCGTGAAAATGTCGATATAATTAATTCCGTTACAAAATTTGTTTCCGTATAAAATGTTTGTTTTAAAAAATGTCACGTTTTTAACAGTTTGTGAATTAAAATATTGTGATCATAAAACTATATTATTATAAATTTTATTACGAATAATTATTATTTTGAAGTATAATGACATTATATTGAAGCATAATATAAAATGATAGCATAGTTATTATATTAATAGAGTAAAATATAAGTACTTACAAGGAGACCCTCATATGTTTGGGAAACGGATCGTGCCCAGCTTGTAGTATATGTTTTCTAATATGAAAATATGAAAAAAGCCAGAGCCGCAGACTCTAACAATCGTTTTTTCAAAAGTTATACGCTGTTAAAGCAAAATTTCCAAAAAATAGAGACTTTCCTTTATACGCTTATAACTTCTGACCTATCAAATATTGACATTCAAACCAAAGTTTACTGAAAAGCTGAGATAAAATAGATACATTTTAAAAAAAAGTACGTTCAAATCCATTAAAATGGAGCAGAGTTATAGCCGAATTAAGAATTTAAAGAAATTTAGCTTAAAAAAATCAATAAAATTTGTACTGTTCAATTTTTGTTTAAAATTGCTTCTAATTCTTAATTCGGCTATAACTCTGCTCCATTTTAATGGATTTGAACGTACTTTTTTTTAAAATATATCTATTTTATCTCAGCTTTTCAGAAAACTTTGGTTTGAATGTCAATATTTGATAGGTCAGAAGTTATAAGCGTTTAAAGGAAAGTCTCTTTTTTTTGGAAATTTTGCTTTAACAGCGTATAACTTTTGAAAAAACGATTGTTAGAGTCTGCGGCTCTGGCTTTTTTCATATTTTTATATTAGAAAACATATACTACAAGCTGGGCACGATCCGTTTCCCAAACATATGAGGGTCTCCTTGTTAGTTTGTCTAGCAGAAATATAAAATTTTAATCAATACTTACAGAACGGATCTTTACCAAACTCTTAGATATCTTTACTACTATAGAAATATGAGGACAGCCGAAGGTTTAGACTCTAATATACTCTTTTTTAGGCTAGATAGGTATAAGCCAAATAACGAAAACTTTCACCAAAACAACCCTTGACTTTGAATGCGTATAACTCATAAACAAATAAAGACAAATACTCAACTTTAAGTTTGAAAGAAAGCTGAGATCGAGTATACATTGGATTTGAATAAAAGAAACCCAAATATCTTGATAATGTCGAAAGTTATGGAAAAAAGAAGAATAAGAAGAAAATTTGGCCTAAAAATCAGTAAATCTTATATTCAAAATAGTCATCAAAATATCATTAAACTCGTTGTTCTTTCATAACTTATGATCAAATCAGGATATTTCAACTTTTTTTTATATCCAGTCTACTCGCTCAAGCAATCTAGCTCAAGGGTTTTTTTTGCGGTATATTTCGTTATTTGCTTATATATCTATCGTAAATAAGAGCGTTAGCGTCTAAAACTGTGGATTTCTTTATATTTTTATAGTATAGTAAACATTTCCTAAAGCTATTAAAGATCCGTTTCCCGGAGATATGACACTCTCCTGGAAAATGCTATCGTTGATATTTTGAATGTATTAAAATAATTTTCTTTAAATATACAAAGAGGCTTGCGATGGCTTGGTCGGTTAGGGCGTCGAGCTCGTAAGCTGGAGGTCCCAGGTTCGATTCCTGGCCCCGGCCGATTGATGCAACCACCACTGGGGAGTACATTTTCAACACATGCTTTCCTAACAAAGACATCATACGTCCCCCGACGCTGATTAGTACCAAATTGGGAGCATAAAAAAAACGACGTTAAAATAATTAAAAAAAAATATATAAAGCTTAAAGCGATTTGAGCAGGTACAAGCAGGCTCTAGATTTATTCATGTTACATTAGACAATTAAAGTTCTTTTCATATATCGATAGTTTTGCACAGTCAATGTTTATTTCAGTTAACAAACATCGTTGGCCCGTCGCTCAGGAAACTCGTTCGGTTCTTAATCATATGTATAATCATTACATTCCAAGGTATGATAGGTTGTCGATATGATATTCGAACAACGGTATATACGAGGACCAAAGGGCAATACTATACTCACCCCTTTCCTAGCATATCCTAAGACCAGTGAGTTGACGCTTGACCGGCTCTTTGATATTTTGACTGAAGAGTTTCGAGTTTCATAGTGACTTATCTTGTATAGTCAATATGGAAAAATTAATGTTAGTATGTAACATTTGGGATTTGATAAGGCAAAACCATGGGTGACATTCTTCATTTGTTTTCTTCAATCAGGACCTAATGCGCGCCCCGTTACACGCCATATTGTGGGCTTATTCTGGTACCCCATCAAAGCCTTACGTAAAATTGGGTTAACCCTTACTACTTTTCCCGACCGGGGAAAGATCGGAGGTCCAAATCTCAGAGTTTCTATTTTATCTAATTTTTTATTAATACAAATATGAGAGTTAAAAAAAAACTATTTTTAATCTTACCTAAAACATTATATTAAGTTTATACAAATGTTAAACTTGAATACATACATATACATACATATTTACATACACAATACTAAACTTGATACAAATGTTTAATTAATATTTTTCTGAATTTGGGAAAGTCTCGTTGGACACGTTGATATCAACTTTCGATAAACATAAATTTTATATTAAGTTGAAAGCTTTATATTTTCACACGGGGTGTCGTTAACTGCATCAAATCCTCTTGTTTGCTAATATAAACTTGTTTAGCGTAAAATAGTTTTTTTTACGCTAATTTTTTCTTTTTTTTACTATAATTTATATTAATTTAATGCTTTTTAAAACTTTCATTTGACATTTTACAGTATCTCTATTAGTATTTTTATCGTTATAAAATATTTCTTCGTTTTTATCGATCGTTATTAAAAATAACATAATGAATTGAATTAACAAATTTATATAATAAAATAAGGTGTTAATAAATTATCAAATAAATTTTCCGTTTATTAATTCGTACGACAAATGACGTCATTACTCAGTATAAAGGTGCAAAATTTTAGCTTATTTTGCACTGTTGAAGCTGTACACCTGTCCAGACCACTATTCTCTAAACTCTACAACTTTCGACTAGATCGGCTTCGCAGTTAAAATTATCGGAGTATCGACAGATACATCATCGTTTAATACCTGCTGAATTTAGTCGAAATATCATTAGAAGTGACTTGAGTTAAGTGGAAGATCCCTCAAATAGATGAAAGTGTAGGAGAACATCTTATCCTTGGAGCAGTTCGATGATTATTGCTGTACATTTTTAATACAATATTTTTGAGCCTGTTGATTTCATTAAAAATATTATTACAATAAAATATAATTACCTACTGTCAATAAATAATAAATATCCATTGATATTTGTTGGTAGTTTATAATTAGATATCCATATATGAAACAGGAATCTTCTAAGAAAATTAAATCTTCATATCTACACGAGCTTAGTCAATTTTTTAGAAAAGCGAACTTTACATATTATCTTGTGTAAATTTTAAATTAAAATACGCATTTATAACAGTGAGGAATAACTAATTTATTTCAAGAATTATATTTGTTAGAAAGACATTGCATACCTCTGTTGTTAAACAATAAAAATTAAAAAAATCGTATATTTAATATAGAAACGCATAGATAAATAAGATCTTGCAAAAGATTATAATAACGATTATTTAGAGAACCATTAAAACAGTGTCTGTTGTCTTGTGTACTTCACATTTACTGTGTAAACCAACAAATAACAAGATAAAATATGGTATATGAATCTTGTCGTTTTTATAAAGTTATAAAGAAGAAATCTAGTTCTTCTTATGGAGGTTTCCCCTAAGCAGCGCTGCGTCAACTGCTGTCGTTTTCGTACGCGAGAAAAATCCCCAAGGGAGTTCGATCGTCCTCGTAGAAAATAGTCGATGCAAACGAGCTTCGTTGGAATTGAATGGAAGAAGGGCGCACGATTTGTCCATACGCGAATATAAAAACAGTTTTCCCGCAGGCGTACAAGACTCTTTTCGTTTTTTCTCTCGTATCCTCGTATGATTTTATTTTTCGATCACTCTGGTCGCTATTGGCAGAATTTGTAATGTGCAGCATAATATAGATCGAATTTTTTTTTTACGTGGGAACTTTGGATAAAGTGGAGAAACCCAGTGTTGAGTTATATACACTATGCGAGATTTTTCTATACATTTTTATTTGCGCATTCATTGCTCAAGTTTATGAGACTTTTTTATACATAGAAATAAAAGCATATTTTATACCAATATTCGCAAACTGACCAGGGTAAAGTGAAATTCAGAACTTGGCAAAGTAAATATTATTGAGTTAATACATTTTGATTTATTTATAAATCTATACATATATAATATTGTATTAACTCAATAATATTTACTTTACCAAGTTCTGAATTTCACTTTACCCTGGTCAGTTTGCGAATATTGGTATAAAATATGCTTTTATTTCTATATATATATATATGGCTATAGTGAGCGCATATTGTCATTTACATGAATATTAGTCGATGTATATTTATAATTATGAGAAAATATGAAATCGGTTCTCGAACTGTATTTTTAATGCAACAATTAATGCAATTAAAGCATCGAAGCAACTTTTATACGAAACAATTCTATTTCCATATATATGTAGAATTACACTTATAATGGTGAAAGAGATGTCAAAAATGTATAATGAAATTTACGAACATTCGCAGAAACGTAACTAAAAGTAAGATTAAGTTATATGCAATATGCGATATTTAATAATGTTGAATCATATTTAATCAGTTTTGAATATCTTTTAGTAAGTAACAACTACATCACTATACATGTTAAGATCCATACGAAATCTCTGATATTCTAAATTTAACGTTTCCGGTACTCGTTTTAAAGGATTGTCTTTAGAGTAATCTTATTAACGTGGAATTATTTCCTTGCATACCCTACTGTGAGAATATCGCAGTTCGATAAAGAACCAAGAATCCCGTAGGGATGAAATACAAGACGGGTGCGCGCGCACACTCAAGAAATCGAAAAGAAAAGTGGATATAGGCGTCGAGAGGCGTATAGGGAGGTAACTTAAGAGGAATGGGTTTATCTTTCCTGTCGACTACCGCGTCTACGTCTGTATGTGTCTTACAGTAAGACCAATTTCGTCGAGAGCATCTTGCGCCATTGCGATAAGAGCTCAAGATCGGGTCGTCTACCCTTTTTCGTTCTTTATGACTCTTATAGATGCGGGTGATCCTTAGAAACAGAAGGACTTGGAAGAAAAGTTGTGAAAAACTAGTAGATCGAATAAAAACGTATGTGTAAATTAAATTAATGCTAAATAGAAAAAGAAATAGTTTCTTATACATTATAAGAGTGAAAGAAAAGTTGAAAGTCATATGATGTTATTATTACTGTACAAGTAAAATGTTTGAGTATATCTCGTCAACAATATATTTCATGTATTATATGTATATTGTATTATTTCGTTCACGAGTATCAAAAATTAGAATTATAATCCTTAAAACAAAACAATCAAGGTAGAAAGGAAAACAAAGGAGTAAGTTAAAAGTATACACACCTGTAGGAAGGTATTAAAGGTATATATAAGGTAAAAGTCCCTGTTAATAAACACCTCGAGAAAAGTGTACCTCGTACTAAACAGAGAGAAAGTAATACGAATTAAAAGAAAAGTATAGGTATATTAATGATTAGAAAAATTTTATTAAATAATTCAGTCTATTAACTGTGTTTACGAATTGAAATAAATTTGAATGAAGCACTGGGGAAATTACGAAAAAACATTAATCTGTGCACTCGGCAAAATTGAATAGTTTGATTAACATTTTGACGGAAAAAGTCGGCATTGTCGCACAAAGTTTTCTAACTCTAATACATTAATAAGAGGATTATATATGATCGTTTAAGCATTAGGGGATAGTTTTTATATCGTAGATTTCGATTACAGCTTATATTGCTTTAATTAAATTATTAGCTGTTCCATACTACGTACATATGATTTTGTTCTTGTCTCTATTATTAAACGGTATAAACACTGTTTTAATTCAATATTTACCGATTTATTTATAGATGTTTATTGGTAAAATAGTTAAAAATGCATTATTAATCGATTTAAATGATATATGCATGTTGTATAAAGGCTAAATAATGTATTTCTTTTGGTTAGAAAGTTAACCTACAAACGCACTTAAAGGTTACTTTTGAGCTTTTTTTCGGAAAAATTGATATTATTTCAGTATGTGTGTTGGTGAAACGTATATCTATCGAATCACTAATATGTGTATGCTCGTCATTATTCATTAGTAACCGATTAAAATTCAAAAGTATGTTAAAAAGGACTATTGAATCTTTATAATATAGTTGCATCAAGACTCACGGAAGACCCTTACAGGTTCATTTTATACCAAAGTAACTCGCATTTGTATTATGATAATATACATAAAATTATTAAACATCGTTTTATTTATAGAATTTTATGATTGCATACACTAAATAAAGATAAATCCTTGTAGTATCAATCGAAATACTAAGCTAAATTGTTAAAAAATAGTTAAATTTTGAGTTTTTAAAAGTGTTTAATAAATAGGGACAGGATTATTAAACAGTCGGGACATGTATTTTCAAGGCGTTTAATAATACGTGCACATAAGGCTCTCCGTTTTTTAATAATATAATTAATTAAAACCGTTTAAATTAAAATGTTAAACCAGGTAATTGTTCAGAAAGAATACGCGCATCGAATGGTATACAAATTTCCAACATTGATGCTTATTTCAATTTTTTATTGAGATCAGAACAAAAAACATGTTAAAAATCATTTAATAACAGGGACTTTTACCTTATTATTAAAAAATGAGACATAGCCAGAGCAAGACAGATTGAAACAAAAATCATAAATTAAAAAGTTTGCTTCCTTGTTTATAGTAAATTCTAAAATTAATATTCCATATATTTTTTTCTGTCTAAGATTTCTATCTAAAAAAATTCGCATTTAGTTTGTATAAAATATGCTGTTGAACAAGGTTACCAGTTTCACCACTCTAGTAGAAATTGTATGAATAGTAGATCCAATTCTGGAAGATCGTTGGTGGGTCCAGATCTGTCAAACTCACTCAGCTCCAATGCGTTGTGTATTGCTTTTCATATACGACTCGGGCAAATTATGCCTTTCCGATAAGCTAATCGAACCCTGACCTATTCCTGATCAGCACCTGAATTATATTATTCTGTAAATTTAAAAATATTAATAAAATATATAATTATTTAATATACATATATTTATTTTAGAAAATACGTAATTTTATGCAAAATCCGAATACATAAGTACTAGATAATTAAATAATAAGTCATTCTACAAAGTTCCAGGTCAACACAAAAAGGACACTCTAAAAAACTTCTGCACCTAAATGTACGATTACCCCTGATTTTTTGGCGCAAAAAATTTTATCTAATGCTTCTGTATACGGTTTTTTGCATAAAATTGCATATTTTATTAAAAAAATATAATAATTATCTTTTCTTGTTCGGTCGGTGACCCACTGGGTATGCCACCCCCTTAATAGAATATACCAAGTTACATACCGCATACAAACTTAATACATGCTTATACTCTGTCAAATAAAGAACCAAAAGAATCTACAAAAAAGGCAATAGTAAAATCACCGTTAAGAGTAGATGTCGAAGCCAATTTTTACCGACCATATCAATAGAAACAAAAATTTATTATATTACATAAATATTGACTCTAAAAAAAGATTTTAGTTAAATAAATATGATAAATTATAGACAAACCAAGATCTCGTCGTACCAAAATCAATTTTGATCATACCTACATTATCAACCGAGTTATACAAATAATTTTAAATATAAATTAAAAAACATGATAATATTTGAAAAAGTACGAGAAGACGCGCCTTTGTTTACAAACAATTGACATTTCTGCAAAGTATTTGAGATTAAAATTCGATCGCGTTTCCAAGAAATATATATTGCCAAAAGTATAAAAAAATCAATAATCGACACTTCTAGGTAAAGGGTTTTTCGAAAAACCCCTTTATTGTATTTAAATCTCATATTTTTTGTACAACGTCATTTGTTTGTATACAAAGACATCTCTTCTTCGATATTTTAAAAAATTATAATGTCTCATTATTTATTATTAAATTCTTTGTCTAGCTCGGCTGATAGGGTAGGAAGGATAAAAGCTAAGTTTAAAACCCTCTTAAGAAGGTGGTATACCCGGTGGATTACCGACCGAACAAAAAAAGATGTTTTTTAAATAAATGGAATAATTATCTTTCTTGCTCTGTCGGTAACCCACCGAGTATATCACCTTCGTAATCATATTTTAATAGACTGTTCAAAATGTAAGCGAGAAAGTTCTACTTTAAATATACCAAACAATAAAAAAATTTCTCATGTAACGAAATGTAATAACTACGTCGGTATATATATATATATATATATATATATATATATATATATATGTATATATATAAATCACGATTTACCAAATGTGAATAGCATATAAGTAATTTTATAATACGTAACATCAAATTTGTAATACGTCGTATGATATATAATAGTTAAAATTTACGATAATGATAAATGCAAGTTTTAATAAAATAATTTTCAATATATATATATATATATATATATATATATCTATTGCTTGTTACATAAAATACGATTTCTACACTAGAGCGCCGTTGACAAAAATATAATAAATGATCTAAATAGTCAACCAACTGTAAGTGTATTTTGTAACAAATAATGTATGGAAAACATACGTATAATTTAATTGTTAATGATCAGTTTATTCATATGCGCGATGTGCAAGATTATCGTCAAACCAAACGGTTGTTAAATATTGTTCTATAAGTCAGTAAACTTCGTAATGTTCATAAAAAAAAAATAAACCCACAATGTCACAATAATTGATCTTAAATCGCTCGGTGTTTACTCACCTGGCGAAAGTCTGATGCGTCAATTATTCGCCATACTGATTAACACCAATAAATAATAATACAGAATTTAAAATGTACAAGGTATTTCCATTACGTCAGAATCAGGCGTTGATCACATAAAATAAACGCGAACGCGAATCGCTTTCGGTATACGCATATATATTCACGATAACAAAACGTTTTAATACAACAAAGAATTTTATTTAAGTCTATTTGGTTTACAAATCATCCAGGAATTACAAGTTTCACAAACCACGTATATATTTATACATATATTCTTTGATTTCTTGTAAGATTCGTTGATTAATCAAAGAAAAAAGCTTAAATTTAACAAGAATATGTCTATGATATCGTTATCAAAACAAGGATTCATGTATCGTATTATATTTAATGGTTATATTTGTTAGAATTAGAGATAAATTGATAGGTTTATCTGGAACATATCATTCGATATTATTCGTTATTCAATGTGTTTTAATTAATAAAAAAGTGAAAACAGTTGGTGGATCATAAGCAAAAATAATTAATTAATTATGAACCACTGAAAAAAATTGACAGCTGAAAAAAACATAAGGTAATAAGTTCGAGTATTAAATTAGTTAAATTATTTGGAATCAAAATAATGTACGTGTATGTTTTACTCATACTCGAGTAATCTCTTCAATAATCTCATTTATATGATAACGTCAATTTTGTTTTAAGTAAATAAAATAAATATTTTTTTGTTACAAAGAAATATTTGGTCAAATCATTGTGTTTGATCGAACGACATTGTTGTAATCATAAAATATTAAGTCACAATTGTTACGTACAGGTTTTTCCAAAATATTATTATAAAATATAATAAGGAAATTTTTAATGAATTTTTATTCCAACATATTTTACCTCGGAAAAATAATTCTACGAAAAATTGAGGTTATTATTTGAAGGCTATTAAAGTATCAGCAGATGAGTAAGTGAAAGAATCCGATGAAACGATTTAGTACAAGCATTCATATTTCTCTGTCAAGTTCAATGAATGGATCTACATCAAATATCAGGTTTTTATCAAAATGTAATATAACGCGTGATTCATCGGTATAGATTAAAATCTTATTAATTCTTTCTATACTACAGTCGCTGATACCGCAAAAATATTATTTCTTTCTCTTTCTCGCTTTCCCTTTCTATCTGTGCAATGTCAACCGAAAAGTCAACGACATGAACCACGTCATACGATACGCAATATACCAATTAATTAAGTAAAGAAAAAATCAACTTGCTTAATTTAGTCATGTGATATCCAATGTAACATAATTATGCCATCTTACTTTTTTGCAATTTATTATCAAAGAAGGTATGGGAAAAATGAAAACTGCGTTTGAGATTCCCATGATATTGAACACATATGCGACTGTCGCAAATAGTGAATATATATAGCCTCCTAAGAACAGCCGGTATAGACGCGAGGCGGATTTTATTGAAAATGTATATAGAGGAAAGTCTCCCGAATTACTCGAGAGAGATCCAATTTTCAATATATTTCCTTAAAGCCTTGAGGCGTACGTCCAAGGGCGCGAACTAGCTCTCGTTTCGAATATCGTGCTCACTCTAATTTTACACGAAAGTCAATATATAAACGGGTTCTATACGTGTACAAGTCAAGCGCAGCAATTTTCTCCCTTCGTTACATTTCATCTCGAACCTGTAACAAAATGATCTACTGCAACTTGCACTATATAGAGGTGAGCCTTATCACAAGTATAAATTTTCTTTCGTATAGGTAAATGTTTCTTCATGATACTTTTAATTTTACTTAATAGAGTGGTAAGGTAAACTACCCAAAATCGGGACAAGATATTTAAAAACTTGGTAAACTAATCGTTAATTAATTGTTTATTTATTGATTTTTTATCTAAATTAATGTTTTGATATATAATAAAATGTATATTGTAAACGGCAAAGAGAAAACCGCAGTAGTTGGGCATGATTCGGACGCAGCACCGAGACAGTAGTTTTAACCACATGAAAACTATAAGGGAGTAGTATATAGCGGTACACCGTTTAATACAAAAAAATTCATCAATCGTAATAACTTCAAAAAAGTTTTATTGCAGTTTATGCTAAATTTACGATTGCTTTTTTATACAAATTGATCAACTTATTCAGTAAACAATACAAATTCATTCATATCTATATTTTATTTACCGTTTAGAGTACTACATTCATCTTGTCCATCTACTACTGTCAATTTTTCGCTTGTCCCACTATTGGATACTTTAACTTATAACAAAATTTTATAATAAATTTTGACATTATTCGATAGTGATCAATACTAATTCCAATCTATACTTTTTAACTATTTGTACCAAGTAGTCAGTAGGTTCCATGAATTTGATTATATTTCAATAAACACGTATCGATCAATATATTATATATATATTATTATATATTTCTTGCTTTCGTGCACAGAAATAAATAAATAAAGACATTAAATTCGAAATACAAACAATTTATTATCCCTTTTATGTTAGCTAAATACGTAAAATTGCAATTCAATAAAAGGAAGTTGCCAATCGAATATAGTAGTTTATATTATAATAATAGTATATAATGCTTAATAATAGTTCTCTTAGTACTCTTTATTGAAATATTATAATATTAAGTAAATATGTGTATATCTAAATAATATCACTGAGAAAAATAATTTTTTGGGAAAAATAATCTTCCTTAAGTGTTAAGAAATGTGGATTGAAATATGGCGAAAGGCACATGACTTAATAATAAAGTTTTCTATCACTTGATTTGGCAAGGTGCACGTTGTATTTAAATTCTTTATAGTTAAAACGCGAATCGTTTACAAGTAAAAATTGTGATTTTTATACGAGTTCAGTGAATTAATCAGTTTTTGCAATTGACTTGCATTAAATGTAAATTAAATATATTATGTTAAAGAAAATTAATAAGAATGAATAAATTAAGATTAAATTTTGACATATCTGTAAATAATAATTTATTTGTATTATATAATTAATATCAAATAAGAGTTTTCCTTGCAATTATACATTTTCTAAAAATGATTATTTTCTTCAAATCATATTTTCTAACTATTAAGACTTATGTATACTTCATATAAGATAATGGATGTTTTTCTTTTATAAAAAAAAGTTTGTAATAGTAAAGGAATATTTCTTAGATATTGAGGAATCGACATTTGGTACACTGAAAAATTCTTGGGGCACCCGATGTTCAACTACATTATTCGTGCATTATGTTTAACCGTTCAAAAGTGGCCCAGTAGTCACAAAACAAAGCACTTTTTCGTCATGTAGGATAGCAGAGCTCCCAAAACTAGGAGAGCTGCTGTACTAAAGGTAATGTACTGTATTTGTCCTTCATATAAGTACAGAAGATGCCCCAAGAGTTTCTCAGTGTACAAATGATATAAAATTTTACGCTACGAAATTGATGGTTTCTTTGAATGAAATAATCGTGTTTCTCAGTGTATAGATTAACAACTTATTATAACATATACTTCATAATGAATATAGTCACAATAAATAAATACCCCCGGGATAATATATTATAACATAATATTTTAATTTGAGCAAATTATACGATACATTAATCAACAGTTTATATTAGTAATGCAGATTGCAGAGCATAATTGTTAATGAATAAACTCTTATCAAAGATATAAACGTAAATTTGGACAATTCATAAAATACAAACGCTCTACTTTAAACTACAAAATATAAAATCATAAATTAATATATACGCTGAATCACGACTACTACGCCGTATATAAAATATATCCCAGAAAAGAACACATAACAAAAAAAAAAATAAAGAATTATTGAAAATATCGATTTACCGTGCGTGTTGTATTAATACGTGTGTATATGCGCGAGCGCTATCTTCCGCACAACAAATTTCGAGGTCTCGGAATATCGAGCCTCGCGTACAAAGAAATAAATTTTCACATGTAAACGCAAAGCTAAAGTATGTAAATCGAAATGCCCTCTCTCTCTCTCTCTCTCTCTCAGCACGAGTTCTCAATTTGCTCCGTGCGCTCGGTTTTTCGGGGGAGAGATAAGAGATAAGGAGTAGCGTATGTACTACTTGCGCCACGTAATAAATACATATCTCGACAAGAAAATTGCTGTTTTGTGTATAACGTGTATACACATATGTACATATATGTGTATACATAGGGGAATACACGTGGTCTGTACGACTGTGCGCATGCGCGAACAACACGAGTCACGATGACGATCGTGTCACGCGTTTGCCAACAATATACCGCTCATCGAATGTGTATAAACTTTACGAAACGATTCGCATTGCGCTATTATTCAATGCTCAGCAAAAACGAAGAGAATGACGTATATATATATACTTATATATCGTGCGATTTTATACTAGGATGGGGTCGATGTACGAGTCGTGTCGTTTGATTCAATATATGTTAATCAATTTGTCGGCAGTATAGAACCGAGTTGTTGATTTATTTATATATATATATATATATATTTATTCCGTTAAACATTGTCGTAGATCAGAATACTATCCACTATTGGTACATTAAATATATTGTTTATGTGTCATTCATTTTTTTTTTCTCGTCAATAAATAACTTTTCAACTATATGAATAAATAAAATGTGTAACTTTACTAGTGCGCAATCGATGTTAGTTCCGCATAAAATACGTATAATTATATAATATATTTGTTATTGGTCTAGCAGCACATCACACATGCCTGATGTGTAAAAGAAATTTTTGTTCCGTCAGTATATAATGCGCAGTTCTCGGAGAAATATGTACGCGGGGGTTGCCAAACGTTTTCGATAAAAACATTCTTAAAATATCGCAAATTATATCTGAGTGTCATAATCCTTGAGGTAACTTTATATAGCTTTAGATTTTTAGTGCACTAATTTGCAGACAATTCTTTGAATTTCCTTCGAGTTTTCTCGTACATCAGTCCTCGCGTTCAAGTGTCAATCCACGTTGAAGTAATTCGTTGATTAAGCGTCGATAAATATGTACATCGTTTATCCAAAGATGTTTTGAAGCGTCTTAGGTTATTATTGTTGATAATACATCAACGCCGCCGGAATATTTAAAAGTCAATGCCATTGCGTATATTTTAATATTCAATAATATAATAGTTATTGTCGAAGCCGGTCAAAATGTTATAAACAATCGTATTTTACACCGTCTGGAACATAGTAGCGCTTATATAGAAATACGGAAATAATTATAATTTAACAGTATACAAGAAGTATAAAGAAGTAACATTATACAAGAAAATTACTGGGTAACAAAGAATTCTTTTATTTTCTCGAGAAACAAAAGAAACGCACATAAGTGAATTTACAAACGTTATATTTCGACTTTTAAAAAATTATGCATTGAATGTATATACACCTGGACTCATTTGCAAATTGTACGCTACACACTTCGTATTCTTTAGCAGAAAATTATTAAGTCAATTACATAGAATTAACATGTATTGCATAAGTGCCTCGTCAATTATCTCATCACACACGAAATCTCAAAATACCACTTCATTTGTACGAAAAAAAAAAAATTACCTAGAGAGAGAGAGACAATTAAAAACGGTACAACGTCGTGTCGAAAAATGAGAGGCACTGTCGCGAAGCGTGACTATCTCATTATGACAGGCGATTTCAATCGACTAGGAAACCTCATGACAGTTACGTAAATTTTACCTTCGATGGATTCCATCGGTATTTTCAACGTGCCTAACCTTGACTTCGGATAGGCTTCTGAAAATCAAACGTCGGTGTGGCCCATTTACGTGATTCCCACGTGCGCGCTGTATGCATTAAAAAAAGAGGAATGCACCGATGTTCTCATCGTTCGCTTACGTGGTTTCTTCGCGCTTCGTCGATATTCGAGCGCAGTTACGCTATTTCTTTTTTTTTTTTTTTTAATAATTCCAGAACAGTACGTTTATGAATATGAATAGGGAGCAAACTGTAAAAGTTGAATAAAATGTAACACGCGAACGAGCCGTATCTTCAATTTTTCTTATTTCATTTTTTTTATAATTAACAACCAAACACAATATTAATTTTAAAAAAAAACTATGAGTTTATTTGGTTGTTTCTATATAATATAAAACAAAGCAAAGTAATAAAATAAATTCCACGCATTACGTAATTTAGAATTTTTTACGATTGTTTTCAATTTTCTGAGATAAAAATACCACTCGAACTAAAAATATTTTCGTAACGTTGTTTACGATATTTTTCAATTATCACTATTTTTTTTATTAACGTCACCCTGTTATTCTATAACTTGAAAAATAATACGAGATATCAAATGAATTTTATTTAATCATTTATAGACATATTTAATATGATTAATAATTCAACATACACAAGAGTATTTTCCATTACGTTTCATAAATTTAACTTATTTGTATAGCAATTTATAAAAATGCGTTTCAATATCATTTCACACGAGTAAGTAGTTATCCATTATATATAATATACAACGGAATTTACTGTAACAACGGGATCCGTCTTCCGATACTACTAAAAATAAAATCAATATTGATTAAATTTGTGTTAAAAGTCGCGGATATATTATTAGTGGATGTGAAGGATAAATAATATTCTGAAGCCTGTTAATAACGTATATATTCTCATTTTATCGCAGAAATGAGCGAGATGTGCGTAGTTAATTTAAAATAAAGGGAAATTCAACAGAATATGAACAAGAATAATTATTTATCAGTTGTGCATACTTATATTTGCGTTCACACATCGAAACCTGCAGTATTTATTGAAATTAAAAGTATAAATACATAAAAATTTAATTTTATTACACGTACACTCGAATACGTAGATTTAAATAATTGTAGTAGAATGAACAATGAAAATAAATTTTAAGTGCTCCCAGCAGTTATAAAACGAAATATGAAAACTTTATGCTTTGGAATTTTCAGTCAAACGAACACAACGAATAAAATTGCCTGTATGTGTATATATATATATATAAGCAAATCAACAAAGCTACGTAGACCCATAAAACTAATCGATTAAAAAATATTTGATTCGTCGGGAGAACGTACAATATTGTTAAGTTTTACGCGATTGTTGTCATCAAATTGTTTGCGAGTAATCTTATTAACAAATATTCCTACACGCAAATTATATGCACCAATACTTTGAATAAAGTTTTACCATGTCACAGAGAGAAAGTTTCGATTAAAAATTGCAGTAAGTAAACCAGAGACTGACAAATTAGGCAAAATTACTATATCCATGTATCGCGTAAGAATGGATGTAGTTTATAATAAAATTTACTATAATTTTTGTAATATTTACTATAACTTTCGTATAATTTAATATACACTGCAGTAATTTTTCACAGTTTGTCAGTCCCCGATTTATTTACAAGATACTATTGTCACTTTTACGAATGATTTTCTAATTTTTTAATAGAAAATTTATCTCACAATCAGTGTGGTTCATTTCACTATCTCTACAAATATAATATATCGTTTAGTTTGTTGTAATTAAACTTCGTTAGATGGTATTTCAGAATGTTACTGATAAAACGAGTAAACGAAATTTCTGTCCAAGAATATCAAGAGCAAATTCCCTTGCATGCAAGACTTTCAATTCCGCAGCGGGTAATCCCAGAGTTCGTCGACCAACATCGACACTCGTAAAATAAGTCGTAGTTGAAAAACAAGCCACCCTCGTTGGATGCTTTTACTCTCCCTCTTTTTTTTCTCTCTCTCTTTTTCTCTCATCTTTAGCCAAAAATACTAAATAAAGCAAGAAAGAGATGAACCCAGAGAGAGAGAGAGAGAATTATAGTCGAAAAACAAGAAGGTTATACATATATATATATATACATAGAAGTTAGCTTCCAAGTACTTTAGCTATTATCCGTGGCAAAATTGCCGTCCTTGTCTGCGGTCAAAAATACGACTTCTCTTTCTAACTCGCACAAGGACAAGATTCTACGAGTCGATCGATAATAAGCCGCTCGAGTTTGATCGTAAATCGCGGCTATCCTGACGACAGACCAGGATTACTCCAACTCTCGTACACTAGCACACGTTTTCAATCTCATCCTCTCTATCGCCTCTCTCACTCAAGTTTTCGCAAAACGATTCCGTCTCTCACTCTCTCTCTCTCTTTCTGTATTCGGGGCTAGATATAATTCATGAAGAAACACGTCCACCTCGATATGGCCACGCCGACAGGATGTGCTTTAAAGCGCCGACAAGCTTCCTCCCATATAATACGCATATTACTCCGATATTTCGGAAACGTAAGATTGACGTAATACTCGATAATACCACGAGGACTTATTACCCCGTTGCGGAGTTTACGGTTATGCAACGTCGCTCCATGAATTTTGAATATTTTAAAGCGTTTGAACGGTATGACGCACGCATTTAAAAGGACGAAAGTTTCAACCTTACTGATACCCTCTCGAAGAATTGACCTCAAGTTTATCGGTAGTGTCCCAACGCTTTTTACTGCTTTTTACCTGTGCATTATAATGACTATTTTTCACAGATACCCCATTACCGCGCCGCCTGACGCTTTCTGTAGCTGAAATAAAAAGAAATTATTTTTCACTTTTTTAATGCCGTTAAGTACCTTTTGTGCATGGAACCGTTATGATAATTTAAAAAAACACCAAATTTTTTTAAAAATTTAAATGGGAAATACCATGTTAATTTTTGTGAATTTTTTGTCTTTCTTTTTAAATTATCATAACTTTTTACAGAATTGAAGGCCATAAAAATGCTACAGACCATTTGAAAGGTATTGCTCCAAGCTTTCTTTTAAACTTTTGGATAAAAAAATCAATTGTGGCGTACTTGCACTTTTTTCAAGTTGAATATTGACATGTAGTTTATATAACATTCACCTTGAGATTAGAAATTCTAACCCAGAAGAATAAATTCCAGACACAATTAGCAACGAATGTTACATATAATGTTCTATAGTAAAAGTTGATAGATTTTGAGTTAAATAGCGGTAAACCCAGTTGGTGTTGAAAAAAACTTGGAAAAATCCACTTCTTGAGGTTAGAATAACTTTTTAGCAAATAGATTCCAGTACCTAAAAATTTTTTTCTGTATTCTGAAAAACATTTGCAATGTGTACCCAAAATTTGGAGCATTTTAAAATTTTGATCGGACCACTTCACGTGGAATATCCCATATACATGAAAATGTTACGTTGAATTACGAAATAAAATGTGAACTGATAAAACAAACATGCACGTGTAGCACGCAGTATGGTACTAACAATCAAGAAAAATTATTTTAAAAGATCTAAAATAAGCCCATTTACAAGTAGATAGTTGTTTATTAGTCATGTATAATTTCCTTAAATTGATCGTTCAACAATATCCAACTATATTTCTGACAACTATATTTCCGACGAGCTGTATAAACAATACAATGTTCATTGAATGAAACAAAGTATTCTCCATTTCACCATTGAAATTGAACGATATACATACAACGATCGTAAATCTGAACTCAAATAAAATATAAAATATTCAAGCATAAAACATTAACAAGTTTCGTATATATATATATATATGTATATACAAATATAAAATATACCTGTACAACAAATATAAAAATTAATTGAAATATAAGCAGAAGTACTTTTCCCAACATTACGAACCCATTAAAAACATCGAAGCGAATTAAAAAGCTCGGTAATGATATAAAATCGCCTCGCTTTAATGCCTCGCGTTAGTTTTAATTAAAAATCTACATAATCCCTCTCAACACCTTTTTACTCCGTTAATAATAAAGCCATCAACGAATATAAGGGATTATGAAATTTCTCAATTCCAATTTTCCACGCACTACGTTAAAAATTGATTAGCGCAAAGAGAACGTCGATAAAGAAAGTAAGGCGACCGAAGTATAAAATACATCAAGAAAATTACAAACTATTGGTTCAACCGAATTTCAAGTAAAAGAACATTTTTTTTCAATAATTTTTGTTTTGCTACATTGAGCAGCATATGTGTATTGAAGGTAAGTAAAGATCGAAACCGCGGGAAAGAAAAATCGAGATAGAGTGAGAAATGGAATGAATGCAACAATTTCTGACACCGTTTAATCAAGAGCGAGATAATGAGAGATATAGAGAGATAGAGAGAGATGCATAGAGATAGGGGGTAACCAGATCGTAACCGCATTCTGCCACAAACAAGCGAGTCAAACTCGAATTCACGAGGATATGCTCTATTGGAGGACTGCTGGCAATGTGGTCTTATAGCGAATACAAGTCTGGATTGCGGCGAGGACGAGCGTCGAGTGCCAACCAAATGTGGCTAGCTCGTACCAAAAAGAACGAATTCGACTGATGGAATTTGCAATGTTTTATAATCCTCTTATTACATCATTCGGTATAGTTTTTCGTCCTTTGTATTAATTTAATGTCGAATGGGAATACCCGGTGGGTTACCAACTGAGCAAAAAAGATAATTAATATACATTTTTTTAATAAAATGTATATTTCTGCACCGAAGAATCAAGGAAATTCGTAAATTTTCGGTGCAGAAATTTTTTAGGGTGTTCTTGTTGTATTAACTTGGAACTTTGTAGAATGACTTATTATTTAATTATCTAGTGCGGTTCTATATTCACGTTTTTTACAAAATTGCATATTTTATTTAAAAAAAATGTAATAATTATCTTTTCTTCCCCCGGTCGGTAACCTATCGGCTATGCCACCTCCTTAAGAATGTATTACAGAAATCTTTTACATACACTTTCTACCAGTAATGATATGAAATAGAGAAGTTAGTGAATTTGAGTTTTAGTACCGTGTTATTTACTTTGCAGCGATCAGCTGAAATTTCCAATTTCGATCAACGAAAAATGAATAGGCTTTGCATCTGTAATAACTTAACCGATCCATTAACTTTGTCTTTTCCTTTCTAAATTCTTCATATTTACTTCATCTCTAGACCTGAAAGAATATCTAAGTAATAAATATATAATGTAATTAATAGTCAAAAAATGGTTCCGTTTGAGGACTATTAAGAAAAGTGTAGCCACAGTAAATATGTAGTATGGTACTAAACATTCATAAAGTATGCCATACTTGTGTTTTACATGAAGGTTGTGTAGCAACAGTGTGGAAGAAGTATAAGTGTATTAGAAGAGTGCTATATTGAAAAAAAAAATAGTATGGTTATATTATGGAGAAAGTATAGGAATAATACAATAATTTCAAAATCATGATAGGTAAAATGTAGATATTAATTAATAGGTCGACAATTTAACTGTACTGTTATGTCAAATCATTGAATGCTTAATATAAATACTTTTTATGCTTGCGCTTTTTTTTAACTCGAACTTATAATAATCTACAATAATGTTACAAGGTTGTGATATAAATAACGTTACAACGAAAAATAGTATTGTAAGTAATCTTTAATTGAAAATAACTAATTTTATCAAAAACTACATCGAGAAAAAAGTTGTAATAAAAATTACAATATGTCTAGTAATAAAATTACAGACTGTCGAAATACAATAAATTACTGTACTGCATAGTAAAATTTACAGAAATTATGGTAAATATTAGAAAAATTGTAGTAAAATTTAATAGACTTATTGTTAGTAAATTCTACTATACAGTATAGTAATTTTTTGAATTTTGACAGTTTATAATATCATTACTAGACAATATTGTCATTTTTACTACAATTTTTTCTCAGTATTATTATTATTGTTAAACTAGCTGGTTCTCTTTGTAATACAATTAATTAAATGTGTTGAGTAAAATAATAGTCTTAAGTATTATTAAACATAAATGACTACATTAAATAACATAATGTCGTTTAAGTTTAAGTTAATAAAAGAAGTTACTTACATCGGTAAAACAAATGACCATATCTGTTATGTAGCAAAACGTACACATTGCAGACGCTGACCAAAAACTATTCGAAAAAGTTAGGATGATTGTGCGAAAAAGCAAGTGCTAAACCCACAATAAGGAAGAGGATTATTTATCTTTGTAACGCTTGTTTAGGATGGAAAATTTTGTGGAAAAAAAAATAGAGAGCAGGTTCTTTTTGAGCGAAAGGAAGTTTAACACCTTTTCTCGGAAGAAGAAATACATCGAAGATCAGAATGAATAACCAATACGAAAGCTGGCAAATGGAAGGATCTAATACCCATCTCGGTTGCATCCTGCTTTCCGGATATTGACTCTGTCGGTCGCATATTGTACGTGGAAAGAAGATAGACGATCGAGCAGATCGGCCCTGCATTTACAAGAGGCTGCCTTTCGTAAGCCACTAAAAGGCTAAGTCCCTTTGTTGGCTGCTCGCAAAGTGGCTCGATGCTTTTACGTAAACATCTTCGACTTGCTAAGCTGGTGACAAAGTCACTCTTTTACGAGCCTCGATTATTATTGGGCGTCAATAAATTCCCCTTTCAAGTTTATCAAAGGGAAACGCACTACGTCATTTTTAATGGAATTCAAACAAAGATTTAACTAAATTATGTAAAAAAAATGTTACTTACGAGCAAAATATATTTTACACGTAGTAAATAAATTAATACACTAAAATTTGTAATATTTAATTAGTAATTATTATGGCATCTAACTTAATCTTTCTGTGAAACTTCTGCTATCATAGTAATTGCATAGATATAATTATCTTCTGAATAACTTTGCATTAATTTTGGTTACGTTTATGACACTTTAGCTATAATTTTATTTGTAACTTATCGAGCCAATGATAATTATTATACGTGCATATAACGTTAACTTACTGCAACGGACGTTTTAAAATTATCATGCGGTTAAACTTATATGTCGTAATTGTAAATAATAAAGAAAATACAGAATTTAAGAAAGTTGTGTATAGTTAATATAATTTTGTCAACTTTCAACATCGAGATTTTTCTTAAAAGCAGAGAGTATTATCGCAGTAAAAGAATGGACACAAAGAGCAACGTAATAATATAAAAAGAACTGTCTATGTGAGCGACCACAATTATAATAATAATGAACACGACGACGTAGGTAAAAAGCTCTGGATGATGAATCATGAAGGTAAACGAGCAAACACTCGGCGTATTTAGGAAGCTAAATACACAGTGCAATTTCTCGGGTCACAACGATGATTTCAGATATCGGTAATTACGAAAAGAGCTTAATCAAACGCTATATTTTTCCCCGATAATAGTATAGTTGCTTGTATTTTCTTTAGGCTGAATCCGTATATCCACATATTCGAGATTTTCAATTAGATCGACGATTCTTATTTTAATACATTCGGCAAACGACGCTTTTTGAATGTGCATTTATTTAAATAGATTAAAGTAAACTTATACCTAATAATACACGCTTTTTCGCAGTTTCTTTTATTTCGTTCGTAATGGTGAATTAAATTTCTAAATAATTACCTGAATTATAACATTTAAATGCTTATAATTAATTATATTATTATATTATTAAATAATAATAATTATATTTAATTATATTTATTTATTATTATATAATTATATTAAAAACGTAGTCTTATCGACTGTTTGATAATAATGTTTTTATTTTGAAGTGAATTTTAATACCTACGTACATTTTTCTGTTACATTTTAGTAAAATCGTATATTTTTAGGACTGATATTGCAAATAATCAGACAAAAAATGTACCTATAAAAACGTTAAATTTATGTTTCTTTTATGATTTAAACAAATTATGTATCTTAAACTTACTAGGAGAATGTCTCATCTTGGGGTAACAGATCTTAACTAAACTTCAGGATATGTTTTATATAATGCAAAAATATTGAAGAAATCCAAAATTTTAAGCTCTAATGCTAAAATTTATCATAGTTATGGGAAATTAAAGCAAATTTTGTAAAAAAAATTACTTCCACTTTAATCGATTATAATTCGAAAACAAGAGTAGATAGATACTTAAATAAAAATTGGGAAAATATACGAGGTCAAGTATATACGATTGAAAAAAAAACAAGCTCAAATCGGTAAACTGCCTGCAAGTTATGAAAAAAAAGTAGAGCAATTTTGGTTAAAAAATGAATAAATTCTTCCATAACTTTGAGAGGCAATTTGAGATTATTTTTTTTAAATCATATCTACTCGATCTTATTTTTTTCTGGATTTTATAAACGATTAAGTGGTTTTAATTTTCCAACGTTAGAGTAAATTATGGATTTCTTCATATTTTTGTATTACAAAACATTTGCCCTAAAGTTGTTCGTTACCTGAAGGTGAAACACTTACCTACGTTGTAATAACAATTTTTTACAATAGGTTCATTGTTTTATGTGGCATTACACAAATTATAGCAATATATAAACTTATGTATTATTTCGTTTTTGTATAGTTTACTTAGAACATAAATTGATTTTATAAATCACGAATACACAAAGACACAAAGGTTGTTTTTGTAATATACAATACGAGAAGAATATGTTGATGCGTGTTACTTGACTAAAAATGTATATACTATTTAGGATGATATAATATGTACATCTTAGAGAACGCTTAACAATATCATGATAAACAAAAACTAATACATACAGTAGTAAAAATGATATTAAACGTGACTCTATTAAACAAAGTTAAAACCCTTCATGCAAACAAATTTACCAATTTAGGCATTACTGTAAATTTCAGAATTAAATATTTGTTTATAATATTTTGGCTTATTAATATTATTAGTATTTATTTTTATTGCCAATACAATATTTTAAATCGGGAATATAAACTTAGACAATCATTTATCGATTATTATTTCCGAGTGTTCTGAAAGTACTATAGGGACGTTTACTTTATATACGCATAATGCAGATAATTATATTTATTTCAAAGATTAAATTTTCAGTTTAATACCTAACATATTAGTTACACTTTTTTTCAAAATATTCAATATTCACTATATGGTTTGACGACTATAGACACAAGCGCATACCTAATAAAATGGGGGTTTGTTTTTATCTTTTAGGGCAAGTAATATTCTTTATTCGCAATGTTTCAGTCCCACACTGCAGTTTTTGAGACTTACGTACGGTAAGGTGAAGTAGTTGGATAAATTCGTTAAAACGATGTTTGAAAATATATAACTTTACTTTTAAGTCGCTTATTCCGCATAAAATGTTGCAATATAAAATATTTATACTCTTCAAAACAGCTCAGGTACTTTCTCTAAAACAAATTTACTCACTGGATTTTAAACTATATTATATCACAAACTCACTATTTTCTGCGAAATTAAACTTACATTTGATAAATTTGCGTGTCATTGATTTTTTTTTACTATTTTACCAGGATCAATTAATGCTGTTCTTCCATTTAATTTGAACACAAATTTGAAACAAGTTTTTTAATATATATGGAAAAAAGAAATTTCTTTAAATATTTTATATAATATTCTGTAACATAATTGTGAATGATTGATTTGCTGCATGTAAATGTATAATGTTTGTATTGCAATTCATGTGAGTTATCCTACCAGAAAAAGAATTGCGAATATTATCAGGTGACAGTATTTGCATCACCTTTTTACCCATTTAATTACGATTCCAGTTAATATTTGAATATAATTTATATCTATATTATTATTGCACGTTGTACTCAATGCGAAAATAAATAAATCTGTCGTGTAAAATCATAGATATATTCATATATACACGACGATAAAACCATCAACTAAAATAAAAATCACCTTATTATATAGCACTTCATATTTAAACTTATCGTCTTTTCCATTAAAAATTTCGTCGGGTGACGGGGGAACGAGGTTTACTTTTTTTCCCGATAACACAAAAGAAAAAATGTACATGGAAAGGATGAAACGTAAAAAAAAAGAAAACAGTTAAAAAGAGACACATCGTTCGTACGAGCAATCGTTGCCACCCCCGCGAGTTGCTGGTAGGTTGAATCGCATCGCGCAAGCGTTAGCCGCTCGTCACCGCTTCCACGCGCGAATCGATTCCCGTACCCAAGGCGTCTCGTTCTCTCTCTCTCCCTCCCTCTCCTCCCGGCCTCCCTCACTCCCTCACTCACCTCTCTAATATTATTTGCCCGGTATTTTTCTTCAATCTCGTCGTGACCTAGTTTCACTCTATACACTGTATATGTATCATCGACGAGCGCACCGATCATCCTTCTACGCGTATCTCCTAAATTCCATGCACGTTCGATTGTGTCGGTGTGGGAGCGCGTCAGGTGAACGCAAATTTAGTTCTTTGTATTTTTGGTCAACAATTTATATCGATTTATTTCACAAACAAGCTAAACTGATTTACGTACTATCCACAAATTTTAAGAATTATTACTGATCCTTAATTTATCACCAATATTATTTACAGTGTAGGTTTTTCCATCTATTAAACTATTGAACACGATTTTAACGTCGTTCTGTTTCAATTACAAACTAACTGCTGTAATCGGGGAGATAGGTATACATGTTATGTCTTTTTACGAAGAAAGTACTTGTACGAAATATATTCCATAGTGATATTTTTACAAAAAGTATTAATATTTTATTAAATGTTAAGTTGAGTTAGCCGATTTTGCTTAAATTTTAAAACGCATTTCTTCCTATACGGGGTAAGCTGGTATTAAACTTCAGAATATCATATAAATAATTTGCGAAACGCTCTAGTCTTTAGAGATTTTATTAAACTGCGCAAATCATAATGTGTAAGTAAATCTGATAAAATTTGTAAGACCTTATTAAAAATTGTGTAATTATAAACGTTTAACTGTGATTCCTCTGACTCGACTGAATAGGTCTAAATTAGAACTTTTATATCTCGTAATATTCGTACAAACTTCATTCTTAATATAAAATGTATTATATCTATTGTAATAAAAGAAAATTTATTTTATTCATCATTTATTACGATTCCACTTGGAAACCCCATTTCCTTTCACTATATCTATTGTAATAAAAGAAAATTTATTTTATTCATCATTTATTACGATTCCACTTGGAAACCCCATTTCCTTTCATTTTTATAACTAAGCAAATTTTTAATATATTGCTATAATTTTTATTTTTAGTTAATCAGTAAAAATCAATATTTATCGTATTTTACATTTGTCATTTCAAGCAAAACTTGTAATAAAAATATCCGACTAATGTGTGAATTGTCAATATAATAAAGTACAGAAGATTATAATGTAAATAGGGATGGTTGTAAGAATATAGATAGGGGACCATTGACGGATTATTTTAAACAACTTATTTGTAACCCTTCCTTCGTTACATCTGCGGGCCCCATGCAGCGTCTGAGGGTTGAATTTTGAATGCCCGTCACCCTCAGCGTCACCCGGGATAACTGTAAATGACAGGCTAGTACCGCGTAATTTTTATATATATATCCGATAAATCTCAGTTATATTCTCGTGTTACAAATTATTTTGATACTAGAAAAATAGATGAATGTGATATTTTTTTACTCGAGATGATGTCAGTATATAACTAATTTTTTTAAAGTACTTATGTCCAGAGTTCGGTTTATTTATTGTCAATTTTAAATAGCCAAAATGATCGGTAATAATATACGGTTGAAATTAGTATAAATAAAGTTAATTAAAAATTAAATTAATCAATTTGCTATAGCTATCGGATAAATATCGCTTCACTTTTCTTGTTATTTCTTACATTTTACTTTCGCCCCCTTAATTTTACCCTTGCCCAGCTAATTCTACTTTTGCCTCGATAAATTTACTGTCGCTTCTCTAATTATATAGTTCTGCTCTTGCGGGGTATATGTACTTATTTCACCCCGATTTTCATAGTTGAAAAAGTGACTATTTCAGTCGTGGAATGAAATGTTTACCATGCGAGATAGTAATTTTGTTTTAGAATTTCTACCATACTGGTACTACTATATTTACCTAAAAATATAGATACTTTTATATAATTTTTTCTTCATCGATTTATATTAATAATTTATCAGTATGATATGAATCTGTTTTTCAATTTTTAGACACATGCCTACTTATACATACAGAAATCACTCTATTATGAATTTTTTATCTTTTTAATCGGTTTAATAGTATTATATCATTTATGTATATATTTTAATAACTTTCTCAAATGCTAACCGATAAATTGTTTACCTTTTAGAGAATTGCAAAGTAAAAACTGAATTCAAAAACAACATTTGACACATTGAAAAATAATCAAAGGATTATTACTCACTTTTAAAAAGAAATTAAATTTTCATCTTCAACAGTTCCATTTTACATCCAACTGGGGTTTGCAAAATGAAAACTAAATTCTAAAATAAAATCAGCACCCCAAAGAAACCGTAGAAAGAATTTATTACTTGCTTTTGAAAATTATGATATTTGCACCTTTAATCCTTATTTTTCACCAATCAAGATTGGAAATGTCAAGACCCTAAGAATTATGTTGGAAATATCGAATTAAAAATCTGAAAAAATTCATATAGGTAGTTTAAAACAAAAGCCAGGACATGGCGTATCGATTTTTTAAGAAAAAATAAATTTGTTAATAATAAGTGAATAAACAATATTCGGTCAGTAATTATTTATCTAAAAATGCATGAATATTTTTAACGCAAAAATCAGAATTTAATTACAAATTTAAAAATCTGAAAAAACTTGATTATACTATTTAAATCATGCCTAAGGGTATGGTGTTCACGAGTTTTTCAAAAATTTATTCTTTCGTTTATAAAAAAAATTAAAAATGACCATTTTTTTGAGTCCGACATCCCCTTAACAATAATTGTCATCCACCACTTTTGGCACACAATTTGTAAAAAAATCTACCACTTAATCGGTCAACAGAAAAAGAAGTAAACGTCCTTACATCCATGTCTGAATAACACGTGCTATGGTTTCATCACCTATGCGATATGCGTTCTAGATAAAGCATCATCGAACTGAGAGAAAAAATAGTAATTAATCGAAAATTAAATTGTCGCACGTATAGTCAACTAATATTATCGCAAAGTCCTTACGTAATCGGTTTCTGATGCCCTACCACTTATACTAGTATCCTTAGGTTGTACAACCCATAATCGATCGGTTCGAGAAAAACACAAAAATTCCACGTTTACGCGACCGATGAGCATCTTGTCTATGTATATTTCATGAGGAAACAAGACTCCTGGTCTTCCACCCATAATAACCCCTGTAAGAGAGGCGAGTCAAATATTTGGATATATCGGCACGTGGATGAACTCCTTCGGTATATATACGATCGATCGGGTGGATCGAGTGGCCCTCGAGCTCAAGAAAGAGAATGTACGACGCTGCTGTACCCTTACGACGGCTTTCCGCTTCGTCGAGGGTCCGATACGGAATTAGGCCCGCCTCATTTGCAAAGCAATGCGGACGTAAGAAGCTCTCTCGGTTGAACGAGGCCGCTTACAAGTATCTACGAACGATTGAACATCGTGTATATATATTCTCATAATCTTTACAATTTTTTCTTTTTGCCTAAATTTTTTCGGATTCCTTCGGATCAAAGTTCAATCGTTTATTATTTACCTACAGGAATTATGTTACTGCAATATTAAATCATTTCAATGGTGGGCTCTACGCTAATCTTTTTTTTCGTACGGCTCTGATAAATCGACTAACTGTCACTCATAATTTTGTATTTGCGTGTGCGCGCAATATTTCAATCAGAGAAACAGGGAAGTAATGGAAAATCGTTAAATATATTTTTTACGGTATAGTTCGTGGTCTTAACAACAATTTTAACGTTATTTTACTTTTCTATATTTCAAGTTCATTTCACAGCTGCCAATAACATTTTATCTGTAGAAATTTATAATATAAAATATATAGGTATGTATAATATAATATAAACTAAATTCAATTAATGCTCGTTTAAAGAAATATTATAAAAATGTAGAAAAGTTATTATTTTATTTCTAAATTAATATGTATGTAATAATCGTGTCAACATTTAATTAATTTATTTTTTTTATAATATTTATTCTTCATTATTTAAAATTAGGAAAATATGATTAATTCAGGACATTAGATGTCTTAATTATTTAATAAATTATATAGTTGTATTTAAGTAAATTTTACTTAATTACAATAAATACGTATTTGTGGCATTTCATCAAACATTTTTTAATTAATATTTTTCAGTTTTATCCAGTTTCTTAATTATGTTGAGTTTGCCAATACAACAATTTTAAAAGGTAACATGAAATTTCTTTACTTTACGTATTTTCGGACTAATTTTTTAAAGTTTGATTATATTTAACACGAATCGATTAAGAATATATTAACTTTTTATTATTCAATTAAATAACAAGAACATATAAAATTATATGATAATTATCTCATATACTTTTTCTCCCGGTTAATTTTAAATAACGTTATAATTTGCATTTTTACGTTGCATGACCGTCACTACGAAAAATATCCTACGGACAAATCGTTTTCTCGTGAAAACGTAGCTACAAAAATTGATACAGTCTTTTTTGTACAAGTTATGTATGAAGCATATCATATGTACAAAGGAAGATTTATTTCGTACCAGTATAATTTACGTATTAATAAATGTTTTACACAAATACGAGAAAATATAAAAAATGGTAGTATTATAAAATATATAAATTTGTATATTTTTATGTGTATTTGCTGTTGCGTGTTATTAATTTTTGTCATAAAAAGATAAGATACATAGGTAAATCTTGTATTATATGTTCTTATAAATATTTCCTTTTTATAATGCAGGTATAAGAAAAAATTCACGCAGCCGAAAGTTTGTTGCAGTTAAATTAAATTTTTAAATACACAATGAAAATTTGATGGGAGTAGTAAGTAACAGTATTCGTTTAATTAATTTAGAAAAAAATAGTCTTTGGAACTAAGAAAAAAAGAAGGCGCCGCGAGATACACGCGCGGTTGTGATTAACAAGAATCGTTAAAAGTTAGAAGTGGAGTTTATAATAACATCGAAGAAAAGAAAGGAACGGCATTTTCTTTTACGTGCCACAAACTTTTTCCGAGGATGTTTGAAGAAAATAAAAGTTTCCTCTTCCTCCTTTTTCTATAAACAAAACTTTGATTAGTCGAAATTTTTTATAAATAATTAAAAATGGTATCTAATAACGAAACATGATATATTTCGTTGATAATACATGAAACCATAAGACTGATAAATATTCGTATTCTATTTCTAATACTTAAGGAGGTAGGACACCTGTAGGTGGATTACCTACCGAGCAAAAAAATTATTTTATTTTAAAAAATATGCAGTTTTATGCAAAATCCAAATAAAAACACTAGATAATTAAACAATATGTAACTCTACAAAGTTCCAGGTCACTTAGATCCAGGTCAATACATCAAGTGAACAATCACGGAAAATCGTACAGTTTCGTTGCCGAAATTTTTTACGTTGTCCTTGTATTGACATAGAACTTTGTAGAATTACTTATTATTTAATTATCTAATGCAGTTCTGTATTCGGGTTTTGTGTAAAGTTGCACACATTTTAAATAAATGTAATAATTATCTTTTTTGCTTGATCAATAACCCACCATCATAAAAGTGTTTAGCTCAATGGACTAAATTGGTTAAATTATTAACCTAAATTAAATGCTTTCTTCACCAAGACAACGTATGACCTCCGTCGCTGATTAGCACCGGTTTGGGAGCATAAAAAGAGCGACGTTAAAATAATAAAAAAAAAAAATTAAATATTTATACAATAAATGCTACATGCGAAAACTGTTGGTAAAAAATTAGATTTGTACTAGCCTGGGAGAAGTCTATATTAAATACCAGACTGTTACCTAGATATGAAAAAATAATTAAATAAATTAAAAAATTATTAATATTGCATATATCGTAATCACTCTCCACGGTGTTAATCTTGAAAACTTCATTTTCAATTTGTTCAAAGTTATGGAAAAAATAAGAAATAGTTAAAATTTTAACAAAAATGTAGTATTTAAATTTAATGGACTTTTTAGGAAAAATTTCATTTTATCTTATTTTTTCCATAACTTTTGACCAAATTAAAACATTTAAGCTTCTATTTTTTGTTGTCGTATCTTTTTAATCTCAAATTTTTATCAGATCTAACAAGAGAAGATACATAGGTAAATCTTGTATTATATGTTCTTATAAATATTTCCTTTTTATAATGCAGGTATAAGAAAAAATTCACGCAGCCGAAAGTTTGTTGCAGTTAAATTAAATTTTTAAATACACAATGAAAATTTGATGGGAGTAGTAAGTAACAGTATTCGTTTAATTAATTTAGAAAAAAATAGTCTTTGGAACTAAGAAAAAAGAAGGCGCCGCGAGATACACGCGCGGTTGTGATTAACAAGAATCGTTAAAAGTTAGAAGTGGAGTTTATAATAACATCGAAGAAAAGAAAGGAACGGCATTTTCTTTTACGTGCCACAAACTTTTTCCGAGGATGTTTGAAGAAAATAAAAGTTTCCTCTTCCTCCTTTTTCTATAAACAAAACTTTGATTAGTCGAAATTTTTTATAAATAATTAAAAATGGTATCTAATAACGAAACATGATATATTTCGTTGATAATACATGAAACCATAAGACTGATAAATATTCGTATTCTATTTCTAATACTTAAGGAGGTAGGACACCTGTAGGTGGATTACCTACCGAGCAAAAAAATTATTTTATTTTAAAAATATGCAGTTTTATGCAAAATCCAAATAAAAACACTAGATAATTAAACAATATGTAACTCTACAAAGTTCCAGGTCACTTAGATCCAGGTCAATACATCAAGTGAACAATCACGGAAAATCGTACAGTTTCGTTGCCGAAATTTTTTACGTTGTCCTTGTATTGACATAGAACTTTGTAGAATTACTTATTATTTAATTATCTAATGCAGTTCTGTATTCGGGTTTTGTGTAAAGTTGCACACATTTTTAAATAAATGTAATAATTATCTTTTTTGCTTGATCAATAACCCACCATCATAAAAGTGTTTAGCTCAATGGACTAAATTGGTTAAATTATTAACCTAAATTAAATGCTTTCTTCACCAAGACAACGTATGACCTCCGTCGCTGATTAGCACCGGTTTGGGAGCATAAAAAGAGCGACGTTAAAATAATAAAAAAAAAAAATTAAATATTTATACAATAAATGCTACATGCGAAAACTGTTGGTAAAAAATTAGATTTGTACTAGCCTGGGAGAAGTCTATATTAAATACCAGACTGTTACCTAGATATGAAAAAATAATTAAATAAATTAAAAAATTATTAATATTGCATATATCGTAATCACTCTCCACGGTGTTAATCTTGAAAACTTCATTTTCAATTTGTTCAAAGTTATGGAAAAAATAAGAAATAGTTAAAATTTTAACAAAAATGTAGTATTTAAATTTAATGGACTTTTTAGGAAAAATTTCATTTTATTCTTATTTTTTCCATAACTTTTGACCAAATTAAAACATTTAAGCTTCTATTTTTTGTTGTCGTATCTTTTTAATCTCAAATTTTTATCAGATCTAACAAGAGAAGTACTTGACCTACCGGAAACGGATATTATCCTAACTTTGCTATGTTTTTTGTAATATACAAAAATATGAAGAAACCCAAGTTATTACTTGCCAATGGCCACTTTCACGAAAGTAATTCGACATCTAGTAATAATTTCAATATAAATTACTTCCAGTTTGATCGCTTATAACTCAAAAACGAATATTGATAGGAACACAAACCAAAAACTAAAGAAAGTTAAGTTCAAGTAGATAGATATGATTTAAAAGAAGAAGTTAAAATTGCTTAATTTGGAACAAAGTAATAAAAAAATAAAGAAATTACAGAAATTTTAACCAAAATTTAATATAAAAAATTTAGTTTTTCTTTTGACCTAAAATTCTTTAATTTCTTATTTTCTTCATGACTTTGCTCCAAATTGAGCAATTTAAGCTTCTTTTTTGGATAGTTTTCGGATTGAGTTCCTATCAATATTCGTTTTTCAGTTATAAGCAATCAGAGTGAAAGTAATTTTCATTGCAAATATTGTTAGTTGTCATGTAACTTTCGTAAAAGTGGCCATTGGTAAGTAATAACTTGGCTTTCTTCATATTTTTATATAACAAAAGACATGCCAAGGTTAGGATAACATCCGTTTTCCGGATATCAAGTACTTCCCTTGTAAGTTTTATTGTTTATCTTTAAATGCTTTTGAGTAATGATTAATCAAACTGAAGTATACATTTTTCACAATTTTTCATTAAATGCGTAGAGTTAACGTCAAATAGCCTATGAAATTGAATTTTACATGAAAACAGTTTCCAAAGTTGCAACAAAATCCGTGACCCGAAGCCTGGAATAGTTAGTCAATTGGTAGAGAACTCGCTTCCGAACCCAAAGGTCCAAGAAACTAATTTTCTTGGACTAAATTTTATTTTAAATTTTTTCAACTATTTAAATTTTCAATTTTTATTTTTTGATACTGATTTATAATGATACGTTCAATGTTGTTATACAATATTTTTTACAACTTTATGTAACTTGCAGAAAAAGGTATTTAGGTGTTCTTACATTGTATTAGCCATTTCTGAGTTATAAAATGATAAAAATTGGTATAACATAAAATAAAATATCAGATTACCATTTATGATTTTGTATATCTTCAGAACTACACTTTTTATCCACTCAAAATTTACACCAACATCCAAAATATGTAGAATGTTTTATCAAACTAGGAAAAAAATTTGTTGGTCACTCAATTTAAAAGAGGACCGCCCATATATACACAGGGTATCTCAAAAGTATGGACACACCTGAGTGTCTCGGAAAACAAAGGCGCTAGAAAAACTTTATCAGCGACACCCTGTTGAAATCCTGATTCATGTTCAGCGACCCGAAAAATCCGCTAGGTATTGTTTTCATTGTTTTTTTCACCGCATTCACATTTTCAATATTTATTGTGTTGGGATCTTTATCATACCGTGAATTGGTGCATCTCTGAATTCGTTTTCGCAGCAACCCCAAAAATCGTAACATTCAAGCTTTTAGCTTCAATCATAGTTTAAAAAAAAAACAGCTCAATAATTCACGCCACCTTTTTCTCAACTAATCATTTGTAATTAAATGTGTGTTCTTACTAATTGACATTTAAGAAAGGTTTATTAATTTTCGTGAATACTCCTATTGTATAATTTTTTAATTTGAAAGTTTTCCTATTTTTAGGCACGACCGCTACACGGGAGAGCCTTATATTTTCATCATCGCAAAATGTGTGATGCATCAAAATATACTAGATAATAGTTTGTAAGAGCAATTTATGTGTATTAGAATTCATTTAAGGCCCTCCCTAAAATGTATGTATGGATGTACGTATGTATGTAATCATATATCAAAGATAACTCAGTCAATTTTTTACCGATTTAGCTGAGATTCACAGGGTAACTTCGTCATAATGTAATTAGATAATGGTTCTATTTTCAGATATATAGCACTGAAACACTTTGAGTTATGGCATTAATTTTAATTCCTTAGAAACGGTTTTGTAGCATTATCTTGAAATGTATTAATCCTACATAAAAACTTGATACGGACGAAATGTTCGTCTCAAAATAACAAAACTTTTTCCTATTGTACACTTAATGCTCAAAACAATATTTTCGAAGATAAACATATAAAAACGGTCAAAATAATGAAAGAAGCACAAAAAAACACGTTTTTTCGCAATAAAACGAAATGTATTGTTTTTACTGAAAAACTTTTAATAAACGAAATGTTCGTCTCAAAATAACAAAACTTTTTCCTATTGTAGACTTTACGCTCAAAACAATATTTTCGAAGACAAATATAGAAAAACGGTCAAAATAATGAAAGAAGCACAAAAAACACGTTTTTTCGCAATAAAACGAAATGTATTGTTTTTACTGAAAAACTTTTAATGAACAAAATGTTCGTATTAAAATAATAAACCTTTTTTCTATTATACACTTAACGGTCAAAACAATATTTTCGAAGATAAACATAGAAAAACGGTTAAAGTAATAAAAAAAATATGAAAAAACGTTAAAAAGTTGACTTCTATTGTATAATTATTTTTGATGTAATATCATTTTCTTTTATCAGTATTTGTTATATGTAAGTCTATTTAATATCTTTCTCCGGTTCATTATTTTCGTCATCAGATAAATTGCTACCATCTTGTAAATCTGGTCCAACTATTTCGAAATATAGTCAAGTGACGCCTTAACCGCCAATTTTTCAGTTTTTCTTGAAGTGTCAAATTTTGTACACCATTCTAAAATTAATTATATTTATGTAAAAAATGAAAAATAAAATATTGAAATTATTATTATTGCTACTAAAAATGATTCCTATCTAACATTTTTGTTTTGAAGGCGTATTTTTTTGAAATTCAGGTACCCAACTGATACGACATTATCATTTAAATGCACTACACTTTCATACTCATCTTTAAAATAAATTAATTATTTTACAATTATTGTACAAAAAGTAAAAAATTATTTTCTTTTATGCTATAATAAATACTTACATTACAATACTTTTGATGTACAAAGGACAATTTAAACAAATGTTTGATACTCTCCTTCTCCTTCTCCTTCTCCAAAAATGTTTAAGCCATACTTTCCTTTCTAAAAAAATAATATATGTATGTATAAAATAATATACCTGTTAATAGACAATTACATTGTAATCTATCTTAAGATTTTTTAATAATATATTTTATAATATATATCTTTTGTAAATAAATGCACGTACCACTTTTATAATTTTTCACTGTTTCCACTTGAAAATATTTATAAAGTTGTGGTCTGAATTTTTGTTCTATACCGTAATTATAAAATCAAAACAGACACTTAAACCCATAACAATATCCTTCACATACATCTTCATAAGCTATTGTCCTAAACTCTTCGTACATAGTGCAATTGAAATTCTCCTTTAAGAAAAATGACCAAAATAAAAAGAGGTTCCATGAAATCTAAAGCGAATGACTTTATGTAAATTTTATGAATAATGAATATAACAACATGATTAATATCAACATGATTCCTTTACCTAAGAAAAGAAAACATATTATAATAATCATCATCACATCAAGAATTTATAACTTAGTTACAAAAAGTAAATTCAAGGTTTTTTAATATCTTACCTTTTAAACTACGTGAATAATATTTATGATGTTGAGTGAAACCGTTTACTTTCAAAAACGAATAACTAGGATGTTGGAACGTTGGCAATGATTGCGGAGCACCACCGTAACTATACTAGCTAAGAAACCTTCGTTTGAACTTGTTGTTCTCGGTCTTAATAATTATAAGTGCCGTTCTTTTAAATTATTGTATTTATTATTACATAATAAGAACTTTAATAGTAAAATAATAAATACAACATTAAATGCAAACTTAATGTAATTTAAAATAAATTAAAAAATGTAATAAAAAATGTGACAAACCGTTAATGTACACCAGATCAACCTTGAGAAAGATTAAACATCGCCAAAACTATCCCAATACAAAACAAGAGGCTCGTGGTTATTGTTGAATTGAACCATTTTTGTTCCACTCACTACCATTGTTACTCTTGTATTAAAATTGACTAGTAGGTGAATTACTCCTATAATTCATAATTATCTTATATAAATTATAAAGTATTCTACAATATAAAACATAAATAAAATGTAAAAAAATAAATATTACTTAGTTATTGACAACTTACGGCAACTTAATATTTTCAAAAATAAATAAAATATAAATCTTATACAATAAATAAATTAACTAAATAATAAATAAAAATTATTTACCATCCAAAAATAGTTATTATTCTACTATTTTCAAACACTGCCAACATTGGACAAATACTGGACAAGAGCTTCCGCTATTTTGTAATGCTCACTTAACTTTATATTAGAATAACTAATATCATACAGTAAAACTTCATGAAAATCATATAAAAACTATGTGTAAACGTAGCATATATATACATAATGTATATACATAATTTTATATACACAATAAAATAAATAAACTAACGTTATATTTATTGTCCGTTTAAATAGTGCCATCAGCGCCATCATATACACATAAGTATAATGTATATCGCATTTTATGTAACCCGCGTCCCGTATCCAAATTTGAATTTCAAATTTTTTTTATTATTTACAAAAATATTTTTTTATAACAATTCTCTTTTTTTATTTATTTCTTAATACAAAAAATCGAATAAAAGAAAGAATTATAATAAAAAATTTTATTAATTAAAAAAAAACTAATATTTTTATAACAAAATTTGATATAAAAATATAAAACAGTAAAAAATATTTACCACACACAAAAATAAAATTTTGAAAATAATGTAAACGTCAAACTCTGTAAAGCATGTTTTCAATATGTCCAAATTATTCTAAAATTTTCAATTAAAATTTAATTAAAATTTTTAAATAAAATTGAACAAAAAACTTTATTCTTAAACTTGAAAAATTTGGACTTGAACGTTAAATAAACATAACGAATTTATTGTGTCCGCGAATTCCAAGAATATATTGATTTTATATTACTTAAATATATTTATCTTTTCAAATATTATAATTACTTTTATTTTAATTTTTCTTAATTTATTCAATTAATAAAAAAAAGAAATGATGTTATTAATAACATTGTAATTTAAAATAGAAGTTAATAATTCACTCTTCATGTACATATTTCAATTTATGACTTTGTTCACTGAGTTTTTCACTTGACAAATTCATCAATTTAATCATAAAGTACATACATATAGGTACCATACACTACTCTAAATATACTACCAAAGAAGGCACCCGATAACACATCTTTGGGACCTAAATTAAATTTATATAATGCTCCAGTATAACCATTCCACCAGCTGCATAATAAAAAAAACAAAGCTTCATACAAATGAATTTCTTCAAAAATTAACAAATTTAAACAATATTCATGAATGCTGCTCTATATGGAATAAATAAATTAATTATATTGTTTCATATAGACTAATTTAAATTGCACAATATTTTATCACATTTACTTACCTTTACTGTCCAAAATATACGTCCCATTAATATTGTTTTACCAAATATTCTTTAGAAGGAACATTAATGTAAAACAAATAAACTATATGGTTTTATATAAACATATGTAAATTATGTATATATGTATTTTTTTTAATCACGTTACCTCTTCTTTCAAAAATGTGTTTCCTATTACTTCTTTCTTGCCAAATATTTTTTTTTTTAAATTTTTGAGATATTTGAGGAACAACACTTTTCTCTTCAATACATTGATATTCAGAATATTAGAATTGTATGTAAAATTTAACATCTATAAATACATTTGAAATTTATTATTAGAACATATATGTATATGCAAAATAATAATTCTGCATACTATAATTATAATTCTAATTATTATTATTGTTATTATTTTATATAATAATAAGCGAGCTATATTCGGTCGTATGCCTTATAAATTTTTGTTCTCAGGCGCAGCCTGAGAACAGACACTCGCGCGCGAAGCGCGCGGGGGGTTGGCGCGCGGCAGCGCGTAGGGGGGCTCGGCCCCCCTAGTTTTTATTCTGAATGTCCATCAAAGCATTGATTATGTTTTCTTTTATTCGTTTTATTCTTAGGATATTCTTAGTTTCTTTTTAACATTTGAAAAAGAATCGTCTTACAGAGCGTGAATGACTAACCATTTTGATGATGAGAGAATGGGGTAATATGATTAGGTCATATCAAAGAGTAGCAGTTCTGTATAATGCAGAATATCATTCACTGTTGTAACCAAGAATTTCACCAAAAAACAGTAGGAAACTGTATTTCTCGTTTTGAAGATACTGGTAGTATCAAAGATCGTTCCAAAAGTGAAAGACCAAAAACAGTAGCTGATGAAGAAACCTCTTTGAATGTGACATTATCTTAAGTTGAAAATCTTAGAACCTCCATCAAGAAATTATGTTATGAAACTACTAGCAGAATTTCTGTGTACACAATAATTAAACTGCAAAAGATTCATCTATATTAAATCAAATTGGTACAAAAATTGTATATGAAGATGATTACGAAGAGTGGGATTTGACGAATTAATGATGAACCTTATAGATGCGCGACAAAAATTTTTTAAACGAAATAATTTTTTTTTCCAATTCACACTGTTTATTATAATTACGTAGGCAACATCCACAGAAACTAAATGTTTAGACAATCGCATATTTTAATACAAATCCAATCGGGTCCAAACAGTTAGTCCACAAATATTAAAAATTCGAAATTTTGTAGCATTCTAAAAATATGCAAAATTTAAAAAAACAAGGCCTTACATTTGGCTTTGTCAATATTATTCTTGTAGGAATAATTGAATTCAATACATATAATTAAAATTCTTGTAGTAACACAAAGAAATTACCGTGAGTTATAATTACTCAAATTATAGCGTTTCTTTTAAAAAATATTTTAAAAAGTAAACAAATAGAAGTTTTTTGAGACTTTAAAATCAACATTTTAGTATCTAATTGGGATAAATTTTAACCCAGAACTTACTTTTTTTGGCATAACCCGGTAGTGAATTGCCTAGTTTGACTGGGCAGTACAGTAATTATTAGGAAAATCTATTTAAAACAAAAACTTTCGAAGAGCTATACGGAAGTTGGTAAAATTAAATTTTCAGACGTATTGTGACCGCTCTCAGTTACATTGAATCTTTGACATGTACCGTCTTGTGAATATACAAATACGGCAATGCGCGTAAAAGTATTCTAATACATACATCGTTTACAATCTCGTAGAAGCATGCACGTATACATGTCTAATTTCAAAAAGTTGCAAAAAGGTAAATAAATATGCAAGTAATACATATTATTTAAATAACTTAAACATCTATAAATATGTAATGTATTTATTAAAATATATATTTATACAGTGTGTAAATAAATAACATTCACAGTGTATAGTGTTAAGAAACGCACAACACGTGTACTACTTATAAGAAAATAAAAAAGAAAAAATTCTGGAACAGATATTGGGATAAAAATAATAAGTAAATAAATTTAGTTTGATTTATGAGGAAATCCACAAAAATTTGTCCCAATCGCGTTCCCTAAAATCGAAAAAAAATTTTTTTGATATACACCTTCCTAACCTCACTTTTCTTCATCTATAATATATAGAATCTGTGGAACAAAATTTGAACACGAAATAAAAGGCTTGTGACTCACTTTTTTTTAAAGTTTGAAGTTTAAAATAAAAAAATCGTAAAATGCTGTTTTTTTAAAAAAGCGCATATATTTATATAACAATTATATTGAAAAAAATAATAATATATTATCTTAATTACTGTTTAAATATTGTAACATTTTTATTTAAACAATACTGTAATAAAAAAAACTAGAGTTTTGTCTTATTTTTATATGAACGAAAGCGAGGTTCGAAGGCTTCAAAAAAACTTTCTTTTTTATTCTAGGGAACGCGATTTGGAAGAATTTTCATGGATTTCCTCTTATACTTGTTTGTAATAAAGGGATGTATAAATAAATAAATTGTTTAATTAAAGAATAATTTATTATATACAATTAACACAATTACAGTTCAAATTCAGTCACAATTTTTATATTATTTACACATACGTATTTACTATACGGTAGATAAAATTAGACGCACAATAACAAATAGACGAACCCAATCCTATTTTTTCACTTGCACTTGAGAGTGTCCTCATTAAGATCCTACATCAATAAACTTAAATAAAAAATGAAATTTGTAGCATTCTAAAAATATGCAAAATTTAAAAAAACAAGGCCTTACATTTGGCTTTGTCAATATTATTCTTGTAGGAATAATTGAATTCAATACATATAATTAAAATTCTTGTAGTAACACAAAGAAATTACCGTGAGTTATAATTACTCAAATTATAGCGTTTCTTTTAAAAAATATTTTAAAAAGTAAACAAATAGAAGTTTTTTGAGACTTTAAAATCAACATTTTAGTATCTAATTGGGATAAATTTTAACCCAGAACTTACTTTTTTGGCATAACCCGGTAGTGAATTGCCTAGTTTGACTGGGCAGTACAGTAATTATTAGGAAAATCTATTTAAAACAAAAACTTTCGAAGAGCTATACGGAAGTTGGTAAAATTAAATTTTCAGACGTATTGTGACCGCTCTCAGTTACATTGAATCTTTGACATGTACCGTCTTGTGAATATACAAATACGGCAATGCGCGTAAAAGTATTCTAATACATACATCGTTTACAATCTCGTAGAAGCATGCACGTATACATGTCTAATTTCAAAAAGTTGCAAAAAGGTAAATAAATATGCAAGTAATACATATTATTTAAATAACTTAAACATCTATAAATATGTAATGTATTTATTAAAATATATATTTATACAGTGTGTAAATAAATAACATTCACAGTGTATAGTGTTAAGAAACGCACAACACGTGTACTACTTATAAGAAAATAAAAAAGAAAAAATTCTGGAACAGATTATTGGGATAAAAATAATAAGTAAATAAATTTAGTTTGATTTATGAGGAAATCCACAAAAATTTGTCCCAATCGCGTTCCCTAAAATCGAAAAAAAATTTTTTTGATATACACCTTCCTAACCTCACTTTTCTTCATCTATAATATATAGAATCTGTGGAACAAAATTTGAACACGAAATAAAAGGCTTGTGACTCACTTTTTTTTAAAGTTTGAAGTTTAAAATAAAAAAATCGTAAAATGCTGTTTTTTTTAAAAAAGCGCATATATTTATATAACAATTATATTGAAAAAAATAATAATATATTATCTTAATTACTGTTTAAATATTGTAACATTTTTATTTAAACAATACTGTAATAAAAAAACTAGAGTTTTGTCTTATTTTTATATGAACGAAAGCGAGGTTCGAAGGCTTCAAAAAAACTTTCTTTTTTATTCTAGGGAACGCGATTTGGAAGAATTTTCATGGATTTCCTCTTATACTTGTTTGTAATAAAGGGATGTATAAATAAATAAATTGTTTAATTAAAGAATAATTTATTATATACAATTAACACAATTACAGTTCAAATTCAGTCACAATTTTTATATTATTTTACACATACGTATTTACTATACGGTAGATAAAATTAGACGCACAATAACAAATAGACGAACCCAATCCTATTTTTTCACTTGCACTTGAGAGTGTCCTCATTAAGATCCTACATCAATAAACTTAAATAAAAAATGAAATAGTTGTGTCAGCTTGCTTGAAACACATTGAACTTAGGTTAGGATTGGACTCCGCACGCCGACTTATGCATTATCTCTCGATGTCCCATTAACTAATTTTACATTACTTGTGGTTTTACCCAATAATACACGTATTAAGCCTCATTATCCTCAGTAAACTATTTTATTCACCTAGCCAGTTTATGTTACATATTTATGCATTGGCCAATCCTTTTACCGAGTTTTTCTACCAAGAAGATAAAAATACAGACCATTTTCTTAGCTAGACATTTTTGAAAAAACTAGCCAATGACAATGAAATTAGCAAAGGACTCGCGAGTGACTTTCGAATACTTTTACCAGGGTAATAACATACTAAATTTACAATGAAATCGGTGACCTAGCTACATAGTTTTTTTTAAAAAAGTATTGGAATGTTCCATACACATATATATTTATGAAATTTTAATTTTTTAATTTTTATTTTTTTAGAAATATTGTTGTCTTTTAGACACAACAAAATGTAAAAAAGATATTTGTAGATTTATAATAAAATGGAAATAGAACTAATTTAATATTATGCGTTTCGTATAACGGTTACAAATTTTCGTAGTGCGCGTCAAATTTGCCGGTAATGGTTTGGCGGTTCCCTCATAATCTACGCGGCCGTCCGTGCGCGTACCGAGCAGGGGATCAATTGCCAACGCAGCGATTATGCAAGCGTGAAACTCGCTAATCCGCCATTTTGAAATATCGCGCTCCAGTGGTCGGCTATTATGCGATCGACGCGGACGCGACGAAGGTCTCACCCGATCGAATTTCTCGAATGTCAAAGAAATTTCTCTGAAAGCTCAGTTTTACGATTGCCGTTTTTGTTCATCGGCGATTGATATGGAGATGAATGGATGTGCCTGTTACTCCGTGAAATTTATAACCATGGATATATAGACGATGTTCGATTGAGCCTGCAAAATAAGTAATATTTAGTTGTTGCCAGTGATCAGCTTAGTTTGTGCATGGATATTATAAAAATCGGTCAATTATTGGGCTTATTACCAATTTACTAAAAGTTATTTACGTTTTAATGGAATTTTATTTATATTTTATGGATATGGAAATGTTATTACTTGATAGCCAGTCACGACCGTTTAATTAATAATTTAAACGAAACATGTGTGAAATCCCAAATGGGTAAGATATATATAGTAAACGACACTAATTTCACGTTAGAAAATATCTTGCTATTTAAATTGTAGAAAGTTCATAATTATTAATCAAAATATGGTTCCATTTACTTTCAAAATATTTTTCATTAAAAAATAATATACTACATATTTAATAATTTATTTTATTTCAACTTCTAAATATGAAGTTAAATTTATTCGTGACAAATTGAATAATTTTATTGTAAACTTGATCTTTAATGAACGTAACATTAAACATATACTAAAACAACTGAGAAGACCGTTTAATAAACAAATTACTTTTAAAACTAATTCCCATGTGCAATGTTAAGCAAGCTATTATGTGTAAAATTACTCTCTGAAAATACTGAAAGCTTAAAAGAAACAAAATGTTAAGTCAAGTTTTTTTAACGAAGCGAAACGAGTAATGAGATACCAACTTATGTAAATAGTAGACTGATCTTAAATTAAATTACGTTACTTTTTTAAACAATTTATTTTTATGTCGGTCGATATTATAACAGAAATCGAAAAGATATATTTACATATGTATATTTTAAATTTATATGAAATTTCATGTAAATAAAAGATAGATAAAGTAAATAAACGAAAATTTTATTTATTCGAATACACAGATATAATTTTGTCAATTCATACTACCATTGTCGAAAGTTCGAAAAGCGTAGTCGGCAAACGCATTATACAAAAGCACATCGAGCTCATAAATCCGATGCACATCGACACGCGAAAACAAAAGACCGTCGACGACGAGTGGCTCTTATTCCGCGGCAAATGGAACAGCAAATTTAAAACCGAGAGCCGCGACCCGACGTTGCTTATTTAGCGTAAACGTTGCTACTGCGTATATATGCGTTGAAGCACGTAACCTCGAGGTTCGTTCTACTGTATATTTTTCTCGAGATAAATCCCCTAGGTACGAGAGATGCCGGTGCGTTGCAGATTTTTCTATACTCGGGGATGCTTTATGCGCTTGATGCATCGCTTGACGCTCGAGTATAACAAAGATCTTCGGCGTATCAAAATGCTACCTTATATAGTACTATTTTTTTATTCCACGTACGTTTTGAAGAGGGTACACCATTATTCAATCTGTTTCTTTATTTTTGTTGGATTATCTTTATTGACGATTATATTATATAGAATTTAGAGACGATATGTATACTTATAGGATTAACGTTTTAAACAAAATATAAGAATTCTTTTTTAATTTAAGAATTTTTATAACATCACTATATATAATCTCCAGGTATTTAATTTCTAGATAATATACACATATGTTATATATTTGTTTATAATTGCACTGTAGTTTTAATAACAAAGAGAGTGCCACATCTCCGGGAAACGGATCTTTACCAAACTTTATAGGGTATGTTCACTACTATAAAAATAAATAAAAAGAGCTACAGACTCTAACGCTCTTTCTTGCAATAGATATAAGCAAATAACGAAAAATTTTACTAAAAAAGACCCTTGACTTTGATCGCCTATAACTCGAAAACAAATAAAAACAAATTATACTCAAGTCCAAATTTAAAAGAGAGCTGATATCGAATAGATTGGATTTAAAAAGAAAGAAGCTCAAATATCTTGATTTGGTCAAAAGTTATGGAAGACAGAAGAATGAAAAGTTATTTTTACCTAAAAAATAAGTAATATTTTAAATTAAAAATTATCATCAAAATATCGCTAAATTCTTTTTTTTTACTAACATATCTCTTTTTGATTTAGAGTTATAAGCAACCAAAGTCAAAGATATTTATTACGAAATTCTTCGTTATTTGGTTATAAATTTCGTAAAAAAGGACATTGGACACTAAACTCCGGGTTTCTTCATATTTTTATAGTAGAAATCATATCCTAGAGTTTGGTAAAGATCCGTTTTTCCCGAAGGCCTGATGCTCTCCTTGAAAATGAAAATAAGAGCAATGAAATATTGGTTGTATTCTATTCTACAAACATGCCTATCTATATTAGAATATTATTTATAAATCGTTTATTTAATTTGGAATATAAATTGTTGGTAATATACATATCTTTCTCTATCTGCGTTGGACAATAAAAAAAAATTCGGTTAGTGTATTTTTTATAAGTGGTACAAAAGATTTGTTTTCTAAATCCGAAAGTCGGTTATTTGCATATTTGATGTCGATGTTCTGCGCGTGATCTCGTCAAACTGTAAATTTAAAAGCACCTTGATAGTAAGTACATAGGGAAACTAGTTTCATCCTTATAAAGCGCCATCGATTTGCTCGCGTGTTGTGCACACGGATGAGCTTCTGTACACGATCAACATTCTCAACGAACTACACTAAAAATGAATTATAGAAAAGGAAAAACTTAGCCAATAATATAAAAAATGAATTATGTCAATTAGACATACTGTATTCACTATATAATAACTGCTTCGAAAATTATTATTCGTGCATTATGATCACTTTTAAAACGAAAAATATATTGCGGTATCATTTACTACATTAGCAATCAATCTAAATTTAAAATAATGTTATTATATCTGCCCATTTTTTACGAAATATTTTGTTACGCTATTATGGTTTTGGTGAAATACTGTATTGAAGCAGAAATCAAATACGCCTCTGTCAAAGGAATTCTCAACTCATGTATTACTGATAAATATCTCACGACTCTGTGATTAGTGTTTTTATATCGAATTGAAGATATAGCGTCAAGTGCAATATTGCAGATAAATGAAAAGTGAAAAAGGTCGCGAACCTCAACGAATAAACACAACAAAGACAAGGATCGGAAGAGAATGGAAACGACGAATTTGCGAATTGTGTCGTTTGCGACTCATCGAGCATCTAGTACGGTACCACTTACAAATTTATGCAAATCGGTCCACACCGATCGCGCCCAATCGATCGATCGTCGAGACTCTCCGGGTTGTTATGGGCTCGGCACCCGAGACGAACGAGGAGCAGTCCTGCCTACACTGTTACACGAAGCCAGACCTGTGTACGACGCATGAATTACGGATTAGTGGTCACAGAACCCTGTATTCCCTCTCTCTCTCTACAACTCCCCTGTCTCTCTCCTACATATATATGTGTGCCTGTGTAAGTGTCTGTGAAACGCGCACACATACACGCGAACACATACACAAACTCGAGTCGCATGCTGCTGCTCACACTACGAGCCTTGACCCGATATATGCGCGACCGGGCACAATGTTCAACTCGTTTGTCTGTGTTGAAAAAGATCGAAACGAGCTACTTTGTCTGTTTCGTAACAAAAAGAGCCCTAAATAAAGAGACACATTCTAAAGGTTTATTCGGGAATTTGGTAAGAGTAAAAAATACATTCAAGGTAAATAAAATACATTGAAAAAAAAAGTGTTCGGTTACTTGAAGTAAATTTTTTTCTTAAAATAAACTAAATATGTAAAATTACATAGTGGAAAAATATATTTATTGATATCTTTTTCACAAATATATTTTGCATACAGCATTTTACAATAATTTAATGCATTTAACAAATATATTAATACTCTTTCATTTTTGAAATATTTCTCTAGGTTTTTTGATATCCATATAAACTGTAATGGTATCGTTGTTACTCAACTGCGATACATGAGTAGGGTATTGCGTTTTGCAGCCTTGTATTTGTATATATGTGTACACACACACACAGACACACACAGACACACACGTACATACATCTTTGTTCAGAAATATAGGTGCGTATATAAACCAAATAACTGTAGCGGTTTTTGTGAAACGAGTATTATTTGACTGCATTTGATCTAAAGGACTTACATTCTCTATAATATGCATATGGTCAATAACGTAAAATAAATAGTATAAAATCGTTTAATTTGTATTATTTATTTCCCATTTATTTGAGATTTTCGTAAATATAATGTTTATTTGTATGTTATTTTATCATAAATTATTATTAAGTATCAAGTAAATTTTTTTGTCCTCCCGCGGTCGCGAAATAAGAAAAGAGAGTAAGATAAATAGATAAATATATGTTTTAGGCCACACGTTTTTATGGTTGAAAATAGAATCCTAGGTACACGTGTACGCGTTTTCCGCCTCTGTATACCTAAAATGATAATATTCTAAAATAGGATTTATATTCTTGTATATAATATTACTTTAACGGATAGTGTGTCGTCACGAGAAATATGTTTACACAGCTCTATGCTTACATTTTAAAATATTGTTCACAGTATGTTTTGAAGAGTCATTGTAGCATGCGCATTTAAATTTCGTATACGTGTAAGTGAGAAAATGGGTGATAATTCACCAAGCTGTAACATGTATATTGATATTATTAAATATATAGAAAATTTTTATCTGTTCGTCGAAGAGGAGGGGGAAGGGGGAGGCTTTGCCCCCAACCCCGTCGGAGACTTTATCCTTGGACCTCGTCCTTCGCAGATTCATAACACAAATAAAAGCGTAATCACGGTTGTAAGAAAAAAATAAATAATACCAATCCTTATATTTAAAAAAATATTTTGTACAAAATAATTATTTAATTTGCATACAAGACATTCAGATACTACTTACCTTCTGCCATGGTTAATAAAATATTAAAGTTATAATTGATAAACCTAATGTAATATTAACAAGATTATAAAACATAAACTTACCATTCTACTGATACGAATAGGTGACAATTACCTGTAAGTATTTTACTCATTCGACAGTTCTGATTGCATCCGTAACACATGTAAGTTTATTTTGTATATAATCGCATTAATATTAACTAGTTCTTTGATTCTAATATTTACTTTTTATTATACGAACATCTGAAACGTAGACTACCTGCCAAAATATGTATACAAATACATTTTCTTAAATTTGTATCAATAAAATTTTTTATTTCCACATATGATATTCGGCGCCTCTTCCTCTCCCCTCCGACCATGCACGTTCAAAAGATGCGTACATTTAAACAACGCGGTAATACCAATACAGGTCATTTTTCGTCGACTGTACGAGTATTTCCAAATTTTTTTTCGATGATTATAAGTGTATTTCATAAAAGAAAATTGTGTGCCTCCGCCAAACTATCCCGCCCCTCAAGGCAGCAAACATAAATATGCATAACCTAAACAACATAAAAATAAAAATGTATAATAGGTTATAAAAATACATAAATACAGGTATTCGAGCGGACGAACGAGCGGACGCTAACTTTTTTTTTTTACTTTAAAAGCTTAAAAAAATTAAACAAAAAACACGTTTCATTTATAAAAATATATTGTTACTAATATAGTTTGGGACCGAGCGTAGTAAATTCCAAGTGTACTATTACGTAACGTGTATATAATTTTTTATTTATTTTATGTATAATATATATATATATATTTAATTTTGCAATTTTCTACCAATTATAAAAAATATAATCTCAACATTTAATTTTTATATACCTGATTACAGTGTATAGACCTATTTAAAAGCATTTTGAAAATGGTAAAAGTGTATTATAAAACCGCGACAAAAAGAAATTCTAGTCCAGTGAAAGTATGTTGCAATTGTAAGTGTAAATGGATTTGTTAAAGGGTAAATTTTTAAATGGTTTCGGTGTCAGTGATACTAGGAAGAGTTTTCTGATGAAATACAGTGACGAAATACATGCCGGCCCGCATTGTGTACTTCGAGAATGCTTTTGAGCAATTGTGCATCAAGATTTAAAATGTACGTGTAGTGTCGAAAATAAAACGACGTGTTTACTTTTCTTGTATTGTTCTTTTAGCTTTTACCATGAAGTAACCGATACAAGGTTCCACTTACCTTATCTCAAGTAGATAATTTCCTGGTTACAATACCTGATTATTTATCAAACATATATTATATATAAACTTGAATTCACCGACACGGTGGCGGAGTGGCGGAGACGCACCTCGGCCGGTCACGGAAGTTAAGCAGCACTGAGTGCGGTTCGCACTTGGATGGGTTTGGCTTTCGTGGCGGGTTAGGTGTTTTTTCACACTTCACAACGTGAGCGGGAGGTGTGAAACATTCGATTTCGGTGTCAAGGCCTACGCAATGTGACTTCGACACCCAAAAAGAATGTTTCGAATACACCGGCCATCTCGGGTGAGGTTTTCCCTGCTGCACAGGTTTCCCTCATCCACGGGCATAACCCCGGGCGAATGCGAGATGGTGGGGTTTTAAGGGAGGGATAAAGCACCCACACATAGGTGGTAGGTGAACACCGTTAAAGTCCCCCAGGGGATAAACGGTAGGAAGTGCCAGGAAAAAGAGAGCACAAAACCAAGAAAAATAATAAATATAAACTTGAATTCTAATATTTTTTTTTCGCTCTATTCGATTTGAAAATGTAAGCAATAAAATGTTCTCAAAGTACATTTAAATAAAAATTAATTCAATTGTTTTTAGTTTACTCACTAATAAAGTAATAAATTAAAAAACATTAGCGTATGAAAGAAAATGCGCGAGTTAACAAAATAATTCATAAAATAATACAAATTGTTTTAGCGCTACAAATTACGAAGCGTCAATAACTCGAACCTCCAATTCACCCGAATTCAATTCTACTTTTTTCCATATATCGAAACGGCACGTATAAATAACTAACAAAAAAAGTGAGAAAAGACAAAAAATAATAACGTGCCAAACAAAGGATACTCACAATAGCGCGAGTGTAATATATGAATAAAAGTGACAATAAAAATAAAAATAAAAATGAAAATGTAAAGTAGGTCAGGCAGATAAAGAAGTGATTCGGGTACGTTGCAGGATTAACTTTCCTCCTCGCACTTTTAAATTATTTTATGTATATACGTACATGTATAGTATCTCCGCATGTTTCGGTGAGAACGGAAAAACTGACGCGAAAATAACGAGTACGGGTAAAAACAGTTGCATGCAATATAAGTTAGCGACAAAAATAGTAATCGAGTTATCAAATTATAATGAGACGAGGCTGATCGTTAGTATTACAAATTTAGAGGGATTCGTTATACACGATAGATTTTGGGTGAATAAAAGTTATACATTTTTACCGAGATCCAGTATTATAGTTTACAAGCGTATCTATTAATAATATCTGTTCTTCATAGTTCAGAGTACTTGTGTCACTTTAAAAAATATAAATTATACTTTAAATTAAAATTAATAAAACTCTATTCCTGCTTGCGTGTAAGCCTAAATTAATGACTATACAAAGTTATTGCACGAGTATTTTTTATTACTTTTTACATTTGCGACGAATTTTATTAAAATAAAATACATATTTACATTTATTAAATTGAGTGACATACATATAGCAGTTCAGACATGAAATGCGCGTTTAACATCAAACAATGTATTATAATCCCAGAAATATTTTCTGTATCTTTAATGAGTAATTCATAATAATGATTTTGCGACATGATCAACAGTTATCAAAGAGACGTATTAAGTCATCTAACAAGGAGAGCATCTCAAGTTTGGTAAACGGATCGTGCCCAGCTTGTAGGATATGTTTTTTAATATAAAAATATGTAGACAGCCAGAACTGCAGACCCTAACAATCGTTTTTCTAAAAGTTATACGCTATTAAAGCAAAATCTCCAAAAAATAGAGACTTCACTTCAAATGTTTGTAACTTCTAACCTATCAAATATTGACATTCAAACCAAAGTTTAATGAAAAGATGAGATAAAATAGATATATTTAAAAAAAAAGACGCATAAGTCCGTTAAAATGGAGTAAAATTATAGCTGAATTAAGAATTTCAAAAAATTTAACTGAAAAAAAATCAATAAAATTTGTACTGCCCAATTTTTGTTAAAAATTGCTTCAAATTTTTAATCCGGCTATAACTTTACTCCGTTTCAACGGATTTGAGCGTCTTTTTTTTAAATTATATGTATTTTATCGTAGCTTTTTATTAAACTTTAATTTGTGTATTAATATTTGATAAGTTAGAAGTTACAAGCGTTTGAATTGAAGTCTCTATTTTTTGGAATTTTGCTTTAATAGCGTATAACTTTTGGAACAACGATTGTTAGGGCCTGCGGCTCTGGCTCTTTTTATATTTTTATTCCAGAAAACATATCCTACAAGCTGGGCACGATCCGTTTACCAAAATTGAAATGCTCTCCTTGTAAGTAAAAACAAGTATGAAAGAGCAACAAATCTATCGAATATTCTCTAGGTCAAAGCCAAATAATCCGGATATTATTGTAATATAATAATAACAATAATAATAATAATAATAATAATAATAATAATAATAATAATAATAATAATATTAATACTATAATTATTATAAGACCTCACAAAAAGGGAAGCAGAGGAAAGGAAAGTGAAGAAACGAAGGGAAAGAGTTGAGCTGCATCTCGGGTTGATCCGGGCTGGAACTAGAAGCGAGAATAAGGGAATCCGCGGACGCGCGCGTGTGTGTGAGATCCGCTTCCGTGTCCCAGTGGCACTAATGACCGAGGATCCCTTTTCCTCCCACCCCTTTCGCTTTCACGTTCAGCCTCTACAACCGTATAGAGGCGATTCAGCCCCAGATCTAGCCCCACCACCCTCGACGGCTATCGCTTCCCCTCTTTGCGGTTCACGTTGATCGCGCATTACGTCACTGCACAGAAGCACAGGAGAGAGAGAGAGAGAGAGAGACAGTGTCACCCACCGAGTTTACGTGCCACCGCACACCCGTGTAAGGGAAGAGATATAGATTGCACACAATTGCAAGGCCGATTCCCCAGTATCCCTTTGTGCATTACGCCACTTTGATGCAACCTGCAGATTATGGTTAACTGTTATTACACTGGCTGTGCAACATCCATTTTTATTAAACTCTCCAGGGAATTATAATATTCCGCTATTTTGAGATACCGGCTTATCCTTCACTTCTGGACAACCTAATCAATATTAAACAGTTTTCTTCGTTTACTATTCCCATAGTTCAATCATTATTTACTAGAACCATTGTCATTTACTAAATCGTATATATTCATTCGATTGTTCATTCGTTATTAATTATCTATTTCAACAATTTTTAATCCGATGGCCGTTTCGGATTTAATCAATACCCACGAAAGTCGTGATTGCAGCATTATATTTATACAAATATAGTAACATAAAGATTTATCTAAACTTTGTTTTGTACTATGATAATATGAAAAAACTAAGTTATTACGCTCCAATGGCCATTTTCATGAAAGTTATATATATGAAATTTAACATTTTCAGTGAAAATTATTTCCAAAATTACGTTAATCGCTTATAATTCGGAAATAAATAGAAATAAATATTTAAGTCCAAATATCATTGTAATTATTGTTAAACTTCATATAACTTTCGTGAAAATATCCATTGAAACGCAATAACTTAGCTTTTATCATATTAGTATATTACAAAACATATTCCAAAGTTCCCTTTGTAAGTAATTTATCAAAATAATATTAGTAATTACCAAGCTTAAATATTCTTCTATCAATATTTATACGACATAAAAACAAATTTTTTATTCTAAACTAGTAACTGCAGAATCTTTGTAAAAAGTAGTATTTTTTGTTACTCTACTGTCTGCTGTATATTTGCAGCGTACACAAAAGTGTAACTCATTAAAAATTCTCGCAATTTAATTATTAATTAAAATAAAAATTATAAACTAATCTGCCTTGAAATGTAATTTTATATTAAAGTAAATTTATTTAGAAAGCAAAACTTACATTATTTATTGTAAAAAGGTGGAGTATACTTATTTCAGCATTAGCATTGTATTTCTAATAATCACATTACTTAATTACAACAATTATCGTTAATATTAAAATTTATTTCGTAGAATTAATATTGGTTATTTAATAATTAATAAAAAAAGAAGGTAACCGTTATAGTTGAATAATATTTGAGTAATATTAATAACAAGGAATTTGAATAGAAACGTTAACATCAATTATATACAAGGAGTGGCTACTTTCATTATTCGTGCTCTAATTTGAATTCAGCCACACACTAAACATAAAATTGTCCAGGTTTATGTGAATAGCCAGTCGAAATAGCTGGAGATGTGAACACGTGCTTGGGTGCAGATATGCTGAGTATCCGAATATTGTTCGTGCCCATGCGTATAGAAGAGGCAAGGAATGTAGGGCATTTAGCCAGAGCAACGCTCCAGTACCGAGACGCAAAATATTTCCTATCGAATCACCATTCTATTAAAAATTTCGTTTGCACGCGTGTTGCACCTTCTTCAACAGATAACACTCCATATGTACTTATAAATATCTAAAAAAGTAAATACCCATGTATTGACCATATATTAATATAATTCATTGAAATTAATATCGAACAGTATACCGTTATACCTACCCAATTGTTGATCATCACCCGGTTCTTGATAATTTTTATATTTAAGTTACAAACACAATTTAATTAACAGATCAACAATGTTGAATCCTATAAGGGTAATAAATTGGAAATCAGAAATAAACATATAATCTTTAAAAAGATTAACCAAAAATGTCAGCCATATTCTTAAATGATCAAGAATTGGATATGTGACTGTATATTTGACTTTACTTGGCTTCTCATGTTCTTGACGTTATTTACAATCGTTACGGATTTTTTAGCTACTGCAATAGTATATTAGAGAATATATGATTTTAAAAATTGCACCTTATTAATCATTGCGTTCGGGATAAACATATTATGTACCTTGTACCTCAGAATTCACTTATTCACTAATATATATAACCAACAATCAATTTTCAATTAAAAAATAATTTGATAGTGCAAATAGAGTTAATCTTATACATTATTCATTCTACTAGTACTAGTGTAATGCAAGGGAATAATATCAATAAAGCTTATTTTATAACCCGGAAAGTGTATGTACGTTTTTTACTTTACATTGTTCAACTTTTCGCAGAGTGCAACGTGTTCCGTTGATACCAAATGAAACTTACCGTACAAAAAATAATGCATTAAATTATCCAGCCATAAAAATACAAAAAATTGATTCTGTTTAAAAAAGTGCATAAAAAATTTCTTAGACATTCATAAGATGACATTGATCTTGTATTAAATGTCCTTAGTGAAGTAGTAAAAAATGTAAAGTGAAATATAATACCGGATCAAGTGATATTCAGCTGTATAGTGTTATCGTTCAAATTACCATTTATTTGGTAAATCCATGTCATTAATTGCAGAGTTATGTGAGAGGGAGAGATGCTCTTGTACCGATTAGGTACCCGACTGTCGTGCGCAGGTGCGAGTAACGAGAGGTCAAGTGGCATTGTTACTTACAAGGAGAGAACATGCCCTTTGGGAAACGAATTTGTTTGAAACTGTGGAATATGATTTTTTACCTCACATATCATAGCGTCCCATGGGTCCTGACTATAAAGAAATCCGAACTTTCTAAAAAATCTAGGAAAACGACGACTTTACGCCAATTAAATTAAGTGGAATGCTATTAATTTAAAAAATCTAGTATTAAGAGCTGTCACTTAAACTTTAATCTGTTGGAATAGCTTTAACTTTTAAAAAGTTATGTTAAATTGAAAAATAATTATGAATTTACGTTAATTTTTATATACAAACGAGTACATTGACAAAAATAGTATAACCTAACTACTTAGTGTACATACACGCTTATGTTTGTGTGTATGTATGTTAGTAAAAGTATAAATAAATAACAAAATTAATAGAATTTAGAATATATCAGGTCTCTAGTAGAAATGCAACATTTGAAGGTTAAATAAAACTCTAATTCCCAAGTGAAAATAATTTATAAATTTTTTATAAAATTTTTATAAAATACATTTTATATAGTTTTTATAAAAAATTGGTCATATAAAAATTGTATAAAAAAACATTTTATAAAATTTTTATAAAAAATATATAGAAGGACTATTTAAAAACTAAATTAAACGTTTTAAATGAGCTGCACCATCCTGCAGTAACGGATAAAAACATTTAGATGACACGACCAAGAGGTTATGGACACCAAAAAATTTAGTATTTTAGCGCGACGAAAAATTACTGCTTCCACTGACAATATTGATAAAAAAGTCCACAGTTCCTCCTTCGATTTGGCTGAAAGTTTTGCTTTTTTCACGCCTTTTTGCTTTTTTCAAAATTGTTGCATCCGGCGTACTCTTTAACATCGACTTGGACATCGTGAAGGTTAGACGGGGTCTGACCAAATGTTTTGTTCTGTGGTTGTCAAGTCAATATTCAACTTTTTCTTTGGTTGCTAATGAAAAAGTTGAATATTGACTTGACAACCACAGAACAAAACATTTGGTCAGATCCCGTCTAACCTTTACGATGTCCAAGTCGATGTTAAAGAGTACGCCGGATGCAACAATTTTGAAAAAAGCAAAAAGGCGTGAAAAAAGCAAAACTTTCAGCCATATCGAAGGAGGAACTCTGGACTTTTTTATCAATATCGTCAGTGGAGGAACTGTGGACTTTTTTATCAATATCGTCAGTGGAAGCAGTAATTTTTCGTCGCGCTAAAATACTAAATTTTTTGGTGTCCATAACCTCTTGGTCGTGTCATCTAAATGATTTTATCCGTTACTGCAGGATGGTGCAGCGCTTAATTTAGTTTTTAAATAGTCCTTCTATATATTTTTTATAAAAATTTTATAAAATGTTTTTTTATACAATTTTTATATGACCAATTTTTTATAAAAACTATATAAAATGTATTTTATAAAAATTTTATAAAAAATTTATAAATTATTTTCACTTGGGTTTTGCCATTAATTGGACATTTATTCGGTATTTCATGACACTTGGCCATTTTTTGGGGTTAAAAAAGGTTACATTTATGATCAGATTTCTACTAGGGCTATACTTGTAGAAAAAAAAGAAAAATTTTAATGATAATCACATAGACAACGTTATTCCATTGTACTTTAAAACTTTTAGCTGTGTAAGATAGATTATTATGATTAAAATAAATGTTGCTACAAGTATTTTTATAGTACTTATTTTGTTTACTGTACCAAGCGAAAAATATGGTTTATTTATAAACAAAACTGTATATTAGTTTATACTAATTTTAGGTTACATATAAAAAACCATTCTAATTTTATAACCTGAAATTAACATACAGTTAACAATAAAAAAATTACTTATCCAAGGCCAAAAAAATTACTTACAACAAAAGCCTGATGGAAGTTTAAATCTCCGAAAGATATTTTTTTTTATAATTTAAAGTAAATAAATAATTAATATTTCCAACCAATTTTAACAAATATTTTATTGAAGCATAAATAAATTTTTCATAAAAAATTTCTCAATGTCGTAACTTCTACTCATTAGCAACGGTTTTTGCCAAGATTTTACAAATAAATATTATGCAATGATTTCCCCGTGAAATTATGTTTTCAAGCGAGATGTTTTACGTTAACTATTTTTCTGTTAATTGTTGCTCTTTGGACAATTAGTATCATTATCTGAATTACAGTTGACTACTGTGCAATGAAAAAATAATTTGTAAATGGTAAGTTAAATGAAATTGTAAAAAATAATCTACTTTTCAATTTTACATTTATAATGGCGTAAAATTTTATGTATGCGCAAATTTTCAATTATGTTTTGCACATGCGTTTATGAATATCACTTTTGCCACTTTTTAATTGCATTTAAAAGGAAAGAGGACGATAAATTTCAAAAGTTTAATATGTTGAGTAAATATATATATATATACATATGCATACGCGTTTTAACATTACAAAAACTCTCGACTATCGTGAAAATTTTATTTAACCAGGATAATTACTTAGGTAGATTTCTTTCAGAGTCCACTATATACTGAGTATTAAGCGACTTGTCAGCATATCGCGTTACTTCTCGCAAACTTCGAGTGAACGAAGAACCGACACTTATACCTTTTTAATTATGAATGGCCTTCGATGTACATAACTTGACTTTTTATTCGATCTGCACTAAATGCAAACTTTCTTCCGCACTTCGCGAAATGCAAATTAGTAATATTTTAACAAATTGATGTTCAATACTGCGTACATAAAACGTAATTAGACAAATTATACTCGGACGTAAAAATTTAAGGCAATTTATTTATAAGTAATAAACAAATTGTATATTTTATTACTTTGAAACACGTCGATACACAAATATACAATTTATTCTTTGAACGACACTGTTAAAATTTAAAAAAAAAACACGTGTAATACGCTATTCCTACTTCAATCGTCACCTCGCGACAAGTGTGAGAAGCAAACACGACACCTACTGTTGAAATATATATTCGGATGCCAAGTTACCTCGCCCTCTCATTTACTTGTCTTTTTCCAGATTCTTAACCTGATAGAATGCTGTAAATTCTGCCTCCACGGAAATTTTTATTGAATTTCCTTGTGAATGAGTGGCAATTGACCTATAATAACTAAATAATGATCTTAATAAAGTCAAAATGATATTATTGATTTATCGAATATACAAAATTTACTCTTTCTCTATTCAGAGTTCTTTACTTCTATAGGTTCGTACTATTATAATTAACGAATATTAGAATAATGATCATTTTTTAAACAATATTGACATACAATAGTTTATATTTACCTTTAATTTATATTTTTGAAGCTTCGATTTTTTCAATTTAGTATTAATCAGACTACCATATGTTCAAATACATCTTTGAATGTTTATAAATGTACAATTTAGATTCATTTAATTCATACTTACTTCTTAGATAACAAGAAAAATATGTATTTTTAGAAATAATTAATGGACCAAGATTTATTTAAAAAGAATTTAATTTAATATTGTACAATCTATAAATTGATTCGACCGGAATGACTCTTGGAAAGTGCATTCGATGACTTTAGAACGTAATTAGTGGTTATTTAAATAATTTACCGATTTATAATAAATAAACGTGCAACTAATTAATAATGTCATTTTACAGAATAATAATTAATTTAAACATTTCGTATTTTACTATTTTCATAATTTGACAATTGATAATATATGTAAGAGCGATTGCTTAACACGTGAATGCGTAATACTTACATTTTACAGCGCATCGAATGGTATATATCGGTATCAAAAGGAAATAAATAATAATTTCAAAGTAGATTGCATAAGTAAAAGGAATAAATGCTTCTTACTTTCTCTTATCTTATCGAAAGTTAGAAAAATAGAATTACAGAGCCCGCACGTTTCTCCTCGTGCATTGAAAATCTTGCCAAAAAACTCGAGACTGCAAACAACAACGGAAATAAATGAATTTAAAAAACATTTCGCCCGAAAAGGGTGTGCGAAATACTCGTGCTCCAGTATTCCAGTTTGAGTTTTCCAGAAGCTAAAAGAATTACAAGTATTGGCAAACTTTTCTCCTTTAATATCATGACTCATATTGTACTATAAATTGGATATGTGTCTTAACGTCCAATACAGATGGAGAACACATTAAGATTGTTAAACCCAAATTTACCCAAATAGATGTATAATACAAAAACTTGCTTAAAATGCACATAAAAAACAAGTTCGATATTTACAGAATGTTTGTTTAGTAAATTAGTTTATACTAATACTATTTTAAATGAAAAATATTCGTGTCCTGATGTCCGACATCGTTTACGTCCTATTCTCTCTCGTCGCTGTGCAGTTTCAGTTGCTGCTGCGGCCAGTTTACAGCCTCGCCCCCTTCGAGTTTCTATACATAATCGAATCGAATGCTCATTTGCATGGCAAAGGTTTACATGCGCAAGGGCTTGATTTTGCTTCCGTCTGTATAATTACGTATCAACACGTCCTGTACCTATATACATACATACTTTAAATGTTTAATCGATCTTTTTCCTTTTATACATTTTTTAATTTAACTTTTTAACAATACTATTAAAAAAGAAAATAATAATAAAAAAAAATACACAAGTAAACCGACTATAGATGTGTTGAAAGTTACCGAGATCCACGCACACACACACATGTATATTATGCGGGTAATTTGCGACACAGCCCGTTTTCATAATTCACTTGATAAGTTTTCCTTATTTAAAGTGCTGTTGATATGTTCAGAGGAAGAGAGAAAGAAAAGAAAAAGTAATCATCTTAATAAATCCAGCGTTTTGCAGTGCAATTTCCCCTGGAAAACTGTAACACTTAATGCAAACTGCGCCGAGGTTGAAATTACGGCTCATCCAGAAACCGAAATGCCTTGCCAAGGGAAGCCGTAAAAGGCACAGGCGTACGCGTGCACGCGGCAAACTTAACCGCGAGCGCTATAAGTCGACCCTCTTTGTAACAACCACGATATCATCCGACCGAGTTGTATATCTCGCACATTGGCCTCCGATGCGCGGATGAGTCTAATCGCGACCCAGGATTTGCAACTTCTTGCTAACGAGGCTTTGCTGCATTGTCAATACTTTATATGATATTCGTGCAAAACCTCTTTGTTTATATTCAAATTCGAGAACGTTTGAAATGTAAGTCATTCTCGATTTGTATGCAAAAAATTAAGAGGACAAGCCTGGGTTAGCAATTTAGAAAAAAAATTGTTTATTAATAATAATTATATAACGAGTAAACATTTTCGATTTTTTTTAATGCAAAGTATTAGTAGTAACTTTTATCAAAAATATTTCAGCTGATTAATTTGCTACATATAACTATGTTAATTAATTTATGACTCTCCGTACTATGATTTTTTACCATGATGCACTTACTGTTAGGTACCTCGCGAACTTTTTTTATCGAATATAGGCTGAAATTTTAACAGCAACTGTTAAACATCATTCTAATACACTTGATGCAATTAAAAAAATTAATTTTCCAAAATTATTGCTAAAAAATTAAAAATAAAGTAAAAAACAGATAAATAATTTTTCAAATAAATATTTGGAGTGCTTTTGGTAACTTTGCTTTGTTTAAGTGGATCGTAATGGTGTTTAATACCTACTGTTAAAATTTCAGCTTGTTCCATGAAAACGTTAATGAGATATTCTACAGTAAGTGCGTTATGGTAAAAAATCATAGTACGGAGGGCCATAAATTGATTAAAATAATTATATAGCAAATAGATTAGCTGAAATATATTTTTGATAAAAGTCTCCAATAATACAGTTTCTCTAAAAGAATATAGGAATTTTATTTTAACTTGTTATATAATAAATTATTAATTGTTAATCTATTTTTTCTAAATTTTAATCCAAACTTGTCACAAAATAAAATAATTGTAAGATTAATCCATTATCTTTTACTTTATTAACATGTAAACATTGAACGAAACATGGCAATAATAAAATCTCTGATACGCAATATACGTTAGGTGTACATACAAAGCGTATATATCTGTTTTTTTTTCGCAAGACATTTGTAAAATTTTATTTTTATTGCGACATATAAATTAAAATGAATGTTTAAACTTGCAAGATATAAAGATCTATTTTATATTTCTCTAAACAAACTGAAGAGCAATACTAGCTTTATTTTATGACCCTCATTATTTATTGATATCCGTCCGTGACACAGTTTGATCAGAGTAAATGAAAATACTAAACAAATTGGATAATGTACTTGGAATAAACGTAGACCGAATAATTACATCAAGAAAAATATCGGTTTGGAAAATAATGTTGATAAAAGCATATATCCTACCCATTGCATATCCTAAAACGAAAATCGGTGGTTATATACACTGCATACAATTAATGTATTTTGTCGAGTTGACAATATGTACCTTATAGAGCTATATCGTATAAACCGTACAATGAGATTTGGCTACGTTACAATTGCAACAATATTTTTGGCTGCAGTAAGTCTATTTACAAACTTGTATGGTTCACGGGTACACAATACGATGTTTTCATGTATACACACACACACACACACACATACACACACACATATATTTATAGACTAAGGCTTTTTTCCAACGAAAAAAAACATTATGGAGATGCATATATATTATATTGGAGGATTTTGAGGGTATAGAGACGTATATAACGACGGTAAACCCAATGACTGGGAATCCCGTGTGAATACAAAAGTCATTACGGTCGATGCCTCCACGGCAATTGGACTCGTTTTGAAAATAGAATTTTTGCGAGAGAGTCCCGCCGTCATCTGAGACGCGTGTTTCAGGCTTCCTCTTTTATAATATATATATTTTCGGTATCTCGTCAGTCGAAATACATTTCGTTCTTCTTTCTGGCTCTTCTTCTTTTATTTGTCTTCCATACTGTCGGGGTTTTATTTTCACGTCCCGCTAATGTTTACTTCTACTCGGCTGGACTGTTTGCGCGATATACATATATATATAATGTGTGTGTGTGTGTGTGTGTATATGTGTGTGCGTATATATACACATATTTTTTTCCACGCTGAGTTTCGCCATAAAGTTTTGCTTTCATTATATGCGTATATCTGCGCTTGCGCCTCTTTCCTCCTCTACATCTCCATCCTTTCTTTCTACTTTATTTTTTATTTTTAAATACTGCCGCGTTATGCATATTCATACGGCTAAAATAACTTTGACCATAGGAATTAGAAAAATTGCGACGATAAAAATAAAGCGAGACGAAAATGTATTTTTTTTTTTTATCTTTTTTCACTAACGCAACTTTTTTTTCTTTGTGATTATATATTTATAGCATTAACGAAGCGTCGGTGAATTTCATCCTCTTCATCAAACTCGTCGCAGCACGTCATTTTAAGTCGACGTTGAGGGTTAGACTGATGCATCGACGTCAAGAAAAATTTCTTAGTGACCAGTAAACAAGAAGTCATTTGATTGCTCGTTACTTAGGAACGTTTGTGAAATTTGCTTGACGACCAACAAACAAATGACTTCTTGTTTACTGGTCACTAAGAAATTTTTCTTGACGCCGATGTATCAGTCTAACCCTCAACGTCGACTTGAAATGACGTGCTGCAACGACTTAGATCAAGAGGATGAAATTGACCGTGAACCTTGAAATCTTTTGGAAATACATGTATGCTTTTTCTTCCAGGTGTAAATCGAGTAATGTTAAATTATTTTTAATTTCTTTTCTTTTCAAATTTTAAATTAATATAACCTAAAAATAAAATGTAGTAAAAGTAATCCTACACTTGCCCCATTCTTTGGACAAATTTGTCCCATATTTCGACCAATACCAAAATAATCAGGTGTTTTTTGTTTTTAAACGTTAAAGTTGTCCTATCTCTGAATCGTAACATAATAAGTATTATTGTTTTCAAGATTACAGAAATCTTAAATGTTTATGACTTAAAAAAATTCTTTCTACAAGCTTAATATAATATTAATATTTTTGTATGAAATTTAACATATATAATTTGTGATTGTAATTATACATATACTCATTTAAATTTTTGCGAAAAATTGTGCGAATATATATATAGATACGTTATTGATAGATCTATACATGAAAAACTATTATATTGTAATTATCTGTTTCTAGACTTGTCCATCAAAGGAAACATAAAAATTGAAATGTTGAAAATGAGAAAGCAACAGAGATTGATGATTGTAACCACGGACGTACTAAGAAAATACAAATCAACTGTCTACATCATCATTTTAATTTGCATCTAAACAATTAATCATAAGAGAAGTTTGTGTCAATAATATTTCAACAAGCTAATAGTCACTACTTTGTTTGTATACTTTCCTTTCTTCTCTTCCTTGTAAAAAAAACGAAGGTAATATAACAAAGAAGTACACAAAACAAATTGAAGGAAAAAGAAGTTTGTATTGATAAACTAATAAAATAAAGCGCTAAATCTATTATTCAAAATTAAACCGAATAGTATAGTAGATTTGCAATAATAATGCGTTTGCCTCGTGGATTCATCGATGTAACAATGAATTCTAAAATATTGTTGTTATTAAAGATTATATAATGAGTTAAGAAAGCCGAGGGTAAATATATGTAAAGTGCGATAATGGGTTGAAAAACAAGGAGATAATACGCAGTGAGCGCGTTCCATGGGTATAACTACGCGAATAGGAAACCCGCGTAGTGTCCTCGCTAATCTAGCCTGGCACGGAATTAATTTTAGAATCGAAGAAGCCTTGCACAGTCCTCTTGTGTCTCTCGTACTCTGGGTTTCGCGCTCGCGACTTGTGACGTAGCGGTACTAAATTTTTTTTCCTTGTAAACAAAATAAGCCGAGAGCGAGATCATCATCTTGCTTATTTCGCATATAGCCTATTTTACCTATACATTCGTCCCGCACGTGCTAAAGTTATATACAAAGATTTGCTTTCATTATATGCGTATATCTGCGCTTGCGCCTCTTTCCTCCTCTACATCTCCATCCTTTCTTTCTACTTTATTTTTTATTTTTAAATACTGCCGCGTTATGCATATTCATACGGCTAAAATAACTTTGACCATAGGAATTAGAAAAATTGCGACGATAAAAATAAAGCGAGACGAAAATGTATTTTTTTTTTTTATCTTTTTTCACTAACGCAACTTTTTTTTCTTTGTGATTATATTTATAGCATTAAACGAACCCGCGTAAAAATGAGAAAGTTTGGGCCACATTTAGCCCAAGTTTATGTTTGTATAAAGTGTGGCGCAAATGTGTGCAATGAGACTATCCCAAACTTGAGAACTCACGCATTCCAAGTTTGGGAGAAGTTTGCAAAAGTTATGCCAAACTTCGTACAAAGTTCTTATAAATTATTTTGGTATTGGTCGAAATATGGGACAAATTTGTCCAAAGAATGGGGCAAGTGTAGGATTACTTTTACTACACTTTATTTTTAGGTTATATTAATTTAAAATTTGAAAGAAAAGAAATTAAAAATAATTTAACATTACTCGATTTACACCTGAAAGAAAAAACATACATGTATTTCCAAAAGATTTCAAGGTCCTCGGTGAATTTCATCCTCTTCATCAAACTCGTCGCAGCACGTCATTTTAAGTCGACGTTGAGGGTTAGACTGATGCATCGACGTCAAGAAAAATTTCTTAGTGACCAGTAAACAAGAAGTCATTTGATTGCTCGTTACTTAGGAACGTTTGTGAAATTTGCTTGACGACCAACAAACAAATGACTTCTTGTTTACTGGTCACTAAGAAATTTTTCTTGACGCCGATGTATCAGTCTAACCCTCAACGTCGACTTGAAATGACGTGCTGCAACGACTTAGATCAAGAGGATGAAATTGACCGTGAACCTTGAAATCTTTTGGAAATACATGTATGCTTTTTCTTCCAGGTGTAAATCGAGTAATGTTAAATTATTTTTAATTTCTTTTCTTTTCAAATTTTAAATTAATATAACCTAAAAATAAAATGTAGTAAAAGTAATCCTACACTTGCCCCATTCTTTGGACAAATTTGTCCCATATTTCGACCAATACCAAAATAATTTATAAGAACTTTGTACGAAGTTTGGCATAACTTTTGCAAACTTCTCCAAACTTGGAATGCGTGAATTCTCAAGTTTGGGATAGTCTCATTGCACACATTTGCGCCACAAGAAGCGTGTTTTTGTTTTTAAACGTTAAAGTTGTCCTATCTCTGAATCGTAACATAATAAGTATTATTGTTTTCAAGATTACAGAAATCTTAAATGTTTATGACTTAAAAAAATTCTTTCTACAAGCTTAATATAATATTAATATTTTTTGTATGAAATTTAACATATATAATTTGTGATTGTAATTATACATATACTCATTTAAATTTTTGCGAAAAATTGTGCGAATATATATATAGATACGTTATTGATAGATCTATACATGAAAAACTATTATATTGTAATTATCTGTTTCTAGACTTGTCCATCAAAGGAAACATAAAAATTGAAAATGTTGAAAATGAGAAAGCAACAGAGATTGATGATTGTAACCACGGACGTACTAAGAAATACAAATCAACTGTCTACATCATCATTTTAATTTGCATCTAAACAATTAATCATAAGAGAAGTTTGTGTCAATAATATTTCAACAAGCTAATAGTCACTACTTTGTTTGTATACTTTCCTTTCTTCTCTTCCTTGTAAAAAAAACGAAGGTAATATAACAAAGAAGTACACAAAACAAATTGAAGGAAAAAGAAGTTTGTATTGATAAACTAATAAAATAAAGCGCTAAATCTATTATTCAAAATTAAACCGAATAGTATAGTAGATTTGCAATAATAATGCGTTTGCCTCGTGGATCATCGATGTAACAATGAATTCTAAAATATTGTTGTTATTAAAGATTATATAATGAGTTAAGAAAGCCGAGGGTAAATATATGTAAAGTGCGATAATGGGTTGAAAAACAAGGAGATAATACGCAGTGAGCGCGTTCCATGGGTATAACTACGCGAATAGGAAACCCGCGTAGTGTCCTCGCTAATCTAGCCTGGCACGGAATTAATTTTAGAATCGAAGAAGCCTTGCACAGTCCTCTTGTGTCTCTCGTACTCTGGGTTTCGCGCTCGCGACTTGTGACGTAGCGGTACTAAATTTTTTTTCCTTGTAAACAAAATAAGCCGAGAGCGAGATCATCATCTTGCTTATTTCGCATATAGCCTATTTTACCTATACATTCGTCCCGCACGTGCTAAAGTTATATACAAAGATTTTTCTTTGCGTCACTGTTTCGTCACCAACTCATTGTTATTACTTCAAAATTTGGCTTGTGTTCTCGCGTATATTGATGTTTACAGATGTTAAAGATTAGATGTTGCATGCATGTTAGATTAATTCCTAATACGGTGAGCTAAATTATTTACTTTAAATTATATTTTATTTTCAACATTCAATTATAAAACATTAAATTTTACTAAAATAAGTTATTATGATTTTATTTTACAATATATACATTTATGGTTATTTTATTTAATCACAGTTATGTATGGCCCTGTTCAACGAAAAGTTAATGCAACTCCCATTAATTCATCAAATTGTACCTCTACATGCCCATGTTAAAAGTTTTATCCTTAACCAGACAAAGCATTACAATTTCTAGCGAAACATCAAATGTGCATAATCTGTCTGACAAGTCCAATTTCCGAACTAAATTAGCTTATTTCAAACATGAACTTAATATATATTCCATTTACAAAACTTTTGTAATTTGGCGATGAAATAATCCAATTGCAGATGCAATTAATTTTTATTTCACATTTTTAGTGCAATATTAAATTATTACGTTGAAAAAAAAAAGGATTGCAATATATAGTTATACAATTTGTATTTAACGTTATTGTCCAAAGAAAAACTGATTTGATAATGGAAATGATTTTTATTTAATTATTATATATTCGAATAAAGTGCTACTCATGCAACAAATATAAAATTTTTATATTATTAGTTATAAAAAGAAAAATGAGAATATACATTTTTACAATATATATACGTTTCTGTTAGAACAATAAAGCTTAAAATTCAAATATTTAAAAAATTCAAACAAATCTTTTTTGCGAGGAAGCAGATATAAAGTAGAACGAACAAGGAGAGGCAGGAAATGTTTCATCTATAACGCAGGAAAATTTAACCCGTGATGACTTTCGACCTCATCGTATTTCTGTCGCATTTGTTCCATGGACATGAAGTAAATGATCAAGGATGCTCGAAGGTTGTAATATTCTTCCTGTAACGTTCATAAAATCGCTTTTTTTATTGCAAACATTAAGAATTAACGTTATCCTTTTGTGTTTATTTCAAGCTTGAGCGATTTACGTAACTAGAAAACAATATTTTTAATGTCTTTGAGATTTCACTTTGTTAAGTGTTTCTCTTGTATCAATTTTCTTACTTTTCATCATTTTTCATTGAACTTACCTAGTAGAAATTTGAATCTAAAAACTAGGAATTAATCATTGGTATTAAATACCTTGTGATTAAACGCTTTTTCACCCATTTTTTTTAACGCTTAATAGAATGACCATAACCTCAAAACATTCGAATAATGTTTCCAGCTTTTCGATAGCAGTAAACTTCAAAACTCCTATAGATACGGATGGCCTTTTATCGTTTCCGTCTGATTTACAACTAATTTCTGTTATATTTCCAGTATTTACGAAGATAAATGCGATTTTATTAGATTTTTCACTCGTCCATTTTTAATAGACATTTAATAGCACATAACTAGACTCAAATTTGATCTATGTTTATAAGCTAAAAATTAGCTCAAAACAGAATATAAATTATATAATAGTCTTTTGCGAGTGTGTGGGGTGTGTAATTATCTCTTTGTTTTTTATATAATTTTCTTTTATTTTGTTAATTTTTCCTTTTTAATCATTTATATTGAGTTTTTTTTAAATAACATGGTTTTCTTATGTAGTGTTTTGTACGATTGGAGAGATTACAATGTAGACTCCAGGATGTGATTAGTATCTCTACGCCTTTTTTTGTTGGTAAGAATAATGTGTATGTGCGTTATTGTAGAATTAAAATTACTGAAATCGCAGCCTTAATGTTAATACAGTTTTCTCGCTGATTTGTTTTTTATCCTTGAAAAGGGACGGTTAAAAAAACGTCCGAAAAGTCGGCAAAAACAAAAACTGTTCCTAGAGATCAATAAAGCCTTCTTTTTATTATATAATAGTTTATTTAATGGTTACTAATTGGGAGAAAAAGCGTTTTACCGGGAGGATAAAAATGGGCACATTTTTCGCCTATTTTTCACCCATTTTTCGGCCATTCTATTTAGAATATTTATTTATTACCTAATTAATGGAAAACGATTTATACTGTATATTCATTTTTTATGCTAATAATACAACATTTTAATAATAATACAAAAAATATAATAATACTACTAGTTTCAAAATGTTCACATTTATATATAAGAATAATTATAAAATTTGAATCGTCTTTGATTCTATAAATGAAACGAATATAATTTCCTTTCTTTGTGATTAATTTAACACTGTAAACAATACCGCATAGTAAATGAAAGAAATTGATAAATCATAAAAGAAGACGTATTAAATTATAATTTTAAAAGTGATTCGACATAACCTCCAAAACAGTTGATTTCTATCAAGAGGTAAAAAATAGAATTGACTTCATTAATCAAGATCAATCGAATCACGTAACAAGTTCCTTATTCCGCAACCCCTCCTTCCGGATAATTAGAAGAAAAAAAATTTCATCGCCCCAAGCATATTTTTTCCGTAGAAAATCGTCCACGTGGCAAGCGTAAGACAACAGTCAAAATCCAAGTCATGGTAGCGATCGATCAGAGCCGGATAGTCAATCCTTCAGAAGGATTACTCGTTTGAAAAGAAAGATGAAAAAAATGAATCCCAATAATACGAGGAGCGAGAAGGAGCGTCGAGTGTTCCATTCATTGACAAATCGAATCCCTGGCGGTAGGGATGGAAAGCCCGTGCGCGTATATCTAGCTCAAATGGAGGGGTAGTTCTGCAAGCTCTATGTATTTTTGAGGGCGCCACTGTCGTCACGAGGGAGCAGCGCGTGCACGGGCGGGTCCACTGGGTCACGGGTCGATCTTCCTTCCTCCTGTCCTCTTTCACTCCCTCGCTCTCTCGCTCGCGGGAGGAAAACGCTCCAATTTGCGCTTGATATTGATCTAAGCTTTTCCGCCCACGAGACTCCCCCGGACTTCTCGGACTTTTGCGGGCGCATTCTTACCCATCTACTCTCGAGCTTCCATAAGATTTTCCGATGCGTCGAACAAACGTATACCAACGCAATATCGGCTCGTCTGTTACGCATACTACTTGAAACGCTCGTCGAAACGTTGTTGCCGCTCCTCTTGATGATTGCCTCCTTTGTCTATATAGCTCTACATTCACACACCTCCTCGGTGACGATTATTACTTTTGATCTGGGATTTTTATTCGATAGCAACTTTTGTAATTTCTGACAAATTGGAAATTAGTTTGCCTCGATGTTGCTAGACATTTTTCAACGTAGCTTCCCTCAGACATTTCTTTTTTCACTCACGCGGATTATTCGACGCTTTTCTAGGTAATTATCTTTTTTTTATATATAATATATTTTATCACGTATTCAAGAGATATTCTCGTATATAAAAGGAGGAAATGTCTTGTGTACACAGAATTTAATAAATCAAAAGAACTTTAAAGCAACCGTAATATAATAATTTTGAATAAAGTATTTTTTTTTTATAAAACATTTTTATATTAATTTGTGACTTAATATTCAAGTACATTTTGATTAAATATAACTTTTATATTACACATTTCTTATTTGTACAGTACCGTGTTATATTAAAAATAGTAAATAAACCTTAACTAACTTTAATTTGATTAAATTATTCACAATTTTTCTAAATCAAATATTTATCAATTTGTTTATTCGGTAACGTAATAAAATAAATTTATAGGTAATCTAATGGTACTCATAAGTTTTCACTTTCAAATATTAAAATATTGATATAAGTCAGAAAAGTTAATAGTTTCGACTCACCGAATCAACTATTTGTATTATTTTTACATTGTAATAAAGAAAAAAATAATGTACACCACATACATCCTGAAGTAATTTCAATAATTTTGCAAATTACGCTGGCATGGCTCTAATTCAGAAAACTCATAATATATGTCGCGACCGCGTGTATCATGAATTTCACCTTTACTCGAAACTTCGTTGAAACGAGGGTTACATATAGGAACCTCGGCACTTGTTCGATGTAAAATATATGCTTACCAAACTCCACAACGTACTAAAACCCGCGAAAACTAGGATGCCTATGCTGTTGGATAATTAGCGACAAGTATACATGTATATATATACACGTGCATACTTTCACCGACATTGATTTACTCTAATATTAACAGCCCTAAGCAAATATCAAAGTACATTTTTAGATTTTTTATTAACACGTCTAAGCTTCAATATTTTATGATTATAATGTATATTAATGTGCAGCAACATATGTGTACTAATGGAGTGTATATGTAGTATTTATAAAGCTCGATATTCTTATTTTATCAAGCGGTAAGTTCACATTAGCAGCAAATCACAGAGTTGCATGGCTTGTATAATATATTTAGCAATACACATTTTACATTGTAAAGACTAATAATTACATTTATATCTGCCGTTTTCAGGATTATCGTCGCAATATTACTTTATTTATTAAATAGGAAATAATACTTCATATTTTATTATTTACTCATCTTTGATAGAAAATAAGTTACTGAAATCCGTGCCAGTGTAATAAATAATTTAATTATGTAGTGTTATATTTATGTTGTAAAAAAAATGTATTGATTCGATATCATATATAATAGATGCTTGTTGAATTAAGGATTTTGTGTACTCGAACTCAAGAAATAAATCATTGTCTTTTATAAAATACGTTAATAGGGTGACATGTCCAGTAAATTAATGAGTAAGGAAAATTTGAAATTTTCAAAAATTATATTGTTCCGTGAGTTGAGAACCTTTTCTCAACTTTCGCCACGAATGCATTTTGCCAACACAGCATTCTCGTAACTAGCACGATTGTTCTCTCTCGCCATATGTAATTAGAGGAGACTTTGGTAGTTACAAACCTGATCTATGTAAAGGAAGGGAAGAGTCCGAGTGCGCCGTCGATCCTTCGACGCGCACAGGGTAGACGATCCTGACCTTCCGCCTCGATCACATATCCGAATAAATTCAGTTACTTTTAATACCTTCTGGATTTCTTACTTTTCTTTACCCACGGATTCCCACACAGCCCGCGGCCCTCGAAGCAGATTCTACCCACGTAACAATATAAACACATACAATAGTACTGGTAAAGAAAAATGTGAAAAAATATTAATCTTTGTACATTGTATGAATTATTTCAAAAATAATATCTCGATTTAATATATCTAAAATAAATTTTAATTTGAGTTCTTCTATACCAAAATAACTTGTAAATTGTAAAGTTTTACTGTATACCCTAGTGGAAATTGAGCATTTTAAGGTTAGTTGAAAATATTTTTTGGCCATTAATTGTAGAATTATTGGCCATTTTTGGTCAAAAAAACGTTTCATAAATGCTTTCATTTCTACTAGGGTAATACTAAATCTTTATTGAATATAAATTTGGCTGCAAGTCTGTGGAGAATCTATGTAGCTATAAATCATAAATCTAAATAAAATAATTTTAATAAATAATAAATTAATAATCATAATAAAGAAAGTCTAACATTCATAAACTGCACGTCGACATTGATCTTTAAAATTAGGTGACCACATTACAAGTGATTTTTTTCGAAAAATTTAAAGGACTATTCATCGAGAGCTATTTAATGGTACCAATATTATAGTTAAACTGATAATGAAACTTGTATATATAGAGTAATATTTTTCGTTATATAATTTAATGCATTTTAAAATTTTTATTCGACCAGTGACGTGAAATCATCCACGTTTATGTGTGCGTAAAAAGCTACTAGTACTATATCGTATTATTAAATTACGTATAGAAATAGTGTACAAACTGAAAAGTTAATATTGATAATTCTAAAGTATTAACGACGAAAACCAAATAGGAATAACTTTATTATTACTAAAACTAACAAATTATTAGATTTCTGCGTCACGATACACTATATTCGAGACGTAGTTGCACTCGAATGTATTAACGAAGGAAAAGGAAGAAAGCTAAAGATCCAATCCTCATCCTCGTTTAATAGCTTGTAAATGGGTTGAGAAAAACACATGAATGAGAAAGGTCAGACGCGCACGCGCGCTTCACGATCCCATCATCGTAAAGCTCGAACAAACTATTCCCAACTACATGTATATAGGTAGACAAATGCCCGAGCGAGAAAGCGAGATCGAAAACTAGGAGTAACTTCACAGAAGGGGAAATTGACCCGGAAAAGTAAAAAAGTCCGAGCTCTCCCTCCTACATTCGATACAGGAGGTATAGCCACACTGTGGGAGAACCTGGGAGAAAAAAAAAGTGAAAAAAAAAGAGAGAACGTACCTGGACCGAAAATAGCAACCCCGGCGGAGCTCGAGCCCCATTCACGCGCCCACGTATTAAAGAGCGAGCGTAGTCCGGTGCACGTAGTGACGTCACACTCGCTTGCTCGCTCGCGCTCTAATCCAATATCGGCCGGTTTACCGGATCAACCTCGTCGTTCGACCGATTCTAGAACGACGACGTGCACATTTTTTTTTTTATTTTTATGCACACCCAGGACACCGTTCTACTTTATTGAAAGCTTTTTGAATTTTAAGCGTGGACAGGGTTTGCCTTATGATGGATTGCGGGAGAATTTTGACACTGATAGGTTGGTTTAAAATCGTTTCCGTACTATACTCACTGACGCCGTTCTTTAATGAATTGACGAATTTTCAAAGTTACGACCGAGTGGATTTTTAACGATTTTTTTGGTGATAAATGTAAGATGTATACCTACGCAACTACTATAAGTATGTAACATTTTTGTAAATTACATTGGAATATGTACTATGCGTTTATTTATTTTCATATAGTTTCACTTTTACGTAACGCATTATACCTCACGACTTTTGTAATATCTACATCGAAATGTATATTTGTAGTATATTATTTTACATGTATAGATCACTAATAAATACCTTCCAATATAAAACTTAAACAGTCAATTTTGATTTATTTAAACTCATTGAATATTCATTCTTTCAGATTTTTTACAAAATGCTAATATGATCCTTAATTTTTATGATCAATATCAAGGTAAGTCTTCAATTAGAATTTTCACTTGTACATTTTTAATAGATATTTAATAGAACATAACTAGATTCAACTGTAATCCATATTTACAAGCTCAAAAATTGGAGAAAAATAGGATTTTACACTAATATATGGTCATAAAATGTGAGAAAAAGCGTTTCATCGATAGGAGAAAAATGGGCACATTTTTCGCCTATTTTTTGCCCATTCTATTCAAACAGTCTATTTAATACTTATTTAATGGAATATATATGACTTACATATACGTACATTTATCTAATTGTTTCGTATGAAAATCGTCAAACTCTATATCTAAATTTGAATCCAGTAAAATTGTTCTCTCTTGTTTTTTCTCTTTCAAATTGTTTCCAAAGTTGTATAAAAATTGTCTTCAAAAGTATTGGTTCAAGTATTAGATTTTATCTATTCGCTGTAAAGACCAAATGGTTATTTAACCTATCTAAAAAATTAATTAAAAAGTACGAACTCAAGAATAATTCTAAAGATGACAGAATTCTATAAGGTCCTATCCAAAAAAAATTAGTCAGTATTATTCTATTGAAATAATTTATAAGTTCTATCTAACATTCAACAAATATCACATAAAGTCATATTTTTTAAGCCCCCACCTTTTAATAAATTCTCTAATTCAAAAATTTATATATCATATTTATTAAGTTAAAACTATAGCAATATAATGTATATATATAGATATATTCTTTATTATATTAAATTTAAATTTGTTTCTCTTAAAAAATGCGTCTCATTAACATTGAAGTAAAAGGTACATTTTTAATCAAATATCACAATTTCATCTGTTCTAAAAAAAGTTGCCGGATATAGTTAATATTTTAAATGTCTTACTTTTGATTTTCTTTTTAATGAATTACTTATATATTTTGATCTCTTAATAATTCTACTATATAATATATAGTATATATATATTATATGATATATATTATATAATCCAATGGCAGATATTTACCCTAGTGGAAAAGTGAACATTTTTTGTTAAGTGAACGTTTTTCGGGCATTAATGTACGATTTATGGCCATTTTAATGGCAATGCCAATTCTTGTCTAAAAAACGTTTCATAATGATCGAATTTCCACCTGGATACAAAATTCAAATTTTAATATTTTTTATATACTTATAAAATCTCGATAACGAGGTTAATGAATAATATATTCGGTAAAAGTGTACTCTTTCATGAGCATTATATCCGATTCTGCATATATATTTATATTTTTAGATAAAGGTGTAAATATTTTTTATAATTTATGTTTTTATTAAAAAACTTATTGTTTAATGATTTTGTAGCTTTCAAAATTTGAGATGAGATAGGACTTTATAAGTGAAAAAAAAAAGAGAGAAACGTACTGGACCGAAAATAGCAACCCGGCGGAGCTCGAGCCCATTCACGCGCCCACGTATTAAAGAGCGAGCGTAGTCCGGTGCACGTAGTGACGTCACCACTCGCTTGCTCGCTCGCGCTCTAATCCAATATCGGCCGGTTTACCGGATCAACCTCGTCGTTCGACCGATTCTAGAACGACGAGTGCACATTTTTTTTTTATTTTTATGCACACCCAGGACACCGTTCTACTTTATTGAAAGCTTTTTGAATTTTAAGCGTGGACAGGGTTTGCCTTATGATGGATTGCGGGAGAATTTTGACACTGATAGGTTGGTTTAAAATCGTTTCCGTACTATACTCACTGACGCCGTTCTTTAATGAATTGACGAATTTTCAAAGTTACGACCGAGTGGATTTTTAACGATTTTTTTGGTGATAAATGTAAGATGTATACCTACGCAACTACTATAAGTATGTAACATTTTTGTAAATTACATTGGAATATGTACTATGCGTTTATTTATTTTCATATAGTTTCACTTTTACGTAACGCATTATACCTCACGACTTTTGTAATATCTACATCGAAATGTATATTTGTAGTATATTATTTTACATGTATAGATCACTAATAAATACCTTCCAATATAAAACTTAAACAGTCAATTTTGATTTATTTAAACTCATTGAATATTCATTCTTTCAGATTTTTTACAAAATGCTAATATGATCCTTAATTTTTTATGATCAATATCAAGGTAAGTCTTCAATTAGAATTTTCACTTGTACATTTTTAATAGATATTTAATAGAACATAACTAGATTCAACTGTAATCCATATTTACAAGCTCAAAAATTGGAGAAAAATAGGATTTTACACTAATATATGGTCATAAAATGTGAGAAAAAGCGTTTCATCGATAGGAGAAAAATGGGCACATTTTTCGCCTATTTTTTGCCCATTCTATTCAAACAGTCTATTTAATACTTATTTAATGGAATATATATGACTTACATATACGTACATTTATCTAATTGTTTCGTATGAAAATCGTCAAACTCTATATCTAAATTTGAATCCAGTAAAATTGTTCTCTCTTGTTTTTTCTCTTTCAAATTGTTTCCAAAGTTGTATAAAAATTGTCTTCAAAAGTATTGGTTCAAGTATTAGATTTTATCTATTCGCTGTAAAGACCAAATGGTTTTACCAGAATTATTCAATTTAAATAACGTTCGACATGATCTCTTATAAGAAGACAACATTTATAATTCGAATGCCAACGTATATTTTCCCTTTTTTCTTTGACCAATAATTTATTTAAATTCTAATCGACTTCGGACAAATATACCTATATCCGGTACTTCATTTTTGCCTGTAATTAAAGCACCTTTTATTTAAATTGCTAATTCAGAAATTTACTGGAAATATCTTCATTGCACGGTACGTAGACTGCGAGGCCGGAATTGTATGTTAATATCTGCATAAGTAAGTGTCTCTGCTCGTGTAGATGTAATCGTTCACAAAATTCTGTATCGCTACTGCTAAATGAACTTGCATGGAGTTAAATCTAATAAATCTAACTTGTACATTTAAATGTAATAAATATTGCTTTTATTCGTGTTCGAAAAGAAATATAAAACCGATATAGTTAATAATTATAATAAGAAAAATTTTTATTATTCCGTGTTTTTCTTTTAGTGAAACGTTATATTCACTACGCCAGACAAAAGAGCTTAGGATAATTAACGGCACATGTAGATGATTCCATCTGGGAAGAAGATAAAATTCGCTTGGATAATAAACGAATGTTCGTATACCAATGTCAATACGTACAAAATTATTAGAATTGATGTACTACAAGGTAGCTCTAATTCACACCCATACACACACTGCACACATGCATTTGCATAAATTCAATATATACATATATTTATAAATTATAACGAATAGACATAATTCGTTGAGAGTGATACATTTTATGCTCTAGGTAGATATACCGTGGCACATATAACGCATACAACGTGTTTAATAAAAGTGTATATATAGATTTGCACTTATAAGTTCTGTAACTAATAAATACCGCATGGGTGACATCAATCATGTTCGCAAATAGCACAAAAATTAGCTATAATCCTGAAGATTCTCGAAGTGAAAAATTTTCCAAGACCTTGAGTGAATTAATCACTCCGGTAGCTATCATAAATTTCGGCGTTGCAGCGTAATCTCGTTCCGAAAAAATGCGTCGAGAATCGAAGCGCACTACGTTTAAACGAGTATACACACTCGAAAAGAAAAAAAAAAAAAAGAAAAAAGAAAATACATAATAACCTGTAAAATTTATGAAACTGTCGCGCGATATTTAATACCACGGGACATAAATAAAGTGGTACATCTCCCTCTTCGTTGCCGGCGTTGCGGAAGCTAACGCGCGTGGGTGGATCTATCTCTCTTACTCTCTTACTCGCACTTTTCCCCCCTTGGTCTTTCTCGGCAAATGTTTTTCCCACGATCAATACACACATACTCCCTCTTTCCTCTAGGGGAGGTAGGCAGAGAGGGTGTTTCTCTTCCTTTTTGCGCCTCCGCTTGCACTCCTGCGAATCCAAACAGATTTTTCCCTGGGTAGTTGAACGCTTATCTCATTAATTTCTCCACTTGTTTCGGATTATCTTCCTAAATTTCTTTTTTCCTCTTCGATTCCACCAAGTTTGACCTACAATTTTATCAGCATTTCGGCTATAGGATATACATTCTCATAAATGCGAGCTCTTTCATTTTCGGAGGTTATTGTTTTTTTGGAAACATTTTTACGTTACGGTAGATTGAGTTACATCCAACGAAATTCTTGACGATTATCACTTAACTTGAAAAATAAGTTTTAGGTGTGATTCACGCGTTTATTATGTTCTGATAGTCTACACATTTTATATAATTTTACAAAAAAAAAAATATAATTTTGAGCTCTGTAGTTAAGTGGTGAATATGATGATATTCAGTTTGTGTATACCCATATTTCCTTTTTTCGATAAACGTTTATCTCAAAAATATATAATAACTTGCATTTCTCACAATTTTCACGTGTGATTCACATTTATTTACAATGAATATGCAATAAAAAACAAAAGTCTTTAGAAATAAGTCAGTTATAAAATGCGCCTAATTACAAATTAATTTTTTTAAGATTACATTTTGTTCATGTTTATCGATTTAAAATCGTTGAAGTGAACGTGTGAAAGGTGAACGTCTATTGTCTATTTTAACAACTAGAACATTAGAAGAAAAACACTTTTTCAATTGCTTGGTTAAGAATCTCTTAGCCAATAAATTGGTATTACGACTGGTGTCTGTCCAAGTAAGCGTAAAATTTAATTAAAACCCCGACGTTTTCTATTTTCAAATGCGATTTTAAATGGTTTTGCGCAGACGAATCCAATATGCTTGTTTGCAGCTGAGTAATTCCCTCTTTAGATTTTTCCATATCATTGACAAGAGTTGCGAGCGACTTATACCTATATGTATATTGCGTAGAGGAGAAAAACGCGAGACGAAACTTTCCGACATCGGACGTTTATTAGAAACGTGTCGGTATTCGCATCAAAGTGCGCGCAAAATCAAATCCGCGTCACCGCATATACGCCTTTTAAATTTCGTTTCCGAGTTCTTTCGAGCTCCGTCCAATCCGCCAATCGAACAAATTTAGACTTTTAAAATAAATTCAGCTTTTGATATTTTCAACATTTGGTATATTATGTGCACACGCGAACGATGCGCGTATACTTCATATAAATTCACTAAATATAACCAAACTTGAATAATAAATGATCGGAAATGAGATGGAAACTAATCGTATTACGTAATTTCCATAATTTCTAATCCGAATAAATTTCCGATTGTTCGCCAAATTTTTGTCGTGATACAAGATATTTTAATTGTAAGTAGACACTTTTTTCCTATGCCCCCTATACCTACCTCTTTCTCACTCTCTCACTCTCTCTTTCTTCCTCTGGCCAATAGCGGCCACACAACTACATTATAAAAGTTCTTTACGTAAGAGCAAAATTATTCAGGCGAATATTTGGAGTGAATAAAAGTCACCATAAAACACCAGCACATTAACATGTTATTTCGATTACAAGTTCGTCGACCGCAGAGGTGCTCCTCCAATCGACAACACCGGCTCTCCCGTTATATTCCGATTTCCGTCAATTCAATTTCACTCGCTCGAATGGAAACCTTATAAAAGCCCACGGGAGCGAGAGAAAGAAACCGCGGCGTGCTAAGAAAAAAAAAGCGTTGCTACTTCGATAATCGCTTTCACTTAGTAACAATAGTCCTTACGCTGCAAGAAAAAGAACAGCCAAGGAGCAAGAAAGAAACTCAGTCGATCGAAGACTGGTATATATCGGTTGAGCAATGAGTACACCAACGGAAGCCGAGACGCGATTGACATTTGCGTGGAAGGCCGTTTCCGGATTCGCGACGCGGTCTCACGATAAATAATTAATACCGAGTGAGAATGCTTATCGGTGCAACGTCAGCGCCGTGATTTAGAGGTCCCCCACTTTACGATAAACCAGCTTTTTCAGTGACGATCGACAAACGAATTTTCGTTAAACGGTGCGGGCAAATGGATTATTGATTATTAACCTCGGATTAGGTGTTTGCAGGTTTGGGCATTAACAATTTTATATAGACAAATTAGATTTGAGTATTCGAAGATGTACGCGTATGTGTATACATGTACGTGTGATATGATTAGTTGAAAATTAGCTTACGTATTTGCTTATAGTCGAGAATCTAGATCATGCGTTTTTAATGATTCAAAACTTTATCTTTAAATTAAATTTTTAACTAATGATTTCAATATTGTATTATTTTAAATATTATCTGCTACTATGTGAGTTGCAAAATTAAATATAATCAACATTTCCACTTGCTTAAATGTCTTTAATCTTATATTCATATTCTCATACATATCAGAAAGTTTCGTAATTTCAAAACTTCACTTTTATGAACAACTAACAAATTTCTATAATTCATTATTCAGTTTCGATGAAAAAATATTTAAAAACAAATTATGGTTTTCATTCAGAAAATATAAGAACATTATGAATTTAAATTAAATATAACTCCGTTAAGAACTGTACTAAATATAAATATATTATAATTAAAACTATTTATTTCACTCAACTTTGTTTAGATAAAAGAGAATATCTTTATATCTTAGTAAATGAAATACAATATTCAACTCTTAAACAATATTAACTGACGTAAATGTCATTGTACAGCATGTAATAAAGATAATAAAATATCTTGTAAATTATTTGTATTAACTTTCAACGTTAATAATAACAATTCGTAAATACAGACAACTTATATCTAGCAAAAATATATGAATTTATTTTGTTATTGCTTTGAAACGTAATATATACAGGTGTTTACAGATTATTTTTATTAATTTAAATTATTTTGTAAAATATTTGTGCACCGTGCATAAAAGTAAAGTGCAGTATTTTTGTGCACAAACATTATGTGTTTAATTCTTGTGTGCAGAAACAGACCGCTGCCCATATTATTAATAAATATATTTAATCGCATATACACAATTTCATTTATAGGCAATATAATATATAAATATATATATACAATAGACATGAATTTGTATAATACAGAAACCGTGTTTTAACTTATTTTTTCAAAATTACATTTCAATATTAAAAATAAAAAATAATTATCAACTCGAAATATCTGTTAATTCTTTATAGAGATTTAATAAAGCATGTTTGTCTTGATCGTAGGTTAAGTTATAATTAAAAAAAGACGATAATTCACACAAATTGAGGAGAACATTCTTTTCCTTTTATTAATATTCTATTTTAGTTCAAAATTTGAAGCAAAAATATCGATTGGTTTTCGAGTAATCCCTTACCAAATTTATGATAATTTCATATACAATTTGAGGTTATACCCTCAACTAATTAAAAGGCATGTCAAGATTTTTGGTAAGGGATTTCTCGAAAACTCGTCAATATTTTGGCTTTACATTTTAATGGCAGATATAGATTATTAATAAAGAAAGGGCCTGTTCTCGTAGATTTACGTAAATTAACTTTCTTTTTTAATTATAATTAATCTTATGTAATGTCGGTAAGGTAGGGAGGATAAAACTTGGCTTTGGCATCCCGATAAGTTTAATGTAATACAAGGGAATATATCTTTTAAAAATGTTAAATGTTTTTAAGTAACACATTGCTACGTATGTCTTTCAAATATTCCTGCAATACTCGAATAATATATTGTGCAGTTCAATTACGAAATTCATTTTATAACAGTTAAAGATTAGAGAGTTACAAAGTAATGTATAATAAAATGTTGCGTGCACTTCAGATTTGAGCGTATATAAAACGTTTTCAAACGCCTCTTGAAGAAACATTTGATCGCAGTTTTAAAAATTAAATTTGAGAGGACGCGTGATAGTCCGCCATATTTCAATGCTATTAACGAATAAAATTTTGATCGCCTCGATAACGAGACCGTTTCCGCAAACTATTCGCTGTAGACATACGTAAACATGACCAAGAGCTCACACACCCATACGTGCATGTATGTATATATTATATATTCATATATACATATATATATATGCATGTATGTTCCGCAGTATATTACCACAAGGTAACAGAGAATCGGCTCGTGCGAAACGCGTTTATTTTCGACGCCGTTGCGCCGCTCCGCCACTGCACTAGATTTTAATAACCTTCATGATGGCGGTGCATCAAAATATAACAATTTTACGACGCAAATATTTTTTTTATATTGGTATTACTGCGACTTTATCGAAAAGTATATCTTACCTAAATATTGTGCGTTAATTATAGAAAGTTGATTAAACATTTTTTAACTGTATAAAATAATGTTAGTAGAATTCGTTTATAGAGTCTTATTTATTACATTAGTATTACTTAGTGCAGTAGTATTATACTATAGTGGTACTCATTACTTTTCGTCTACTTCAGGTAATAAATACTTAGGTGAATCTTGTATAAGATTTATTGAATAAATTTCATACATTTATAAGTATCTCAGCATCAGTTATATATTCATGCGATATTTTATCGAAACTTTTTGTAAAATAATGATGTGAAAGTCTTCACACGCTAATCTAATTTTTATTCTCCCTGGTAAGAAGACTTGAAATTTTAAATCCTTTGTTCAAATAAATTATAATATATTTTTATTTCTTGCAGTGTCATCAGTTGTAGCGATATATAAATGTATTTTTGATTGAATAAACTATCTATACCGTATTATCTTTTAATATAACTGTGTATCTTTAAAGTATTATTACTTTAAATCTTGCACTTTTCAATCACCTTCTGCAAAATCTTACATGTATTATTAATAGTGTATCATGAATTTACCTTTGCAGTGTGCTTGCTTAGTGAGCATTTACTCTTTTCTTTAACTGTCAATGTAAAGTCACATGAATGTGGTTTAACCATCTGAAAGTAACTACTGCGCTCAACACTTCTTAACTTCGTTAATCACTTGCGACGGATCCCAGCCATCTAGTCAAAGCGATTATAATTCAATGTGTACATCTTATTTGATTGATCGTGAATTTTAATATGCTAAAATTAACATTATTACTAAAGTAAAAACCAAACAAGAAACAATTTAAAAGCATTTTCATATTTCAAAAAATATTTATTATATTGATATTGGTATCATTATTATTAAAGGAGATATTTAAGAATTCTTAAGCGGACAAGCCTGGGTTAAAATTGAAAAAATGATTTTCAATTTTAACAATTCATAATTTTTTCTATAACAATGGAAAACATTTCTTAATTGTTTAAACAAATTATATTACTGTTAACTTTTATTTAAAATTTTTTGACCAATTCATATGTAACAAAACTATATTAATTAATTATGAGACTCCGTAATCTGATTTTTTTCCATAATGGACTTACCGCAGGATATCTTCATCGAACCACTTCATCGAACAGGCTGAAATTTTAATAGTTACTTTTAAATATGATTTTAATGCACTTGACTGGAACAGAATTTTAATAAAGATCTAAATGTTTATTAAAAAAAATTTTAATTTAAATAGCTGTTTTTCAAACAATTTTTTAATTTTTAAAATAATTTCATAAGAATAATTTTTTTATTACAATTTTAACACAGTCTGCTCCATTCAAGTGGATTAAAATCATATTTAAAATTTACTGTTACAATTTCAGCCTATTCGATGAAGTGGTTCCTGAGATATCCTGCGGTAAGTCCATTATGGAAATAAATAAGAGTACGAAGTCTCATAATTAATTAATATAGTTTTGTTACATATAAATTGGTCAAAATATTTTAAATAAAGGTTAATAAAAATATAATTTCTTTAAAAAATTAAGTAATATTTTCAGTTGTTATAAAAAAAATTATTAATTATTAAAATTGAATATCTTTGTTTCAATTTTAACCCAGGCTTGTCCTCTTAAGAAATTGACTCTAGCCTATTATGCAGTAATGCGTATAAAAGTATATGGGAATAAAATTTTTTGGTCGCTTCTGTATGTTTTTTAAAGAGGAGGTAGCAAAAATGCACTTTACGCACAGATTGTAGGACTTGCTTGTCATGACCCATATCCACTGAAAATTGTGCCATGAATTAGTAGCAGGGCTCCTCCTCTTGACTGATCTCGCCCCCTCGAGAAAGCGCCAGAATTTATTGCTTTTAGAGGACAGTTACACCACGTTGGAGCTCTTCTATCAGGTAAGGTACGCTCCTCCTTTCTGATGTGATTAAGTCGATCTACAGTGGATGCTGCGAAAGTCACCACGGCATTCCAACCATCTTGCAAAGCATGAAAGTATATTCCAATGCTCTCTGGAGTTAAGGGTCTTTTCCAAAAATTTTGAAAATGGTCCATTTTCTTTATGAATCGAGGACACCAGGATAGGACGTGTTCCACGTCTTCACCGACTCCAAGGTTGGTCGGGCACTCCACACTCTTCTATATACAGAAGCGGTGCATATAGCTACGAAAGTACCAATGACAGGTAAGCGCCTGGGTTAAATAAAAGGTGACAAATCTGTGTGTCCTACTCAACTTTACCATACCCGGAATGACGCATTGGACCCTCACCAGCCGAATCCCATCTCTGCTGCCACTGTTCGGTGGTTCTGATTGACCGCCAACTATTGCAGCCGCGTACTACTTCGCCATTACCTTCTCTATACTTATATGCGCTCTCTATCGCTAGAGATCTATTGGAGGGATTCCCGCGTTCACTAAGCAGTTCTTCATAAACGACGTTTAAGAGAAGAGGCCCCAAAACCGAGCCCTGTCGCACGCCTCTGGTAATGTTATAGGAATGCGTACCATCCTCGGTTTCCAAACAGATTTCCACTATGTCCAACAGAACGGACGGTACGAAAATGACTTTCCCGGGGTCTTGGTCCTTTTTAGGGTTCTGGTCTTATGACCAATCAAAGAACTATTTAAAGCTCTTATATGTTTGAATTCCTGGATGAAAAGTTCTTTGAAATTAAAAATTTGTAATATAGAGCTTTAAGTACGGTATTATTATTATTTATATGCTTATGTAACAATATTTATATTAATGTATATAGATTATATATAAATACAAATTTATGTTAATCAAAAGAATTATTAATTATTAAAATTGAATATCTTTGTTTCAATTTTAACCTAGGCTTGTCCTCCTTAAGAAATGACTCTAGCCTATTATGCAGTAATGCGTATATAAGTATATGGGAATAAAATTTTTTGGTCGCTTCTGTATGTTTTTTAAAGAGGAGGTAGCAAAAATGCACTTTACGCACAGATTGTAGGACTTGCTTGTCATGACCCATATCCACTGAAAATTGTGCCATGAATTAGTAGCAGGGCTCCTCCTCTTGACTGATCTCGCCCCCCTCGAGAAAGCGCCAGAATTTATTGCTTTTAGAGGACAGTTACACCACGTTGGAGCTCTTCTATCAGGTAAGGTACGCTCCTCCTTTCTGATGTGATTAAGTCGATCTACAGTGGATGCTGCGAAAGTCACCACGGCATTCCAACCATCTTGCAAAGCATGAAAGTATATTCCAATGCTCTCTGGAGTTAAGAGTCATTTCCAAAAATTTTCGAAAATAGTCCATTTTTCTTTATGAATCGAGGACACCAGGATAGGACGTGTTCCACGTCTTCACCGACTCCAAGGTTGGTCGGGCACTCCACACTCTTCTATATACAGAAGCGGTGCATATAGCTACGAAAGTACCAATGACAGGTAAGCGCCTGGGTTAAATAAAAGGTGACAAATCTGTGTGTCCTACTCAACTTTACCATACCCGGAATGACGCATTGGACCCTCACCAGCCGAATCCCATCTCTGCTGCCACTGTTCGGTGGTTCTGATTGACCGCCAACTATTGCAGCCGCGTACTACTTCGCCATTACCTTCTCTATACTTATATGCGCTCTCTATCGCTAGAGATCTATTGGAGGGATTCCCGCGTTCACTAAGCAGTTCTTCATAAACGACGTTTAAGAGAAGAGGCCCCAAAACCGAGCCCTGTCGCACGCCTCTGGTAATGTTATAGGAATGCGTACCATCCTCGGTTTCACAGATAGGTTAAATGAAACGCTTTTTCCCACTGCGTTCGTCCATTTAATAGATTGCCGTAACCTCCAAATATTTTCACTTTACCTTCTGGCCATACATGTACTTAAAACTCCAAATTTTTAATCAAAATGGATCGTTTACTCGAATACTAATACTAATTTACTCTTAATTCTGCATTTAAACCAGTCATTTTAAAGTATCATTCAGATTTACAATATTTCCAATTTATTTTCCAAATCTATTTAAAGTGTCATTTAAATAGTTAGGAAATAGGTATAGTTTCGGTGTCCATTTTATCAAATAATCCGTTCTTTTATGGGTTGAAACAAGGACTTAAATGAATATATCGTAATCATTAGCTGTTTTGAATCTAAGAAATGGGCGAATTAAAGAGGAAAAAGCGTTTCATTTAATAGTGGTAACAAGCTAGCAGAAGTAGCTATAAAATACGTTAATTTTGTTAATAACCTATTATTTGCCGATTTTTAATTTTCTGATTTCTAGCAGGGGTCTGGTCAAACAGATTTCCAACTATGTCCAACAGAACGGACGGTACGAAAATGACTTTCCCGGGGTCTTGGTCCTTTTTAGGGTTCTGGTCTTATGACCAATCAAAGAACTATTTAAAGCTCTTATATGTTTGAATTCCTGGATGAAAAGTTCTGTGAAATTAAAAATTTGTAATATAGAGCTTTAAGTACGGTACTATTATTATTTTATATGTTTATGTAACAATATTTATATTAAATGTATATAGATTATATATAAATACAAATTTATGTTAATCATATGATTTTATTCATACTAACGTTTATCATTATAATATGAGTTTTAAATTGAAGTTTTCATTTAAGATTTAACTCGTTATAGCATCTAAAGTTTCATTTAAACAAATTTGCTCAGTTTCAAATTATACATATTTTATTTATAAAGAAAAAAATTTTTATTGTCAAGATCAAAATAATATTAAGATTAATCTTAGTATCTCGTGCAGCCCTAGTCCCCTTTGTAAGAAATACCAACCTCTGTATCTTCCACTGTGCTGGAAAACATCAGGTATGTGTCGATTACCCATTCTTGATATTGCAGGAGCAGGGAGCGCATGCCCTGTCAAGAAAGAGTGGACATGATTGTTGTTGTAGTATCTGTAGCTTTAATCTTGTGATGGTCTTGTACTCTTTTCGCTTTTGCACATAGGCCGCAGTTAGCACTTGATACTGCGGCTAATCACGACATCTTTGGTTCAGTTTGTAAAATCTTACGTCCTATTTCTATGATGCTTTCAGTCCACTAATATATTGGTGAACTACCCTGAGAGTGAAATTCTTGTCTTTTAAAATATTACCAGTATCTGTCATGGTTTAAGTGAGTTTCTCTGCTCGTACATTAGGTGTTCGCTTCACTATTACCTCTTCCAGAGAGCAGAGAAACATTCCCTAGTTACAGAAAGTCGATGACTATCTTCTATACTTAAATTTTTTGGTATGACCCAATTTCCCATTTTTAGTTTAAATCGGTACACGAGTGCTTTGTAATCGCTGCAGAGGCCGCTAACTTTCCAGTTAAACCCTCCCCTCGCCAATTTAAGACTGATGAAGGTTAGGTCTATCATAGACGACTTGTCTGTCTTGAAAAAGTTGGAATTATCCCGATGTTAGCAATCTCCAGCTCCAGTATCGCGAAGGCCTCGAGGAGTTCATAACCATGGATATTATACCCAAGCGTTGAAGTATTTTCCTATGACCATTGGCAGTCGGCACTACCTCGTGCTGGTAACGTTGACATTAAGTGATTCTAAAGTCTCATCGACGTTACCACTGGATGAGATGTAGCAACTGAATATCCACCACCTTTACACAAATGAGGTTGGGGAGGAGAGTAGCTATCTTTGCCACGTAATCCTCACTGACGATGTCAATGTCAATCTTCTCTTCTCCGACCAACTGAGGCAACAAGTCCTAGACTATGACACAGTGGTTTAGGTTTATTTGCAGTATCCTAGCCATTTTTGCACATCTACAATCTTTTTGACTTACATTCCACTGCTTGATGTCTCATAATCGCTTCACCTGAAACACCCCGAGGATTGTAACAGTGGCAGCACCACGAGATAGCTTCACCAAGCTGAACCTTACAATTAACCAGCCTATACTGTGCTTCTTGTATTGTAGCAGTTTTTTGTAAGAATCTCTGAGTTATATACACTTAGAGAACACAATATGCAGCCCGATCACCGCGAAAATTGACTCCACCACTTTTTCCGGGATTGTATGTATGTGTTTGATGAATATCATTTGTATTTATAAATAAATCAGATTACAAAATTAGAGTACTTTGTAAACATTATACATATTATATGAAACAAACACGAAGATCAATAATCAATAAGGATGTATTAATATTTATTATAAATAAATGGAATTGAACTTATCCAGTTTATAATGACTTTATGAATATTCTCATTTGAGGCCAATGTGGATTATTGACTTACGTTAACTTGGCCTCCTGCATACATTATTCATTTTCCTTGCTATATATCTATACTAATTATTTAATTATAATATTTTAAATATCAGCTTATACGTAAAGCTCATAAATACATTTTCAAAGAGATTTAATTTTGTATCTGAACCAATCAATCGTCGTATTAAAAAACTTCCGTAAAAACGCAAAATCTCGCTCTCTCTCTCTCTCTCTCTCTCACTCTTAAAGTTCATGTGAGTATAAATGCATTTGTATATATAACATAGATAGATTCGTCATTCACTCGATTGGTAGTGCGTGTTAAAGAGAGCTGTGTACTTATTCTTGAGTTATACGCGACATCGGGATACGCAAACGTGCGTGCCTTCTATTATTAAATATGGGTCGACAGGCGCGCGCGCATAACATTCTCAACTGGCCGAAAAACGATTTCGTTACTGTAACGAATGCGAACGCACATTGATATTGATGCTGAATGTTGTTCGAGGAGCACTAAAAGTTGTTACTTTAAATATTTAGTTGCGCTTTTTTAACATAAAGCTTCTTCTTTTATTTTAAGCAGGTTTCAAATAAAATTAGTGATTTTGTAAATATCGAACGTATGTGCTATTATTATTAGGTAATCTTATGTAATTTCGCATTTAATAAAATAATTTTTAATGTTTTAACCTGTTCTTAAACGAAAACTACTTTTTATATACGTCTTATTATTTTTATATGACTCTGTCAGAAGCTATTTACATTCAATCGGTGTAAAACTTGTCAGAAGATTAGATAGCACACCGAGTGTGAGACTTGGAGGAAGCTTTATCCATAGCCTCCAAAACACGTTTCTATTCGTATTGACATCAGTCCTAAAGTGCTATTCGTATTACTTCAGACTGCCTGCACGTAGAGGGTAAAGCACAAAATAATTGGTTGTATTTTTTTCAGTATGATAAATTTATATACCAGTATTTGATTTCGTAATATCTAATACAGGTATTATTGGCACTGATATAGTAAGTACATTTTCTACACTAAGCATTCGAATATCCATTTAACTCAATTGCTCATGCTACAGTACCACAATTTCAAACTGTAGCTCTTAATGTTCCAAACCTAGCACCGAAAAAGTCCGTACCGAGATCCAGAAATTCAGTACCTGTATAGTAAAAGGAAAAATTGATATTAAAAGAAGTATCTGAAATTCCAGGATTAATGCCGATTTTCAACATACTACAACATTCTCTTTCGGTAATTACAATATAAGTATTATATGGACTGCAACTAGCGCCTGTTTTTTAGTGCTTTTTGTTCTTCGGGTAGTTGTCTCACGTCTTCAAAAACACATTTTTTATTATTTTATTATTTTATTATTTTATTTTATTCGTTATTTTGCAGTATTTATGTTCTGCACATTCACTCACTCATTCAGACATTCTTGATCCAAAGCTAATCTGTAACATAAGAATTAGCGATTGATCGTTATTTGTCTGCGTTTGTCATATTATCTGGCGGGATTACTTCCATGTCCGTTTTCAGTCTCCAATTCTATTCCGTCCAATGCTCTTACATAAAAAATTTGTTGTTGTAGGTGTACCGTCAGTACTTAATTAGGAAGATCCGGAACTACAAATATTTACCGAAATAATTTTCATACTACAAAAATTAAAAAGTAAATTAGAAAAATCAAATACTAAAATGCGTAAGGAGTAGTATTATTTAGTATTTAAAACAAGACGGAAGCTATCGGCAGAAGTGGAGAGACTGCAGCTCATTCCGCTCAATAAATTGAAACAGTGCGTAGTTATCGTGACAATGACACAAGAGGCAGTCGTGAAACCGGTGGATGCTGCCCACATTAAAATAAGGTGGAGGAAAACTAGAATCAGGCGCCATACCACATTAACACGATGCTTTTGATATCTGAGCTTTGACATCCAGGAAAAAGCCGTTAGCGACATATGTAGTGAGCTAATAATGGGTAGTGACATCAACTCTAAGGCCCTTAGGTGAGAGAAAGGCAGTCCTGATTTAAGAGGAAGATGCGTCAAAGACATCATGGCTATGCAGGCACAACGGCAATGACAGAACAATGAGTGGCATTAACGATAGACAGCCAGGTTGATTCTCAGGAGGAACTTAGACCAATTGTTGCCATACTGAGGTAAATTGTTATCTCGCTGAATTTCTGTCAAATGTGATTCGTTTCGTTCTTTCTTATACAAAATGTGGAAAGTAACTATCCATGGCCGTGCTTACAGCAACACTCCCTCGGATGTTCCAGTACAACATTTTTGCTTGCGACATGTCTTGCGTCAAAAGAGGGGCACTTGTGTTAGCTCTTGAACAGTTCAGTCCAGTTAAAAGTAAGAAGAATTGGTCGATAATAATTGTCTTTATAAAGAATATTCTTTACTCAAAAAAGGGACTTCGTTAAAAATACCCCGCGGAAAGGATGATGTGAATAACAGAAGCCGATCTTGAAGTACTGCAAAAGCGGCATCATTAATTTTTTTCGACTGTGCAATAATGTGGTAAAGGAAATGAAGATTTGAAACTCCTGAATTACACTTTACAAAAAAATATTATGATTATTCTTATTAATATATTCTAGAAAAAATTGGATATGTTGCACTTTTAAAGTTATATTATTAGCTGTTATAGAAATGAATGAATTTTTATTTAACATTTGACGTAAAAATAATATTAAAGATTTCTCATTGATTAGACAAAAATGGCATGTAGTTATTAAATACATATTTATTAAAAATAAATATCATAGCTTGCATTGATGCAAATAAAAAAACTATTTGTATAAATTAAAATTTAAAAACATTGACGTATATTATTATTTAAGTAAATAATACTAAACTAAATGAAAAATTAACATTTGCATTATTTTTCTTGGTAATAACAGTAGTTACATTTTAATATAATTCGGGAAAATAAAGTATTATAATGAAGACTCATTCAAGATAATGACGAATGTAAAAGAAAAACACAGCGGAACACAGGAGAAAAATAAAATTACGTTGGTTCAGATATGCGTGATGTATAACTATAATAGGAATAGAAAATTCTAGGAAAACTCTATAGGAATCTAACGTGAAAACAAGAAAGTAAAAGACCTTTGGGGCAACCAAGTAGAATATAAGAGGATAATATTAAAGCAGACTTAAGCGAAGTGGGTCATGAACAAATATCTCATTCGGATAGAATCAGTGGGAAATAAAGAAAATTTTTTTTCTTTTGATAAGGTAAAGCACTTTCGTCTTGCAAACACCACTTAAAATATAAAGCTTTGTAACTTTTTGTAACAGTACGCGGATTGCAATTTAATTAAATAATCTAACAAATTCGCCAAAGTCTGGGGAAAGTAGTTTAAAACTTTATACACCTGTAACAAATATATATATGTATACATTATAGTCACCGATAACGTAAAATTTAATTAAATTTTATTATAATTTTAAATAAATGATTATCGCAATATAAGTTATATAGCCGTATAGCAATAAAGTTTCTTTCCTCATTGTTTTATTACATAGTTTCAGTGCTTGTACTTGTATTCAATATGATTTAAACTAGTGAAGGTATCAAAAAGAACGTTTATTGTCTATTAATATACAAAGTGAAAATATTAGGATGTATACTTGGTTGTATTTCGCAAGAGATCGTGGGATGCTTCCCGTTGGTCTTACCATATACGCGAAGCAACCGTGCTTTTACTCGAACTGATAGTCAATTTTCACACAAGCGATATGAACCATTAAAGCCGGTAATACAGCGAGAGGTAGTCGTTTCGTTCTTTTTTATATTTTATGACTAGGGAAATAACATGAAGCTGCTGTTATACCCACGTTATCGGCTCCCTCTAACCCAGCTTTGCATGCGTTAGGTAAACTATACTTCCTATGCATCTGTATGTATCTTTATACACACGCACACACACGCACACGTGTATCCGCCAAGTACTTGAATTTTTCTTTTGCGGATGATTGGATATTTATGATTCATAAATTTTATTTCACTGATAACGCATAAATTAACGTATTTTGTTTAAAATTGATACTCTATATATCCATCTTCTTTATATTTTGTTGTTACAATGTTTTTCACAGTGTTATACAGGAATTTAATTATTAATTTTACATTATAAATGTTCAAATAAAATATTTAATAGCAGGTAAGTAGGTAAGGTAAGTGTTTCATTGAGATCGCCTTAATTATAAATAACTTCCACGCGTTTAAATTCTAATTTAACGACAACACGTTCAAATATTAATCGAGTGTTTAAAATTATATTGACTCTTAAATCTTAATTAAATAGAATTTTTACACTCTCGAAAATGAAAAATATATAAATGTAAAATATGTATACGAATTTTATTTAGTTACAACCAAATTTTAAGGTATAATTTATGATATATATATATTATTAATTTTTTTCATTACAAATTGTTTTGAAATGATATTAATGAGGGTCATATTATCTGCAATATATAATACGAGATTCTAAAAAAAAACGATAATTTTCTACAACCATTTCACATTAAAAATTTTTCAGTATAACTAACCGTGATGCACAGTAAACGAGGAGCTTCGGATCTTTACCGGTTTTACTACTTATTACAGTGGTATCGACGGTACCGTAAAATTACAGTGAATATCCGTACTATTATAAGAAGTACGTTTTGTAATTATCATCACTATTATGGTAAATATTACTTCTCTTTATAGTGGAATTAAACTAGTGAATCACTGAACGCTGAAATTCGCGCACATAGAAATATATACATATAGGTATATAAAATTACATAATAAGCCAAGCGCGTAAAAAATAATTTGTTTGACGATTATTACACGGTCGGATTCAAATGTTAAATAGTAACTGGTGTGTTATAAATAAAACTAACTCAATGTTACGGCAATACGTATTAGAAAATATTTTTTTCTCAATCTTGGGATAAATAAGTGAATATTCTACATTTATTAATATATTGAAAATTCTTTCCCTAGCAAAAAATTTGAAGAAGTTATAAATATACATTAGTGAATATAATATTTTCGGTGTTAAATGTTTGAAAACAAACGATTTTGCAGGTTTTTACTCCAACATCTTCCGGTATCTGCACGGAGAGAAATATTTAGAAAATATTACAAAGGAGTTTGGTAAAAATTCCCAAACTCCCAAGTAATGTGGTAACAGACCGAAAAAACCGAAAAAATTACCAAACTGCTAAGTAAAATTTACAGTAAATGTAGTAAAATTTACTCTAAATGTAGTAAAATTTGTGGAGTTAGCGTACTAAATTTTACAATTAAGCTTGTAAATTTTATTAACTCTGATTTTTTCCTATACTGTTTACGAAATTCTATAAACAACAGTACAGCACGAGATACCGAAAAGAAGCGATAAATAAAATTTTTATTGGAATCGCGTCGTTCGTTTGTTTACTTTAAAAGGACGATTCGATGAAACACATGCAAGTGACGCGGTGGCGCAATGGTAAGGACTTGGATTCTCAACCCAAACTTCGCAGGTTCGATCCCGATGACATCCAGAATTTTTTTCACTAATTAAATTTCATTTAAATATTTAAAATTTCCATAACACTCGAATAATATACATAAACTCAAAAATAAATAATATGGGAGGAATAAAATTTTTTTTCTGATGTTAAAAAAAAAATTAAAATTACAATTTAGTTTGGTAAAAATTACGAGATTCGCAGTTTGTTACCACATTACTTGAGAGTTTAGGAATTTTTACCAAACTGCTTTGTAATATTTACAAATTATTTCTCTCCGTGTGCATACCGCTACCGATAACAAAAGTTTTTACACGAATAGAACGTCAGAGTTCAATAAATTAAAGAACGGGTATACGAACCACTGCGAGTATAGGATTGTAAACTATTTTCATACCATTATCTAAATTCTCATACTTTCTGACTGGACAGTAGCTATCAATATAATCCATACAAATATATATGTTCAGAATTTATTTTACAGCTCTTAATTTAAGAGATCAAGAAATGCATATAACTTACTATTGTGCGTGTCTATTTTTTTTATTGTAATCTAAACAAAATTCAAAATAATATTCCCTTCGAATAATTGCGGTGAACAATTAATTTTGAGATGAGCAAATTAAAAAACCCATAGTCTTAGGAAAATTCGCTGGTGTTAGAGGGAAGTATGGTCGATGGTTTGCGCTGCCGCTATATGAAAGAACCGTTGTGTATACCTCACGATTAACATTTTACGGCTCCAGTCTGCTTTTGCGACGCTTCTTGGACTTTTCTTTTTATATTTACTCTTTATTCCCTTCTTTTAGTTTTCTGGCGAAAGATGCAACCTGTCTCTCCTTTATTATCCGATATTAAGGATGAAAAACAACGATGAATTGCGCTCTTTTTAGCTGATGTGTATATTTTAAACCATACACCGCGACAGGTATTTTTTTATAAAGAAATTCGAGAAAGTGCATTTTTATCCATTGTCTGCTAGATAATTAGTAAGCTTTTTACTTAAGACACTGAAAATCTTTTAATTTGAATTAAGCAATGAACTAAAAATTTTAAAGAACTAGTCATTTTTATCTAATAATTTCTAAAATTAGTTAAAAATCGTTAGCGTGAATTATTTATAAAAATGTAACGTACAAAAATATTTCAAAAAAGATACTTATTATTAATTAAAAATTGCTCCTGATTGCTGATAAACTGAAAGTTTTCAAATCTCTTCTTTATGTATAAAGTAGATAATTATTCCTTTTTAATAACCTTTTATTAATAAATTATAAAATTTAATAAAGTAAATGAAATTATCAATTATTCTAGAGGAAAAGAAATATGAATTTTATCCGAATTTTAGCTCGTATACGCATCATAATAGTTATTTAAAGATCCGTGACGATTTTTAGCAGGGTTTGTTGACCTCATTGCGTGATAAATATGTAACCTTATTTAAAAAAGAGAACATACGTATCAAACTTATGCAAATACCGAATGTTTTATTTACTCTATTTTGTATTTACATCCAAATTCAGAAAATTCCATTCAACAAAAATTATCTCCAATTTATTCTAAAATTGTAATTAACATGATAGTCAGACGAAAAACAAATGTTTTTTAATAAACAATTAATTTTGCTTTTTAAATGTCTAACATAAAATGTTTACTAATAATATAAACGTCCATTATTGACAAAAATATTACGGTTTATTAAACGTAGATTGAAAGAGAGACTGTTTTTCACTTAGTTTCAATCCCACGTGACATTTGAGGATATCTTAAATTAAAGAGCTGCGCCTCAGTTCGCGCGTATCTGGCCGCGAAAACCAGGTATGCGTGAACTAATCGCGTTTATATTCTATTGCCACATTACTTTTGGCAGGGTAAACCAAAGATGCACTCACGCATAGGTCTGACTATATATATTACATGTTTCAATCTAAATTGCTCGACCTAATATGTGAAGCTATTACTTCGCAAAAATTAAACCTCGCATACATTTATATATTGTGTGTATATACCTATATATCACATAGTAATTAACATATAAGTGAATGTAAATTTATCATTTGTTACAGCAACAAAGTTGTTTTCAATTAATACTTTTCTTAGTATTTAGTAAGACAAACTAGCTTACCGTACTCGATTTAAAGTTTACATTGCCTTGCACCAATGCATCGCCAAGTATCGTCCTTTAACGTCAGTTGACGCATTTCGTTGTTTGCGCTGAGCTCTGCGGCTCCGATGTGTAAGACTGCGAGCTGAAATCAAGACCGAAATACCGCTCGTAAGATCCACCGTCGATCGGTCGTGTATCCAACGACAGCTAAAATGAAGGTGCAAGTACTGTTTCTTTTTCAAAGTTATTGGCTGATTGGATCAATGTCTTTTTACAGTAATTCATTCTGATGTCTGCAACACGCAAAACGTCGATGTAGCTGGTTTGTCTCTTTGATGCTGCCTCCACGTTTTCCTATTGTCCTATACTACAAAGTAAAGATTTAACTATCGAGACTTACTTACTATAAATAATCGTATTTGAAAAGAACATTGTCTCTTGAAATTGCTGAAATTGTTTCTATACAACTATACCTTTAGTTGTCTAGACTTACTTGTATGTCCTGATTTGAATCTGAAAACCTCATCGACTTGCCAGTAATTATTAGCTCTAGAAGATGTTAATATTGCTCGTTGGACAATCTGGAATCTTGCTTCTTTACAGAGGACTGACCAACATGTGAATATATATGTATGGTGCTGACTGTGGATACTCTCAATTCTAATTGCCCTTGATTTATGGAATCTTGGATTATCATTTTAAATATTGGGCATTCCTTTGAGTTTTTTGACTTAACGGAGCTTAAAAATATGTGATGCATTAAACATTCAATATGAAATATCATTAGTAGACGACGAAAGGATGGACATAAATATTTTTTCAACCTTATAGAAATCTACAATGTTGGTCTAACTATCGTTATACTAAATTAATATATCTCTATATAAATAACGTTTAGCTAAATCGGTAAGAAATTGATTGTGATTGGAACATGAATAATTAGATGCATATACAATCACACGGCGAATTTTTTATTTGCAAAAAATGTCTATTTTATTACATACCTCACATATTTTCCGCTGATAAAAATATAAAGACCTCTTTTATGTAGTGTGCTCAATAAGTGTAAATTATCTCTACTAGAAATTCAACAGTTCTGACCATTTTTGATCAAATTGCCAGTTTTTAGCAAAAATACATTTCATAAATACTCTGATTTCTACTAGGTCAGATTGAATATATTTCGGATAATTAATATTTAATTTATTATTATACTTGTAACAATTCCACATAAATATTCTATACTGATCATTGCGTTTATTTAATTAGTTAATATTGAATCGTATCTACGAAGTGGAATCGTGCCAAAATTCTGTTAATAACACTTTATAATTTTAACAGAGATTGAAATTCGAACTTATTAAATTCAGTAATACATCTCAAATTAACTCTCTATTTAAAATACGTTTTTAATGAAACTGATTTTCATTTAATAAAAATTGTAACACTCTTTGATGTAACAATATTCAATACTTCGAGAACGTTGAAATCAAAGGTTACTTCGAAACTAAAATGTAAAACATGGTAGGTAAATTCGAGGGTGAAAAAATCAAACATTTGAGCTCAGATATATAAATTATGATATTTTTTAGAAAGGAGTATATCGTGGGTACTGTCAGAAGAGAAGGTTTTTCCACCGGAGGAAAACGAGAATAATAACGACGAGACACGACGATGAGATAACGAGAACCGTCAGTCGTTGTGTGTACGTGTGAATATACGCGTGTGGATTGTTGTCTCGACTCTCGCCCTCTCTCAATCTCATCTTTGGCTTTGACTGTTTGGCCGTGTGCAAGAGGTTGTGCGAGTCGGTCGTATACGATTGGCCAACCGCAGGCGTTGCGGCGCTTGTATGCAGGAATTTTCGACGGAAATTATTTTTAGAGGACTGCTCGACACCTATATATCCCTCTCTTTCTCGGTCTCTGGGTGATCGTGTTGTCGGTGAGCTCGCGGCTTGACTCATCGTGCGCGTCTCTGTAGCTGCCCGCGGATCTCTGATCGTTCGAGCCTACGGTGCCTTTGGCACGTCGCTTACACACACTTCCAATTGATTTACCGTTTATTTTCGAAATTTTTCGGGGGTGATTCACGCTCTCGAATCTCGTTAACCAAAATTTTTAAAAAAATGCACCTTATTTGCGTTAATTTATCTTATTTACTGGGCGCAATTCCGCGATTCAATTTGCTTATTTATGTCTATCTCGGCTGCGTTTAATGCTAATCGTATGCGGTTACAAGGTTTATCGGTGCGTATTATACTTAAAGGTCTGTTACCATTTCGGACACACGGGGTGTTAAAAACCCATTTCTCGAGGGATACGCGCGTGTTATGATCGTTAATTAGATTATAGTTTTGACTTTAATTATAACGTTGCACCTCGTTGTCATTACATTTCATTTTAAAATAATCATAGTTAAAGTTTATTAAAAGTAATTTAATTACATGGCCAATAATTACACAATTCAATTGTGGTTTTTAATTTAATCGCGGATTCTTTTTATAATAAATTGTAAGGCGTTAGTTATATTAATTTTTTGTAAACAGTAAAAAATTACTTTGATTATACAGTTAAATAAGACGATAATCGTAACCACATTATTTTGTTTCAATTTATACATGTATTATATTATACTATTAGAATTTCAATACATTTACAATTATCGTATTGAAGTATTGTCTTTTGATTAAATGAACGATAGTGTAGAAATTTTTTTTTCATTTTCAGATAGAAGTGCCGCTTCTTTTAAATAAGAAGATGAAAAAGAAAAATAATGAATAAGGCACACATAAACTCGTTTACTATCTCGCATCAAAGGTATAGTATATATAAGACTCGCGTATATTTAAAAACTTTAAACAATCACTTTGACACTCCCGTTCCTTTATTAAAACGCATGATAAAATGTAGTACAAAGTTACACATTTTTCTTTTTCGTAAAATTGAAATCTGCATAAGTAAAGAGTCTCTCGCAATAGTCGACCTAAAAAATATGGAACTCGTGTTTCTAGCCGCAACATGCATTCAAATTCACGTCCAAATTATAATTATTTTTAGTTTTAATTTTTTTTTCGTATACGGGCATTATATTACCAGATTAAATAGAAATACGTTACAAAATGCCCATAATTATTGTTCTCTAATCTTAGTATATTTAATAACAAATTTCAAATTCTATATATTTTAATTTTATAAGTATATGTTCAAATTAATGCGATTGCCGTGTACAAAAATTAATGCGAGTATGTTGTACAGAAGAATCTTTGTTAACTGTTTTTTCTCGATTTTTTGTAATGATATGGCTTTTATAAACAATAACGTCATTCTTATAAAAATATCTTTGAATAAATAATATTACAAATATATTTAATAAGGTAAAAAATAAACGGCATTTGGTACCATTACGCGTTTATTAATAATCTCTTTTGTATAGGTATCAACAAAGAATGCTAACTTAACGCTACAGTTTTCATAAACGTAGTGACTAACATGAATTATTATGAAATTAAAATACACACAAAAGAGTAAAGAACAGCCAAATGTAATTTTTAAATATAGATACTGAGCTAAAAGTGATCGTAGTATGACCAATGAATTAAAAAAGTATTTTATTTACTAATAGTGTTTAATTATATTTTTATATTTCAATTATTTTTCGACTGAACTATCTTATTACTACTGCTAAGTAATTGTAAAAAAATTTAAATGATCTTTAAACAATATTTCTCAGCGCGTTAATAAAACGTTACTTAACAAACTCTTTTAGCAAGTTAAACCTCTTTGTCGAATCCTGTATGTTAACAATTAATAAGAAAAATGACATAACCACGTAATGGAAAAATTACTTTGACTAAAATTGAAAATATTGGTATACTAAAAAAAGATGAATGATGCGAATGTTTAAAAGGATATATAATAGAAGTCGTGCATTTCCTCAGTTTCTTGTCCATTTATCCAGCGGCACGTGTACGTGCACGCGCGCTTCTGTCTCCCTCTCTGTCTCTTTCTTTCTCTCTATATATCTCGTGGTTCGCCATTAGCGTCTGGTTGGCTATTGCGACAGGTATTATTCCACTTGTCGGTCGAGGTAGCGCAATTTTCCGTACGACGACGTCGCGCAGTCGCAGCTCGTCCGCTTTCCTGGTTACATTGGTGCGCGGACCAATTCAGGCTATTTACGATCACAGCCCGCAACTATGCCGAGTAGGAGAGTTCCTCTAGTATAGTGTATACCTTTTCTATATCGGATCAGCGCTCTGTATTTGAGACTGCTCTATTATATATTCTTTGTAAAACTTACTGCTGTTTTTCGTATATACAAATTACCTGGATTATAAATATACATATATATTTGCACCTACATTGAGAAGAGTAGTGTATTAAAAATTATAGTATTTTACAGTAACGTTTTATAGCATGTACATTGTATTTTTTATTAGAATTTATAACAAAAATTACTGTATAATGTAGTAAATATTGTGATAATCCAAGTATATCCCTAAGTTACTATAAATTATAGTAATATTTAATGTATACCAATTTCTCAGTGTACAGAAGATATATGTTATTACATTATATTGCAATCGAGTCGTATAAAGACAATCTGACGATTTCATAGAAATTTCAAAATTTTTTTTTTATCATCGTTTTCTATCATTATCTGTTACTAATGCCGAATTAGCATTAAAAAATGCGAATAAATTACTGTCGTTCGACTAAAATTCTTATTTGAATATAACCATTAAATGAAACGTATAAAACGAACGTTACTCTATAATAATCAGGATTGTCTACTTAGGCACATTCGAAGCGTGCACTTTACATTTTCAAATTTTTCAGACTTTAAAAAATAAATTACGTACTTATTTTTACCATCGATATAGCTTTAAATTACATTTGTTGTTTTTATTCCATTGGTTTGTAAGATATTATTATGCTCGCGTATGTTACGATTGTGTTTACAATTAATACAATTTATTAAATCACATAATACTTGCAAAAGTTTTAACATATTTTAAACACATTTGCAGATACGTGCTGTCAAAACTAAGATAAAAATTTTTGTTAAATTATGCAAAAATAAAAGTAATGCGTCTTCATAAATTTGTATAGTTTTCATTAAATATAAACATTCAATATTTGTTAATGGAGTTTTGGCGATTTCGTACATTACGTCTTATACCTACATCGCTCATTGTTCATTTTCCACGCGTTTTCTCATTTATTTAAATACAAAACTACTATTACTACTAATTTTATTTTCACCGCGCAATTCAATCCACAAGAATTCAATTTACTAATTTACTAGTTCGAGGGATGCGCACGTAAACCACATTAAATGAAGTTAGATCTATTTCGAGTTTATGAGTGAAATGCATTTTCATGCAGCCGTTTGCATCCCTAACGCGCAATTTTATAAAACGTTACAGATTTTACTCGCGACAATGTGGAATAGGTATATGTACACACACACACGTACACACGCAGACACACACACACACAGATACGAGTAGATTACGGGCGTCGGCTGCGCTGCGCGTCCTCGAGCTTGCGCAATTCAATTAGTTGGAACGATTATAATGGATTGATTGTTCAGTCGTTTTGGGGGTCGCTTTTCAAACCGGATTTTTCTGCATTGTAGGTATTGGAAAATTACTTTTTTTTTATTTAATATCTTCGGAGAGTTTACTAATAATTAAAGATAATAATTATAAGCTTATTTTCAAGAGGACTATAACTATATAGTAATGATCATTTTTAATAGAGGATGATGATAGCAATAAGTATACAAATACGCAAATTAATTGACAGTTTTTATACAGATACTCGTATAAATATTACTAATACGCAAAAGATGTATAGCGAATATCATTATAAAATAGTGAAGGTAAAGATAAATTGTCCAAAATAACGGTAATAATAATTCTCCATTCTATAAATCTAAATAAATTAAAAAAAAAAGGATAACGTAACTTGCTCAGTGACGCCAATAATTGAAAAAACCATTTACTTGTATACAAGACAAAAACGTAATTATGTTATATTTGTCGTTGCGATAATATTTTGAAGTTTTCAGATAAGAATACAGTATATAGATAAAAAAATAAATCGCAATTAATTCAGTGACGCGTCAGTACTCGTAATTAAATAAAGAAGAAATCCAATAAGGACCATTTATGAAAGAACGCACTTTACAAGGTTTTATTTACCGATTGGTGCGAGCATGTAGAGCAAGTTAAGCATAACACTATTACGTCTACCCGACGTTTTATGTAAGACTTTCGTAGGAGAGATTGCCTATGACAAATTAGGATATGCATCGTTAGCCATAGTGAGATAGAGCGATGTAATGACTCTGTAAGAACAATTAATTTTGTTCGCGTTTTTCACGTTACACGTATATATATTAATGTATATGTCTTTCCATCTTTTCAAATTAAGACGAACAAAAATTCTATACGTACAGCCATTGTTAAGTGTATACCGGTACATTTCACAATCGTCAAGTGAATAATTATCATTATGCAATATTTAACAGTATACATTTTGTAAATTGTGTATATATCTAAAAGAAATATTCATACCGTTAATATTATTATGCAGCATAAATAAATGTAAAATATAATATTAATAAACGAAATACAATATAAAGATCCTATATATCAACTATATCGTGCAGTGTATGCATACTAAATTTCCTGTTTCAATACCAGCTTATTGCGATTCCTTCTCGAAAACGTATATATAAAAGAACATGCCGATTTCGTGCATGCAAAATACACATGCGCGCTCCAACACACACACGCGCACACGCGCACACATGCACACTTAAAACACGTTCTTCTTTCGCGTCACATATATACAAATTGTGAAACCCAATATCCGAGCACAGAACTCGCAAATCCGTCCCACATTTTCGAAGGCTCCGAGAAGAAACCTCGAGTAACTATATATATATATATATACACACACATATACATATACATACATGTATACGAATACATACACGCATACAGTCATACACTTTTATTATTATGTCAAATTACGGAGATTGGTGTAATATGTAAGCGCAAGCGCGCGTTCCGTAAATGGTCTCAAATAATAATCTCCCTCGCACTCGCACGAACGCGGGTGTTTACGCGTGTGTGTGTATTTCTCGACGCGACACACCACGGACGTAACGATTTCAATGTCACTGCCGTTGCCGACTGCGAGCGCGTGTATTAACAATAATTATTCTTCCTGCCCGATAAGAGAAATAGCGCATGTACGTGTGTAGGTGTGTGTGTGTCTGTGTGTGTGTGTGTGTCTGTGTATGCGTGTGTTTACTCACACGAGCGAAACCTGTAATAGAACTCGTACGTATACAGTTACACAGTAAAATATTGATTCGTGTGGGAATTCAGTAACCGATCTACGAGTGATGCCTGCAGAAATCGGTGTTTTTACCGTTTACTCTTCGTTTTTAATCTAACTAGTAAATACTGTATGGATATAACGATAGTTATACGCCCCACTTTCTTTCTTACTTTCTTTCTTTCGTACACTTGATTGTTATACTTGCTTCTTCATTGTCTATATCAATATTTTTACACATATTTTTTATACAATTTTCCTTCTTTCTTCAAAGATAAATGACTACTGAGAATGTTCTGGTGATTTTGAAAATACGGAGGTTAGTGGTTTTTTGGAATGTATAAATATGTATGTATTTGTAAAATTTTACGTTCGTTAATTACGCTATATATATGTGCGTTATGCATGCATCATTGATAAACTCAATGTGATCAATTTATGTATTAATGTAATAGTTTGCTTTTTATCGGTATTACACGCTTTATATAATTTGAACGTAAAAATATAAAGTTTAACAATGGTAAACAAAAATCTTTACAATGGTTTTATCCTCTTCCTGTATAAGTAAAATAAAACACAATTTCGACAAGCAAACATTCAGTTCTTTCAACCGAAAGAAAAAATGTTATTTACTGAATCATCAAAGTGAACAATGCTGAGCTTTTAAAATAAATTGCATCGAGGTTAATGACTCTTAATCGATTATAATAAATGCTTCTATAGTTCTTGTTTTATTTTTAAAGACGTATACAGTACAACATTCTAATTACGTATATAGTAAATAAAAGCCTAGAGTAAAATTAAGAGGAAAATTGTAGTCACGCGAGAGATCAAAACAATAATTAGAAAAACATTTCTTTTGTCGTTGGCAATCTAAAAACGTACACACCACTCGAAAGGCCGTTCAAAGGCGTCAAGAATAACCCAAAAAGTAAATATTCAATTAACGCGACCAAAAATTTTGGCTTGCATCGTTACGGCCATTACGCTGAGCATACCGTTGCACTAAATTTGTCTGTCGACTTGCGTACACGCATGCATAATTCGATCCAAAAGACAATGACAATTGTGTAAGTAACCAAAAAGCAGCTATCACATGTACAATACAGTATATTTGTTTTTCATTTAACGTTTACCGCACAAATTGAATGTTTTACAGATTTTTACTTCTATTTTTTTAATACATTACTGTAATGTTAGCGCGTATAAAAGATACTTTTTTTACATATTTTTTTATACACGCGCGAAAAAAGTCCTTGGCAGCGGTGGCTCAAACCGCGGCTCTTCCGTCGTTTATCGGACCCTCACCGCGGGATTTCCTTGTTTTCAACTTTCGCAAGTCGCGTATAAACCGTTGCACGTGCTGACATCGAGGAAGTGACCAATCGTTCGGTAAAATTGTTTTCTTTCTTAAACGATAAACAATGGCAATGTACCGACTTGGTCAACAATAACAAAGTGTATTGCTCCGAGAATGTAAGTTACGCTATACCTTTATAATTCGCGTTGGTGAGGTTAAAGTTCAACTCTTTGTAAATGATTACTTCTTGATAATTACTGCGCATTTGTCGTAACGTGACTCCATAAAAAAAAGAATAAATCTACTTTCATAGAAAATTAGATATGATACACAAGGTTATTTTAAACATTAATTATTGTCTAAAAGCGCACCCCGCCGGCACTATCTTATATACATTGAATTTATGTTTCCAATTTTTTAAGAATTTTTTATGTTATTGTGATGTGGATATACTGGTTTCCTATAATCAAATTGTTCTACAAAAATGTTTTATAAAAAATCTTGTCTTTTTGTTTTGTCTAATTTTTCTTCCTCGAATAATCTATGCGACATTAAAATTAATCAGCTACTTTACTTTACAATCAAATTTAAATTGAAAAAAAGTGTTACATACTACCGAATAGTCTATAGTTAATGATCAATAACTATTGTTCGGTAGTGTCGAACAGTATGTAATAGATTTTTCCAAATTTCCCGTGTAAAAAAAAAAGTATGGGAAACGTCTGGGAAAAGTCTGGCTTATAAAGTCTTAGCAAAGTCTAGGTGGTGAGACTATCCCATACTTTTTGCCAGACTTAATATATTTTATTTTAAAAGTCTGGGATAAATCAACCATAGACTTTCTCCCGTACATTTTGCCAGATTTTTTAATTATTTTTAAAAATCTGGGAGAATTCAACCAGACTTTCCCCAGACTTCCCCCTCGTCGAATCTTCGTCGCATTGCATCTGTCAAACATAAAATTTATATTATTTCTAATTAATAAAAACAATATATCCTCGACATGTTTGAGCTATCGAACTCTCAAAACTACGAGATACTTACCTATCACATATAAAAAAAGTCACTAATGTTTTTCGTGTATCTCGCGACAACAAACTGATGAAACGGTTAGGTTATATTATAAAAACACAATCATCAAATTGAAGTTGGTTTTTATATCGTTTTGTACCCTAACCATTTCATCAGTTTGTTGTCGCGAGATACACGAAACACATTGGTAACTTTTTTCTTATGTGATAGATAAGTATCTGGTGGTTTTGAGAGTTCGATAGCTCAAAACATGTCGAGGATTTATTGTTTTTATTAATTAGAAATAATATAAATTTTATGTTTGAAAGATGCAATGCTAGGAAGATTCGACGAGGAGGAAGTCTGGGGAAAGTCTGGTTGCATTATCCCAGACTTTTAAAAATTATTATAAAGTCTGGTTGAATTATCCCAGACTTTTAAAAATAATTATAAAGTCTAGTAAAATGTGTGGGAGAAAGTATGGCTTATTTATACCAGATTTTCAAAATAATTATAAAGTCTGGCAAAATGTGCGGGAGAAAGTCTGGTTGATTTAAAATATATTAAGTCTGGCAAAAAGTATGGGATAGTCTCACCAGCTAGAATTTGCCAAGACTTTATAAGCCAGACTTTTCCCAGACGTTCCCCAGACTTTTTTTTACACGGGTTGTTGTTTCATGCAAATAAATATAAATAAATTTATTTCGAAAATTATAATTACAAGATAATTTAAAAAATTGCACAATCAGTACTTTCAAAAGACATATTTAGACGTTTGTGCAATTACAAAATATATATATATAATAAAATTGTCAGTATCGCGACAATTCCCTACTTGATGCACTTGAACTTGAACAAAATATTGAAAAATGAAAAGAGAATATTGGAAAAAATTTATTAAGTTATTATAATTTCTATAATGATAATTATAAAACTAGCTTAATCTTAGTATATATCAGTACTAAACTTTTTATCTAGTTAGTTTAAACATAATACATTGTTTCATATTTAATAGTGTTATTTGTACGGTTTTCTTGCATCCAAAGATATATACATTTGATTTTAAAGTATCGATATACCGATAGCTGCAAAATGTTGTCATAGATTAAATTAATGTAATAATATATATAACTTAAATAATATTACCATTTCATCATTTTAGAATTTATAGGAATTATAGTATATCGTTTAACTGTAGGCATTTATTATTTTTAAATTCGACAAAGCTCTGACATTTGCGCAAGTGCACTTGGTTTAATTGCCCAGTTGTTTCTATCCTTGGGAAAGCCTTCAAGAAACAAAAATCCTAAGATAGAGTGAATTTTCCCAGTAAAGCTAGAGAAAAACCACCTTTTGTCCAATTTAACAAGCTTTGTTTTCTAACGTAAACGCGATGAGAATATATCGTATAGACCGCACAAACGCTTTATATCATTTAATGCAATTTTAACGCTTGATCTAAATCTGCTCTAGCATTGAATAGTTTTAATTTTCTTTATAAATTAAAAAAATTAATTAATACGCTATTATATGAACGATTAAAAAATTTTAGGGCTTTGTAGGGGTGAAGGGGGCCGGTTGGCAGTACTTTTGTATTTGATTAATTATTACAAAATTTAAATTATATAATAGAAATTATATAAAATTTATTAAATACTGGCCACCTAAGAAGTATTTAAGATTTATTTTTAATATATCGAATGTAATTTGTTACATAATATATTAATTATTTTATTGCTTTTGATTTTGTCACTTTACCCCAACTGCAGGGCAAGTTGGCATACTGCAGAGCGGGGTAAAATGACAAATTGAAAAAAGTCGCTTCAAATTAACAAGAATATGCAAATAAATATTATTCATCAATGGACAATATAAATAGGTTTGCAAAATATAATATTTTAATACTATTATTTTTACATTCTTAAACACTGACAAACGCAAAACAGTTTCAACATAAACCATAATCAACTATCAAGTTCAAGAATTTCCACAGTCCAAACAAATAAATTTTCTTTTTCATATTTGTACAGTACTAGTGAGCCCATCCTTTGTACAATAAACATTGAATCCATAAGTCTTTAGAAACACTGTCTGAAAATGGTTCGTCACAAATAAGACATATGCAATCTTGATCACCACTATCATTTGTGGATGAAACTCTCCTTCTTTTAGTATTCACTTGTAGATACTCATTAGTTTTGCTATCGTTTTGTCTGTTTCTAATCGATTGCTTACCTATTGTGATTTGAGATACAGTTTCAATCTCTTTATTTTTATTACTTTTACTCTTGTTAACTGCCTTATATTTATTTTGTGCTGACAACTCCTTTTCACTAATTTCATTTCTCATAGGCAAATCTGTCAAGATGCAAGTCTTTCCCTTTCTTTTTCTACAGTGATTTTGATTTTTTCGTATCATTGTCTTAGGAAGCGATTTAATACTTTCTAATGATATATTAACTAAATTGTTTATGCCTGCCTTATTTCCTGCAGTAATGATATTTACTTCCGTAGAAGAATTTTCATCTATCACAATCAAAGTTGGCGTCTTTTTCGGTTGATGGTAATACACGATCTGTGACAGGAACTGATACGAAATCGATATTTTGAAAAATATATCGATTAAAAGGATAAATCCCTGTGTTCTTAAATCCTGCTTGTATATTTGAGGGCGTCATAGCTAATGGAAAAGCTTCTTTGGCGACCAAAGGAATATCATTTATGGACATGGTTTTACCAGGATTGTTTGTCATCCATAAATCACAAGCCCTATTTATGTAATGTTTAAATGGCCCATACACTTCTATCTAGAGGTTGTAATTTATGAGCATAATGAGGTGGGAATGATAACATAATAATTCCATTTTCTCTCGCGAAATTTGTCGATTAAGAGTAAAATGGGTTTTTCTTTCGAACACTAATCATTCTCTACAAAGTGTTGTAGAAATTCCAAAAAATTGTCACCAGTCATCCATCCAGAAGGATTAGCAGTACCTTTACATCCTACAAGACCACCTCTCAGAAAATAATCTTTATACTTTTTGCGAGGAAAAATAAAAAAAGCTGGAGTGCCTATAGCAGAAACAGCAGTAATCATGATTACTAAAGTTCCTAGCTCAAATGATGTTACACGCTCGACTTGTTTGATTCCTTTACATATGCAACAACTCTATTTGGCTTTTGGACAATGGTAACGCCAGTTTCGTCTGTATTCCATATGTCATATCCCGTAAAGTGATAACGATCAATAACCTCTTCTAGGTTGTTAAAAAAGCGTTAACACGGTCTTGATTAAATCCTGAAATTCTAGCCAAACTTGTAGTTTCTGGGGTACGAATAGAAATTTCGCCATGTCGTTTCATGAATGATTGAAAACAATCGTAAAATCTGCGAAGACATTTTCTATCCAACTTGTCTAATTTCTAGTGGAGATAGTCCAAAGTATATATCTGATGCTTTTATTATATAATTTACTAATTCTGTTTCTTGTTTCTTAGTAAATATCTACATAAATGATAAAACTGGTAACTACTTTTTTAATATATAGATAAATATATGTTCAATTAATTTAAATATTGCTAATGTAAACAGAATTGAATCTAATATATTTATCTATAATAATGCGCATGTGTATTCAATACTTATACAAATATTAATAATTAATAATAATTATAAATTTTAATAATGGCGTATCATATTTCTTATTACTATTGTATATTTAACTTTTCAAAACTTATTAAATAAATAGCTGTTAATATTGTTTTTCTTTTGTGAAAGATAAACAATATTTACTATTTTCATTTTCGCATAACCAAATTCAATATTTCTACTTGGTTTTTATTTTGCTTCCTCTAATTCAAGATCAGAAAATTTGGAGCAATACCTGTACAAACTTTGTTCACATACTGCGCTGCTACTTTTTTTACAGGAAGTCGATTATATTTTATTTCCTTAACAGCTTTCAATATTATTTCATCTGATACAGAGGCACGATTAGGCTTCTTTACAATAATTTCGCACCATATTTCTATAAATATGTACAAAATTTGTAATTTGATCATATTAGGATCATATTTTGAGCATTTTTTGCTAATTCGTCACTTTCTGGCTTAAAAACCGTCTCAATTATGCTCAAAATTCTACTAGGGTAAATAAAATTCCGTAACTATAGTAAAAAAAATTATTTGTCAATTTGCCCCGAAAAATGTTTGCCTATCTGCCCCAAGGAATTTTACTGAAATATCTAAAAAGTAGTTTCCATATAACTAGAATAAAGTGTCCTCTACCTTATATGTTAAGTCACATGTTATGTTTAATTATTCCACTAATTAATCACAACATTAACAAAAAATCACCGACAAGCACCAAACGATTTACTAGCTTCGTCAACAATAACAAATATTCGTTATACCAAATTCTATCACTAGTATGCGTGACGTCACGATATAGGTATATATATATTACTGTGAGAGCTACACGTAATTTGACAACATGCCCCACTCGCCAACCTGCTCCCCTCTCCCCTACTCCAAAGAACACATTTTTCTGTTTATACATACCATGATCATTCTATTTATAGTACAATTTTTCGCATTCTCGTGTGAATCGATTGTCAATGCCTGATGTTAACATTTTCATTTAATAAATTCTTATTTTAAACGTCGGTAAATGAAGATTACAATGCATTGTTCACGAGACCAAATTGTTTTAAAAATAAATAAGTAACTGTTTTAATACGTAACAATTGTACCATTGTTTCACTTTATTTATTTATAGATCTTCTTTAATGAGAAGTTCTTAATAAATATTATTACACGGTACATGAATAAGTATATCTTGTTATTAAGTCTCTCCGATGGGTACGCGTTCGGTGAGCAAAAAATTGATTTTATCATTAAACTTTCGTTATGTAAAACGAAGCACAAATTTTCTATGATTATTAAGACTAAACTTGCAAGAACTAAATAATATAATTGAAAACTAATATTTTACATTGTATATTTTATTTGCATTGTTCATTACGTAAAAGTGTAGACTTATATACTTATCTCTCATTGAAAATAATCTCCTTGTTGAATACATATATTTTTATCTAGAGGTTGTAATTTATGAGCATAATGAGGTGGGAATGATAACATAATAATTCCATTTTCTCTCGCGCAATTTGTCGATTAAGAGTAAAATGGGTTTTTTCTTTCGAACACTAATCATTCTCTACAAAGTGTTGTAAGAAATTCCAAAAAATTGTCACCAGTCATCCATCCAGAAGGATTAGCAGTCCCTTTACATCCTACAAGACCCACCTCTAAGAAAAATATCTTATACTTTTTGCGAGGAAAAATAAAAAAAGCTGGAGTGCCTATAGCAGAAACAGCAGTAATCAGATTACTAAAGTTCCTAGCTCAAATGATGTTACACGTCGACTTGTTTTGATTCCTTTACATATGCAACAACTCTATTTGGCTTTTGGACAATGGTAACGCCAGTTTCGTCTGTATTCCATATGTCAATCCCGTAAAGTGATAACGATCAATAACCTCTTCTAGGTTGTTAAAAAAGCGTTACACACGGTCTTGATTAAATCCTGAAATTCTAGCCCAACTTGTAGTTTCTGGGGTACGAATAGAAATTTCGCCATGTCGTTTCATGAATGATTGAAAACAATCGTAAAATCTGCGAAGACATTTTCTATCCAACTTGTCTAATTTCTAGTGGAGATAGTCCAAAGTATATATCTGATGCTTTTATTATATAATTTACTAATTCTGTTTCTTGTTTCTTAGTAAATATCTACATAAATGATAAAACTGGTAACTACTTTTTTAATATATAGATAAATATATGTTCAATTAATTTAAATATTGCTAATGTAAACAGAATTGAATCTAATATATTTATCTATAATAATGCGCATGTGTATTCAATACTTATACAAATATTAATAATTAATAATAATTATAAATTTTAATAATGGCGTATCATATTTCTTATTACTATTGTATACTTAACTTTTCAAAACTTATTAAATAAATAGCTGTTAATATTGTTTTTCTTTTGTGAAAGATAAACAATATTTACTATTTTCATTTTCGCATAACCAAATTCAATATTTCTACTTGGTTTTTATTTTGCTTCCTCTAATTCAAGATCAGAAAATTTGGAGCAATACCTGTACAAACTTTGTTCACATACTGCGCTGCTACTTTTTTTACAGGAAGTCGATTATATTTTATTTCCTTAACAGCTTTCAATATTATTTCATCTGATACAGAGGCACGATTAGGCTTCTTTACAATAATTTCGCACCATATTTCTATAAATATGTACAAAATTTGTAATTTGATCATATTAGGATCATATATTGAGCATTTTTTGCTAATTCGTCACTTTCTGGCTTAAAAACCGTTTCAATTATGCTCAAAATTCTACTAGGGTAAATAAAATTCCGTAACTATAGTAAAAAAAATTATTTGTCAATTTGCCCCGAAAAATGTTTGCCTATCTGCCCCAAGGAATTTTACTGAAATATCTAAAAAGTAGTTTCCATATAACTAGAATAAAGTGTCCTCTACCTTATATGTTAAGTCACATGTTATGTTTAATTATTCCACTAATTAATCACAACATTAACAAAAAATCACCGACAAGCACCAAACGATTTACTAGCTTCGTCAACAATAACAAATATTCGTTATACCAAATTCTATCACTAGTATGCGTGACGTCACGATATAGGTATATATATTACTGTGAGAGCTACACGTAATTTGACAACATGCCCCACTCGCCAACCTGCTCCCCTCTCCCCTACTCCAAAGAACACATTTTTCTGTTTATACATACCATGATCATTCTATTTATAGTACAATTTTTCGCATTCTCGTGTGAATCGATTGTCAATGCCTGATGTTAACATTTTCATTTAATAAATTCTTATTTTAAACGTCGGTAAATGAAGATTACAATGCATTGTTCACGAGACCAAATTGTTTTAAAAATAAATAAGTAACTGTTTTAATACGTAACAATTGTACCATTGTTTCACTTTATTTATTTATAGATCTTCTTTAATGAGAAGTTCTTAATAAATATTATTACACGGTACATGAATAAGTATATCTTGTTATTAAGTCTCTCCGATGGGTACGCGTTCGGTGAGCAAAAAATTGATTTTATCATTAAACTTTCGTTATGTAAAACGAAGCACAAATTTTCTATGATTATTAAGACTAAACTTGCAAGAACTAAATAATATAATTGAAAACTAATATTTTACATTGTATATATTTTATTTGCATTGTTCATTACGTAAAAGTGTAGACTTATATACTTATCTCTCATTGAAAATAATCTCCTTGTTGAATACATATATTTTTATCGAATTAACTGAGCGAGTAGCAGTGTAAGTTCATGTAAACATACGTGTAACGAATTTATCGTAACGAATAAATCGAACCTTATTATATTTTTGTTGCAAATCGAACAAATTGCAGGCGTTTTTTGTTATTTCATTACGAGTGTTCTCACGACGTGAGTTACCCATCTGCTAAGCGACTAGTACTTTCTAGAATATTACAAACGATAAATTTACTTCCGATTATCAGTTGTAAATTTGTATTTGTGAAACAAATTAAGGTTGATTATCGCAAATGTGATGATATGTTTACGAATTTCTTAAAAAAAATAGTTATTATCGAAAGATCTATTTCTGATTGATATTAAATAGACGAATATTATTAAGGAACTTTTCAACACTTCGCTTTGTTATTGATATATATATATATATAAAAAAATTATTGTGTTATTAGAACCTCGGTTGAAATTAGAACGACACCAGGATTTTTATAGTTGTATTGTCGCGGTGTATTACATATTGCGTAAAAGAAGAAACAATAAGAAAACGGTGATAATGGAATACGTGTTTATGCATATAATGCAGAGTGGAAACGTAGGTTTCTGCCAGTTAGTGCGAGTGTAGGCCCATTTAATCAGATTGGCGATGCGCGTGCTGATGCAGTGATGTGCGCACGCGTCACCGACAACGTGCGTCGTCGTGGAAACTTCGAGAACTCACGAGTGTATATCACGTAAGTCTTATATACGAATGTTCATCGTGTGCGTACGTGTGGCATGTGCTTGTGTACATATATATACATATATATATATATACATACGTCTCGTTGCGCCGACGATAAGTCGACACCGAGCTTTCCTCGCACGCGGTTTTTCACGAACGAATCTTAGGCGAATATATTATATGTCATATGTGTCGCGCGACAACTCGTTCGAGATTGAAATCACTATGATTCTTTGTACCATGGGAATTATTTTGAATTTTCTTGGTCGGACGGCTTTAACTCGATTGAACTTTGATTGTTCCATATGGAACTAGCTCGGATGATTTAGCTTCACGATGAAGTATTTTGCTTCACTTAACTTCGATGCGTTACCGTTATGTTACGTTCAACCGCGCATATACTAAGTGATATTCTACTTAAACATATCTGTTTAAATATCTGTATCTTTTTTTTTTTCTTGAAGTAAGGGGGATTTATTTCATTAAAATTATTATCAGTTTCAAGTAGGTGATAATATCATTTTTTTCAAATGAACAATTTAAATATTTCAGGCATCAATATTATAAGTGCGGCTTATTCGGTAAACAGCTCTTTTTGCGATAATTGTTACGATGAAAATATACTATATATAAGATAATTTAACGTACATACCGCGTTTTTTCAATTAGATAAAAAATATTAAATTATTTATTTATAATAGTTTAATTCGCCATACGAATTGACTAATGAAATAAATTAATGAATTCAAAATAAATTTTGAAATTACTAGTCTTGACTTATATAATGTATATTGATTTTTATCTAATTAAGGATTATTAGGACATATCCATATTATACATCCCATACGGGAAAGTATAATATCAGTATTATCCGAAACAAAAGGAAGATGTCGGTATACACATATTAACGAGTTGCAAACTACCATGCGATATAAACGTATTCAAATCTATACATGTGTTCTTAATTTGCTGGTGCGTAGGTGAATGATTCATAAAAGATAACACGGGCGCACAAAACAAAAGATATCTGTACCTTTGACCGAACCTACTCCTACGTATATTTTTCGAGGCTGATTTCGAATATGTAGTCAGAATGTAGCGTAAAGTACAGAATAATAAGTACAATTTAATTAAATGAACTTTGTATTACAGTTGTACTGCATTTTATATAGTAAGTGCAGAGCTCAAGTCTTCTAGCCAAAATATGGTTACACTCGTATTTTCATATAGAATCTTTTACATTGTAGACGGCAGAATTTTTGTATGTAAGATATTATAAAGAATCTTTACGCTTCATCAAATATTCCGTTAATTGTTTTTTTTATTATTAATGCGGTAAGCTGAGCGGATCAGTTATGACGCTGCAACTTCGTTTTCTTATCCGAACAATATTTTCAATGTTCGTTCCTATGTAAATGTTCGTTATACGTTTAAATTAAACGTTTAAATCAGTATGTTACTACAATTTATTATAGTACAACCAAATTTCGTTTACTATACATTTTAAATTTTGGTTCAACGAAACATAGTAATAAAAGGATAGAGACAATTTTATAAGCATTTAAACTCCAAATTAACGTACGTCTAATTTAATAATAATATAAGTCATATAAAAGACATTAAAGGATCTTCTATATAATATCGTTGATTCAACATTGCAACATAACTCGGGTATCGATTATTATTTTCCTTGTGATGTACTTCAAAAAACAAAAATAACCCATTTTGGGTAAAAAAATACATTTTACGATGATATATAGAGGTTATGAATTTCGTAAATTTTGTACATGCAGTCCACCGTCACCTTGTTAAAAATATAAAATACTGGAAACCTTCCGGAATACAATCATTTATATTGATTTATGTTTTAATTTAACTAAAAACACTTCTGAATACTGCAAATTCATATTTAAGAAAGAATTCTGGCAGAACGTCTCTTCAATCTAATCGAAAGCGATATTGAACATACATAATCTTGAAAATGGTTCATAAAATTTACGCAAAGTAACTCATTTGTCATGTTAAATTATAGGAACCATTATAGGCCTGGTCCTCATTCTCTTTCAAAGATAGTATGTAATTAAAAAATTGTTTTTGTATACCCGCGTAAAAAAAATTACATGTAATACACATATAAAAAATATGTGTACGACATGTTGTTTAAAACATGTATCATGCATGTATCTTGTGACCGAATCCCATATTAGAAATACACGTACATTCGTGTTTGGTTCGTGTGGGGTTGATGTTTTATACATGTGATATCTGCCAAATGTATAACGAATATGTATATTATAAGCGTGTGGACACTTTCTTTTTTCAACCTTAACACTCGTGTAGCTTATGTGTAGATATTATAAATATTTAGTGTATCTGAGATGTTTATAGAGTGCACTCCATAAATATCTCAGGTACACTAAATATATTTACAATATCCACATGGAAGGTACACACAGGCGACACGTACAAAATGTAAAAATTTTCATATGGTACATGTAGGCTACGTGTACCTGAAAACATATAGTGTACATGTTTATTACATGTGTGACACATGAAATCATTTTTTTACGGGAATTGATAGATCGCTGCGTCTTTTGATCTCATACACTGCAACATTTTCTTGCACAGCCCCTACTTAAAAAATTCGTTCCTTCTCTCTCTCTTTCGCTGTCTCCGTTTCTCTTTTTCGCTATGTATCTCTTTTTTTAGGACAGTCCGATTGCGCGTATCTGAAAAAATAAAAAAGCAAAACACAAAGTATCGAAATATTTTTTTTTATATTTAAAAAAGTAAGAAAATGTATAAGATAACGGAAAAGAATTTATGGCAGCAAGAAAATTTTCGATACAGAAAATTTAAGGTTAATAGGTTATCAGACCTATAACCAAGTCGTATTATTAACACTGAAAGACTTTTATATTTTTAAAGACTTATCTGAGTAATCTGGTATTGATCATCTTCATAATTTAGACCTGGTGCGTTAACTCCGTCGAAGAGATTTTATTAACATCCGCAGCGGCAGCGCAAACAAATTCTCAAAGTCCATCACACTGAAGTTGCATCGATGCGAAGTCAAACGTTAAACTAAAGATGCAAGAATATGTTTATGTAACTTCGCATCGATGCAACTTCAGTGTGACGGACTTTGAGAATTTGTTTGCGCTGCCGCTGCGGATGTTAATAAAATCTCTTCGACGGAGTTAACGCACCAGGTCTAAATTATGAAGATGATCAATACCAGATTACTCAGATAAGTCTTTAAAAATATAAAAGTCTTTCAGTGTTAATAATACGACTTGGTTATAGGTCTGATAACCTATTAACCTTAAATTTTCTGTATCGAAAATTTTCTTGCTGCCATAAATTCTTTTCCGTTATCTTATACATTTTCTTACTTTTTTAAATATAAAAAAAAATATTTCGATACTTTGTGTTTTGCTTTTTTATTTTTTCAGATACGCGCAATCGGACTGTCCTAAAAAAAGAGATACATAGCGAAAAAGAGAAACGGAGACAGCGAAAGAGAGAGAGAAGGAACGAATTTTTTAAGTAGGGGCTGTGCAAGAAAATGTTGCAGTGTATGAGATCAAAAGACGCAGCGATCTATCAATTCCCGTAAAAAAATGATTTCATGTGTCACACATGTAATAAACATGTACACTATATGTTTTCAGGTACACGTAGCCTACATGTACCATATGAAAATTTTTACATTTTGTACGTGTCGCCTGTGTGTACCTTCCATGTGGATATTGTAAATATATTTAGTGTACCTGAGATATTTATGGAGTGCACTCTATAAACATCTCAGATACACTAAATATTTATAATATCTACACATAAGCTACACGAGTGTTAAGGTTGAAAAAAGAAAGTGTCCACACGCTTATAATATACATATTCGTTATACATTTGGCAGATATCACATGTATAAAACATCAACCCCACACGAACCAAACACGAATGTACGTGTATTTCTAATATGGGATTCGGTCACAAGATACATGCATGATACATGTTTTAAACAACATGTCGTACACATATTTTTTATATGTGTATTACATGTAATTTTTTTTACGCGGGTACTTATTATTGACACCTAAGCTTTTTAAAAAAAAATTAAATATAAATGAAAAAATGTTATGTCTATTTAATCAGATTATTATTGACACTTTAAATATTTATGCAAGAATCTATAAATTGTTAAAATTACTTATGCTTTTAAAATTGATAAACGTCAAAAAACAAGAGAAATATTTATATTTATTAGAATAAAGCTTTGCTTGCGCGGTTACACTGTATTTTATTTTAAACAATTGTTTAGTTATTTTCGGTAGTCCATGAATCTTTTTTATTTATTAGCTTTTAAATCTTAGGAAAAGATTTATACACTATTACATACATAGTTTTTGTTATCGTTTTTTGTTTCTGTTGAGTAATAATACGTGCATAATACATTTTACAAATGTATGTATGTTTATACTTTAAATCTTGTAATAAACAATTATATCACGTTCATTGAGAAACTGTATAATCATTTGATACAGACGATTGTATGGTTTTACAAGAATAATGAAATTTTTCATAGACAACTAATATTTTCATTTGTTTAATTCGTTAAATAGTTAGCTACGCTGATAATCGTAATACAGAAACCCTATGTAGCAATAAAATATGATCTACATATTGATCATCTATTTCACACAAACATTTAGGGTTTTCTGTACGCAATTAGAAATTAATACCGATATTTTTATAACTTTTTAAGAATTCCGCAGTAAATATATATGAAAACTTAAAAAATGATATTTTTTAGTATTGTTACTTTTAATGTAAGCACAAATACAATGTGCGTACTTGTTTTTTTCGCTTTATTGCCGTCGGTATATAAATGTCAATCACTATGATTAACTTTACCAAGAAATGATATCAATTTGTTGGGGTTATTAAATTGTTTTATTGAAAAGCCTCCAGATTTGTCATTTTTCATTTCAACAGTTAAAATTGTAAGAGTTTGTTAATTATATGTATAAATATCACAACCATTAGCCATGGTGATCGGAATGGATAGATTTTATTATTCGATCATGCAAGTTTCAAACAGTTTTTTTTCGCTTTTTTTTGGATTTGGACAACACTCTTATGAAATAGTTATTTATAGTAACTGGTAATTTACCATTGCTAAGTATTTTGGACGAATAGGAACAAATATAAATTTATATTTCTAATAGGAGGCAATTTAGATTCTGTAATGAGATCGTTATCAAGGGAAATTTTTCCGTAACCTATAACATTGAGACCACGTTAAGCATATATCATAGCATATTCGAAGTTACGACATTTGCAGTAGGAAAAAACAATGAAGGATAAGTATTTAATTACAACTCTTTCAACTATTTTTGTAAAAAGTGATTAGTATGTCCGTCAATATATACAGTACATCCACCTATTATAAGATCATTTATAATACATACATTGATCTTTTATAGTATTTTCAATTTCGATACACTATACACAAAATAAATATTCCAAAATATTAAATAATTTTTAATTGTATTTGACGTAACTTAAGCATGTTCAAAAACTATGCATCACTCATAGTTGTACACACCTATCACGACTATATCACGCCATGTGATTCCTCATAACAAGAAAAAAAAAATAACACAAATACAGCACAATGGGAGATGCAAAGGAAAGAAAAAAATCGAATCGTCTGCGCGTGAATTTCCAAAGACTCGACACAGAGCGCATTCATCGGCCATTATCCTTATCACGCGCATGACGCAGCGCGATAGACACCGCAAGACGCGGAAACGGCATATTCACCAGCCGAGAGACCGGGTAATTGCCATTGTCGGTTCCACAACATGATTTCCGGACGCATCGTGGCCTTGTGCAAAAGAATGAAAAAAAAAAACGACACGCAACTAGATCCTGTTCAGAGGGGTCTGGATCTACGGCAAATAAGCGCGTAATGAGCCATTACCTAGGCATCAAAACCTTTTGTCAAAAATTTATAGATGACTCACGCGATAACGTGGCTATATAGGTACACGCACACACACACGTACACTGGGTTGTTCTCTTGTACGCGATGAAATTATATGTGTTGCATCATGTACCGGAATTGTGCATTTTGCGAGGATTCGTCTACAGCTCTTTCGGACGAATATGTTTACTATAATGTTTAAATGACGTAGCCTACGATCTTTGATGCGAATGATGTAATTGCGATGCATCCAACGGATTCGTTTTGAAAAATGCCGTGGGAAATCAATGAGAGTTAATTGAGTGTTTACGTATACATCAAAGAATAACTGCTGATGTTTCAAACGTTATTATGCTTTGATGCTTATACATATTTAGGTAAAGTTAATTCGAACACTTTATATGCACATTTACTCGATTTAAATGGTCAACAATATCTAATTTATTGTTATAACTAATGTCATAATCTTCCATATGTGCGGTGAGTAGAAAAAATGAAATATCGTACTATTCTTAATATTCTGATTTATACTGTATGTATTTACACAATGTAAACCAAAGTCTATTTATAAAATTTACTCGCACGAGTATACCGATATTATTTATTGGAAAGATTAGGGCAGACAGTTCGAGATAAACGCAATTTTACGATTGTTCAATTTTAAAAAAAAATGACGATTTGAATTTTAACTTTAGTTTTCGTTCAAGTAGAGTATGTCACCATCTTTCTTTATCCATATGTGTATTAAATAAATTGAATTCACAAGAAGTATTTTTACTTATATTTTATACTTTTACCATCACCAACGTTGCAAACAATTTTTCATAATACACTGTCTATAAATATGTATATTACTAATAGTTAATCTAAATTTATTTAAAGCTAGGTGAAACCAATTTGACTTAACAGTTATTTAATAGTTATTTTACGCTCATAATGACAAGTTTCTAGTATAAAATCGTTTCTTTTATGGTTTCTTATTTACTGGAGCAAGGATATTTCAAGCGCGACAGAGATTCCAAAGAATTTTTCACGAATGGACTCCGTATAGTTATACAGTAAAGTGGTTAATATATATTTCTATCTGCAGATTGTCAGTATCGTAGCTTCGTCGTAGTAAAAATTGAATTGTTTTATACGGTACACTAATTTTTAAACTAAAGTAAACATCTATTTTGTTTAAAAATAGATTGTACAAGTTGTCGGTATATTTTTTAACAATTCGATAAAATTGGAAATAATACCTAAGTTACTGGAAAGGGAGAAAAAAATGTGTAGCAAAAGCGTCCGAACGAGATAATAGTATATATAATACGTTTTCCGTACGAGGAAAGTTGCTATGGCAATCGAATGAGCTATCCTGAGTTAAGAGCAATAGCAGTTAGGAAAAAAAATGCAAGAACCAATGGCCCATCGTCCTGTTGATTTGATTAAAACACTTGCATTGAACGCTCAGGCAAAATGTACTATAGTTTTACAAAGAAACACTTGCTACTGTAAAGGTGATAAAAATGAAGTAGAAGAAACTTGTCCTCGTTGATTATATTCTTTTGCTTCTTTATTTACCTTGCCGCTATTGAATTTTACTACACTATCATTTTCTAACAGCTGTCTTGCGGTCCATTTGAAATTTGTATACAAAAAGTCAATGTATATAAATATCAAATTTTTTAAAAATTTATATACGAAAGATTATTATATTATTAAATATTTCTTTAAATTATATATTCTTAGTTTTCATTGTGTCAGAGTGGATAAATCATAAAAATTACTATGTCACATAGTAAAATTTATTACAAATTTATTAATTTTTGTTATAAATCTATTAAATTTCGCCAAATTTTATAGTAAATTTTACTACGTAACATAGTAATTTTTATGATTTGTCCACTCTGTTCCCAAATTCCTAAATAATATAACAATTTTTACAAAAGACATAGTAATTTTTATTATAACATTTTTCTCTGTGTATATAACTAAATTTTAAATATTATATGGATTTATATTTGTACAAGCGTAATAATCGAGGAACTCGTGTTCAAGATTAAAAAAGCAAAATAAAATAAATTACTGAAGAAGTTGTTTACTACTGAGGCTCCAGATAAAAATATTTTTCTCGTATTACACGACAAATTTCCCATTCCGTAATGACTATATGGGTTGTAAAGTAAAAAAAATGAAATATCGTACTATTCTTAATATTCTGATTTATACTGTATGTATTTACACAATGTAAACCAAAGTCTATTTATAAAATTTACTCGCACGAGTATACCGATATTATTTATTGGAAAGATTAGGGCAGACAGTTCGAGATAAACGCAATTTTACGATTGTTCAATTTTAAAAAAAAATGACGATTTGAATTTTAACTTTAGTTTTCGTTCAAGTAGAGTATGTCACCATCTTTCTTTATCCATATGTGTATTAAATAAATTGAATTCACAAGAAGTATTTTTACTTATATTTTATACTTTTACCATCACCAACGTTGCAAACAATTTTTCATAATACACTGTCTATAAATATGTATATTACTAATAGTTAATCTAAATTTATTTAAAGCTAGGTGAAACCAATTTGACTTAACAGTTATTTAATAGTTATTTTACGCTCATAATGACAAGTTTCTAGTATAAAATCGTTTCTTTTATGGTTTCTTATTTACTGGAGCAAGGATATTTCAAGCGCGACAGAGATTCCAAAGAATTTTTCACGAATGGACTCCGTATAGTTATACAGTAAAGTGGTTAATATATATTTCTATCTGCAGATTGTCAGTATCGTAGCTTCGTCGTAGTAAAAATTGAATTGTTTTATACGGTACACTAATTTTTAAACTAAAGTAAACATCTATTTTGTTTAAAAATAGATTGTACAAGTTGTCGGTATATTTTTTAACAATTCGATAAAATTGGAAATAATACCTAAGTTACTGGAAAGGGAGAAAAAAATGTGTAGCAAAAGCGTCCGAACGAGATAATAGTATATATAATACGTTTTCCGTACGAGGAAAGTTGCTATGGCAATCGAATGAGCTATCCTGAGTTAAGAGCAATAGCAGTTAGGAAAAAAAATGCAAGAACCAATGGCCCATCGTCCTGTTGATTTGATTAAAACACTTGCATTGAACGCTCAGGCAAAATGTACTATAGTTTTACAAAGAAACACTTGCTACTGTAAAGGTGATAAAAATGAAGTAGAAGAAACTTGTCCTCGTTGATTATATTCTTTTGCTTCTTTATTTACCTTGCCGCTATTGAATTTTACTACACTATCATTTTCTAACAGCTGTCTTGCGGTCCATTTGAAATTTGTATACAAAAAGTCAATGTATATAAATATCAAATTTTTTAAAAATTTATATACGAAAGATTATTATATTATTAAATATTTCTTTAAATTATATATTCTTAGTTTTCATTGTGTCAGAGTGGATAAATCATAAAAATTACTATGTCACATAGTAAAATTTATTACAAATTTATTAATTTTTGTTATAAATCTATTAAATTTCGCCAAATTTTATAGTAAATTTTACTACGTAACATAGTAATTTTTATGATTTGTCCACTCTGTTCCCAAATTCCTAAATAATATAACAATTTTTTACAAAAGACATAGTAATTTTTATTATAACATTTTTCTCTGTGTATATAACTAAATTTTAAATATTATATGGATTTATATTTGTACAAGCGTAATAATCGAGGAACTCGTGTTCAAGATTAAAAAAGCAAAATAAAATAAATTACTGAAGAAGTTGTTTACTACTGAGGCTCCAGATAAAAATATTTTTCTCGTATTACACGACAAATTTCCCATTCCGTAATGACTATATGGGTTGTAAAGTAAAAAAAAGTGGAAATTATTATTCACGTTTATAGAACTTATAAATAAATACAGTATAACTGGCGCTGTTGGTTATAAGGTAGAGTAGTTAATTTTAAAAACAATTTGTACTTTTTATACAATAAATGTACGAATCATCTATTACATATCTTTGTATAAAAAAAGTTTACAATAATTTTAGGATTTATTAAGTGAATTTAAGTTATTTTAAAAGAAGGATCCTGGTCAATCACTGAAAATTAATTGATATTTTGTTAAATATGTATATAAAACTTGTATTTACTGCTTTTAAGAATATATTATAGAAATACATATTTATAACAGCAAAATTTCAAATAGTTATGCATATATATTAAATTAAATACATAAAACATATGTTGTACGTTAAACGTACAATAGTGTACGATAAACAGCTAAATTAAGTATATTAATAATTGTAAAATACGGCAATAAGTTACATAACTACTTATATATTAACGACTTATTTAATGTTTTTGCACATTGAAAATGTGTTCAAGGATTAAAGTTATGTGGTCGAACGTTTTCACCATTGTATTTACTGTATGTGATTTATTTAATTTCTTATGCATATATATATATGTTTGTGGAAATAAATTAAATATTTCACCTGTATATGTAATAAATAATTATCGTAAATTTAAAACAACTATCGAATTCGTAAATTAAGTCACAAATATGTAAATTTTAATAAAATATAGCTAAGCATGTATCATTTAAATAAAGATTTCTGAGCTTTATTCAAATGTTCCCACATTTCCTTGACATTTTTCAGCATTTCAAAACAGCTGAATTTGACTTTGATTAAATTTGCGAAATTTAAAATACCATACTATTTTTATCACAATGAGGATTTTACAATCATTTAATTGCAATGCGTATTAAATAGGAATAAAAGTGTAAATATATCGAATAACCGAGGAAACGAGTAAAATATATACAAGCATGAATCGCGTATAGGTATACGACGATCCTTCCTAATTCGAGATAAAAACATTTGTGTTAATGCGACGTACAATGTAATTTAATTTAAAATTTCTCCCTAACGAAGTAAAAAAAAAAGAAGGCAAAATTGCTCAAGTACATTTATCTCCGAGAGTAAAATCCTGCAACCGGGTAAACAATGCAACGGCTCGAGAGAGGCCATAAGGAGCAAAAAGTTGTAGAGAAAAAAAAAAGAGACGAAGTAAGTAAGGGAGAAAAAAAAGAGGTCGTAAAAAAATGCGATGCGCCGTCATTGCGCTCCCAAGCGCCTCCGAGTGCGATCCCGGGGGCCATTGCGTAAGCGTATAACTAGCACGCACGAAGGCCTCCATGGTGACCGTGGCCGAGCTATACGCACGGAGGAGCGGATAATCCGCGTCGAGCTGGTCCTCTCTCGCTCTCTCACTCTCCATCTCTCCTACCAAGAGCGCGACACATGTGGTATATACCGCTGACCCGATCCGACGTGCTATAGGGTTACGAGTGACGCAATATGTCCTCTTGTGTTAAACTCGTCGATACGAAACGAAGATCGCTCTTTGGATTATTGCGAAAAATCTAGGGCTTTTCCGGGGAAAAGTTCAGTTTTACATCTTTGTAATGCCTTTAACTAATTGTATATAACCGCTAGGCAATCATATTTGCCAATACCTAATTATTCGACGATATTATATTATAATGATTACTTTGTTTTCTATCTTAAGTAAAAACTATCCGATGTCCATTTGCTAAACAATAATCAAGATAATTCTTATTCTTCAAAAGGCAATTACTAGAACAATTACATAATTAGCTGTACTATATATATTATGATCTATATTATAGAGAGAAAAATATGGTTTTCGTCTTAAAGTAAATATATAACCAAACAGTGGTAAATCGTGTCGCGCTGTTAACAAAATAAAATATTTACTCGCTGTTGTAAGCTAATAAAAATTATAATCGTCTCGCAGCGACTACTAATAATCAGCGTAAACTCGAAACCATCTCTATCTCTTGGATTTGAGTCTCTCAATAGTTTTATCGAGCTGTGTCGAAACGTGTATATATATATGTACGTGCGACGGTTCCCTGGGAAACGGTATATGAAAAATTATGCGGGCTCATTCGGGCACATTAATAAACGCGTCACGAAACAATGTCAAAGCCATAATATAGCCGTGGAGCGCAAGAAAGAAAGAGAGAGAGAGAGAGAGATGATGACGGTGTGCATTAGATGCATCGCCCGGTTGAGAGAGACGCTCACGCTTGAGTTTAGTATCGAGCTCAATGCTTGTTTACGAAGGCTAATTGCTTATTAAGCTACGAGACCACAGCTCACCATCGATGTTCGATGCGTATGTTTACACTTGCGAGTGGGCGCTATCGTGTAAATTAACAACGATTTGAGAGATATATACATCGAAAATTGCCCTGTATACCGTCCGAGCTTTCTATACAAAAGTTTAACTGCTACATATGTTAATAAGGACGTAATAAAAGTGATTCTATACACTTCAACGCAGCGTGCAACGCAACAATATTTTTTGTTACGATTGTACGACCTCTCGTTATCTTTACGTTATTCTTAATAGAGTAAATAATCTGATTATCATTGTTATTTTAATTTGAGTGAATATTACTTGATTTACATCCGTTCCGCGAGAAACCGCGCAATGGAACAAGTAAATCAACGAGTTTTCGAGATGTAACTGACTTGTTTTATGAAAATGAGTTTGCGAAGCGCAACTTTTGTCTTATAAATCCTAACAACTCTACTGCGTTAACTTTGAGCGCAACATTTTGTTTCGAACAGTTTAAGAACGTTTGCGTGAAATACTTTCGTTTTACACCCCCTAAATATAATATTTTAGTTGTACGACGAGAGAAATATTTATACACTAATTGTTTATAATTATAATGTTACGAAATACTGGATATACTGCGAGTAATGTAATGTATCTGGATCGCGTCCGATAATCGAAATTCAGTCACAGTACGAAATTACGCAACGCTATATCATTTCTTTATCGCATTATCAAATTGTTAAATCGCTTTTCGTGTATATTGCTTTAAATTACAACTTTATCATCGAAAATAATAGAAAAATTGTCATTTTGAGTTAAACAATCAATGTCAATGTCTATCTTAATAATTAATAACGACCGTTCAAACTATAAATCAATCAAACTTATTAGTTTAAACAAACGCACCACTTTTTAAATCACTTTTAAATATCCCTGATCTAAGTATTTTATTGCAGTACCTTCGCTTCTCTTACGAATTCTATTTAAGCACGTGTATATGAACTGTTAGGTATATATAATGGAAAAACCAGCAGTAACTGAATTGAATAACTTCTCAACTGAGGTAAGCGTCTCCTGACATGTGTACAGTCGGATTCTTCCGGAATCATCTTTACCCAACACTCAGATCGATCAAGTTTCTGCGCGTAACTCGGTAATTTAACGAACGTAAAAACAGGAACACAACGATTACCCCTGTGTAATATTATTGAAAATATAGAAGAGAGACCTTGATACTGTCCCACACACCAGATGGCGCACATATAGGAGAGCTTCCGGAAAACCGCTCAAATGCGGATTTCTCTCGACTTGAATAGGATACATGGACATCAATTCGAAGATGGCAAGTGTGTTTTTGACCTCGGAACTTCCGGAATTTACCACAGGAAAGCAGAACAATTGGGCTCTTCCGTAAATTGTTTGTATATAGATTGAAATGTTTGTTTCAAAAGACAAATTCTAGCTTTTATGTGTAAATCGTTTCCAGAGTATTAAGCTTCTTTTCTACAAATATCATTAGATCCTCCTTTGATCTATATTTTATATTATTCAATAATCAAATATTATTTTTGATTAATTAATTATATTTATCTTTCTGATCGTATTATAATTTTAGAACATAAAAATTAATATACAAAGTTGAAATTAAATTTTTAATATTCGTTTACAAAACATTTTAATTTATAGCTGTTTCTTTATGATTAAAATTAAATGACTGGGCATCGGAGATATATCGACTAAAATTCTTATTTAAAACATAAAGTATTGAATAACATTTGGATTTATGTAAATAACTGATTGAGAACTAAGGTTTTTAGGTCTCTGCTCGCCTTAGCCATATACTATGAGCAAACCCAGTCAAACAGCCGGTTACATTACTATTTGAGGTCCTTTGATAACCTGGAAAGTGTAATCAAATTTCCGGTTAGAGTAGATAGTCCTCCTCTATCTTTACATGTTCTAAGTTAACATCGAACAAAATGTTGTGCACATTCAAAATGTAGTACACATTTCAATTCTACATTTATTTTCTAAATGGTAAGTGTATATAAAATGTTTGGTCTTTTCTTTTTGATAAAACGATATTTTCTTAAAATACTGATTACTAATTAGTGAAGGATTAATACAATTGAAACACATAAATAAATTACACGAGTTCTAAATTATTATCAAATTTTTATTACACTTTGATATCATAGACATGATATCTATTATCTGGGTTTAAGCTCAGCATGCCTGTACATGCTGCTCAAATTAATTTTGAAATTACGCAGTTAAGTAATCTTTTAACAGTTAACGCACTACTATACCACTTAGTATCGGATGATATTTACTTAACCTTACCACACTTTGGCCAGAATTTTCGTTAACTGAATTTCGAAAGAGCGCGCGCGCACATCGATTAACATCCGTGTACAAATAGCATCATATTTTACTTCGTTTCTCGTGCACTCGCTAATCGGAGGATGAATCGTTGAATTTCCGTATATTTTTAAACAACGCACTTATTAAAAGATACAATATACATATACGCAACTTATACACGTACGAGCGTGTAAAGACGTCCGTATAAATACGGGGCGATTCGATTACGTTTATTTTGTCCTTTGCGCGATATATTCTTGCACAATACGCAACCATGTACGATTTCCGCTTGCGGTTCGTGAGATGTGTATATAAACGTGGATCCTCTCCAGATATTGCGTTACATAACATGTAAAATGTTACGCGAGCGAAGTGTATCGACAACCTGAAATGTTATACCGTTCATCGTCAAGATGAATCGTTAATGACACTCTCGCTGGTGAGGTGAAAGCGTAAGGTGTGTATATATATATATATATATGTATCGGTGTGATTAAGAACACCAGGAGAGAGAAAAATATATTTTTTGGACTTGTACATTTGTGCACGATATTTAATATTAAATTAATTATTATAATTAATTTAACTTTATATTTTACAGAGAAAAAACTACGCACACGCTGTATAGAATATATAAAAAAATTCATTTCTCCAAGAGAAAATTAATTTCTTTCTCACCTCTTTCTCAACGTCCTATTTCTCTCTAGTGTGAAAATTGTGTATTAAAATTTCGGTTGCCCCTAAATTTAGTTAATGAAATTTCTAATATAGGTCGTCCGAGAGATATTTGCCATTGTTGCAAATTTGAACACGGAGATGCTTATAAGAAATTAATGTTATATACAGACAAATTTAAATTTGGTCCAAGAGAATTAATTTAATAAAAATGATTGCGTATACATATATACATTGTCTTAAATTTCCACAATTTGCAATAGGATTTTCAGAAATATTATATAATTCATTCGGTTCTTGAAAGTTTTAAGAGATTTTTGTAAAACATAAATTTTAAATTGTCCTTTGAACCGTAATAGGATACAATCTAAGCTTTAGAACTCGAAAAAAAGGTGATATATATTTTTATGAAATTTCATTAGACGAAAAATAAGGTGAAAAGAATCAAGTGCCGCGAGGTTGATTTACAAAATTATATATGTCTGGATGAATTGAGTTTAATACTTTTTCATCACCTTTCCGTCTGTAGGCTTCTCCTCCGTTTCGGCTATATAGACGTGTATATATATATATATATATATATATATATATATACACATATATACAGTGGAAGAATGAAGGAAAATAGCAAGGAAACAAAAAGTGAAGGGAAAAAATAGAAGTGAGGAGGCGAAGACGGAAATAACAAACTCCGAAGCAGAATATTTTGTATAGCCGAGCGGCGCAACGAGCTATTCAAATACTTCCAACTTTTCATACACCAATGGCATTCCTGCTGTGCGTGTAATGCGCAGGCTCAGGGTAAACAATTACACGTAATTGCGCTCCCATTCCACTCGGAGCTTCGTAACACTGAAAACGTGCTCGCTCTTTTTCTTGCCCGTCTATTCGTGTGTATATGATTTTACGCGAAGCCTTCTTAGGAATGTGCAAATGTGTATGTATATATATATGTATATATGTATATATGTATCGTATGAATACTATATATTACCTGTCTTTCTCGAGTACGAGAAACCAGCGTTGATAAGAGATTCGTGGCGCCGCCGTTTCCTTATCGTTATAGGTAAAATAAAAAATGAAATTGCAAACGAGCGCGGCTACGTTAAAAACGTGAATTGAACGCGCGGGCTGCGCGGTTAAACTCGCGTTCAAAAGAATTAGGGCAATGTCATTCGATTTTCATTGTTCCTTAACGAATTTGCTTTGTGGACGATTTTATATTTCAGTGAATCGCGCGGAGATAACGTATTATAGATATTGAAGATGGTAATACGCCGAGCTCGTTGATAAGAAGATTTGTGGAACGTCAATTCAGAGAGCTTCGTGCTTTTTTTTCCTTATCTCGTATGAAATCTTAATTATATTCATTTTGTATTAAATAGATTAATGTACAAATTGGGCATGCAACGGAATCGTGACTATGCAAAAATATAAGTTTGTCATTTATAAATATTTTTTTTTTTTTACAATAGATAAGCTGATAACTCATGTTAACTTTATCGCATATTTTAGTTAAATTAAAGTTACGATTTAACAAAAAAAAATCTTATACATTAAAATTTGTTGTTTCTGTCAATTTGGTTAAATTTTCTTTTATTCTTATCAATATTTCAAAAACAGCAATTCACAATTTGCAAATTGGCCATGTCGAGAACAAAGCGTCAGATTATTTTATAAATGAACTTGACGTGACACATGACTGATAACAGATTATGCAGTCATTCGTCAAACTTTCCAATAATAAAATTTTTATATACAGACAAAAATATTTATGTTACTATTGCTTTAGAAATAGATGAAAATTAATTTATCCTAAAATCATAAAGTCGTAAAATACAACTTATAATAAATAAATATTATGTGTAATTTGTAATTTAAATGCATCTTAAAATAAATGAAAAATATATATTTATGGTAATAAACTTGTACAATTTAGAGAAACTGCAAATAACGACACACGGAAAAATGCGAACGCAAAAAGTTACTTTTTAATTCAATTTTTATATAAATACGGTGAGATGGTCTAGCCAAGTGTAAAACTAATATTTACGTTTTTGCAAACAGTATCATTTATTTTTAGAATTAATTCATCTAATTACAAAAATAATGTTTGTCAAGTTGCATAAAAAAGTGGTTATTGGTATTGATAAAAAAATCAATTATAAAAAATAAATTAAAATGATTGAATTGTCATAGTGTCAAAAATATGCTATTGGTATTATCTACAATTTTAGTGTATCACCACTGGTGTTAAGATGCATGAAAATTATAATTCAGTATTAATTTGACCGTAAACTTGATGAGGGAACTCAAGTGAATATAGATTTTTTAATTTATAGGGAAAAGAAGAATGTATAACAACTGCGATCAGGCAATGGAACGATAGGGTCTACATTTGCACAAAACACTCGGACGCGTTGGTGTTTGTTATTTATATGCAACGGACACCTTTACAGACGATTCCAAATTTCATCGGAGGCCTTCGCGGGCACGTGTTAACGAGCCAGACAGTCGGTCCGTTCCGTGACCGGCAAATATTTGCCGAACGTAAATACCTGTGAGCGCAAGGCTCGAGTTATATCGTCTAGTATATGGAGGTACGTACACACACACACACACACACGTATATGCATGTATATATTTATATACTCGTGTATGGTTATACGCGTTTCACAAAACTAGGCCGATGTACCTTGGAATAAAGAGGGAATGACGTGGAGGCTGCTTTCGAACCTTTGAGCTATGGATTTTCCTGCTGGTTTACAAATGTTTACGGTATAACGTCTATGTATCCAAACAGCCTTTTGAAATCGTTAACGTTGCTTTTCATTTCGTTAAATGATGCACAGACATACACACACACAAGATTTTACAGTTTCTCCTTTTTTGCACTATTTAACCAAGTTATTATACGAATTACGTTAATATTATTCATTTTTAAACTATTATTTACATATACGTACATTCTACGTGCGTCTATTTGTTTTCTTAGTTTACCTTGAGTAAATTAACGTATGCAGTTGTGTACGTATCAACGATTTACAGTATATTTTACAATACATTTGCCACTTAATACGAATGGTTAACGTTACAAAAATATGTAAATATACATCTATAAGTATAATATAGTATAATCATGATCTAAATACTTATGTGTTGCATACGAAAACGGTAGTGGTAATAAACAAAATTTTATTATTGATGCAAATATATTTTTACAAATTAAAATTAAAACGTCGTGGTAAAACTTCTTGCGTATATACAATAATAATTAATTAATTTATTTTGTGATAACCATCGAGCATATCCAATTTATTGTAAATATTTTTATATAATAGTATTAGCAGTTGCCACAGATGGAAAAATATTTACTGTAAATACCAATAAATTATTAATATTTCTGTATAAAATAGACATTTTTCTTACAGAACGAGTATATCCATCTTTTTCTACGTCATGTAGCAATTTTCGTTAAACATGTAGTAAATTTTACTACGACATTTTTCTTAGTTTAACGTGCTTGGAAATTAACGTATATACAAGGAATTTACTGACTTCGGGTACATTTGTGGTACTAAATTTTATTTAACTTTTATGGGTGAATACGTCACAGATCAATATCATTATTAAGATTATAATCCTATAGGAATAAGATATTTTAAAATCTTTGAAAATTTTCTTAGTAATCACTTCCAAAAATTGTAATTTTATGTTCAGTATTACCATACCTTTATAGTGTAATACAGTAAGTATAAGTAAGTTTAAAAAAAAAGTATTTAATTTAACGTGTATATATCTACGGCAGCACTCGCAGTTGGAAAAACATACACATATAGTGTAAGATAAAAACGTGCGGAAACATATAGTATTTTTAATATCAATGCCTCGGCGATATTGTCAAGAAAACATACATATTAAATACGTTATAATGTATTTACTTTTAATTTTTCAAATATTTCTTACATTCAACTGATTTAAGTATTTTCGCGAATTCACGTGAAAATAATTAAACATACATACCTAAATATTGTGTCACGGGCATCGCCTCGCGACTTATGAAGTATGAGAAGGATTTAGAGTGAGCGATAAGACGCGTTGACTAATCTAACTGGTGCATTGCAGCGCGGACGTTAGCTCGACGGTTATAGAATACGAGATTCGTAATCCAAGGTTCGTGTGTTCGAATCCCATCGTTTACCTTTTTTCGCTCCTCGCCTTATTCATACGTTGCAATATTGTATAAAACTCCAAACTCGATTTACCCGATTTACTTTATTACGATTTAAATGCGTATACGTTTAATTAAATCAAATTTTCACGCTATCGTGGAATATATATATATGGACACGTGAGTTAAAAGCAATTGTACGTGAAATTAAAAAATTGGATTTTATATAAAAAAAAATATTGTTTATCAACGTAATAAATAAAACCTTAACGTTAAATATAAAGTTCACTTAAGTCACAAAATTTGGCTAAGGAATACTCGAGAAAAAAAAAATACGTTCTATTCACCCGATATGTTTGACGTAAATACATGTATTCTCATTTGGTCGAATGATTAATTACCCGTTCAATAAAACTGCAGATAACAAAAGACGGTGTATTTAAACTTCCGAATCTAAACTTTAACAGGCTCAAGCAATTAAAGTATACGAACAGCTGAAACAGAAGGGAACGAAAAAACACGAGTGTAAGGTTGACTTATGATTACGTTATCACGAGTCTTACTTCTCGACTCCGAAGCGCAAGCACACACAGTTTGCACCCACAAAAATACGTTTCCCTCGTGTAATCCTAGTTTGCCGTGTATACAAATATAATATATATGCATGTTAAAGTCGCATGCACCAGGTATATATTCCAGTTACTGATTTCTACGAACGATTCTGGTGTATCCCGGGGAACACGTTCCTCGATGAAATATCAAAATCAAATTTTTATCATTTTTAGGTGCTTGTGTCTGTTCTCGAATTATTGTAGTCGTATATAAACCGTATATTAAAACCTTTAGTCTTGTACAAATATATGTGAAAATTGTTTTTAATTCAAAATTGCGCTTATATCGAGATGTACAATGAGTATAAAATAAATGTTTAATTAATGATACAGTTAAATATAGATACTATTGTCAAAAACCCGCGTAAAAATATAAACTATTGCCACTATATTGCAGAGCTATGGGCAATAGTTATTGCAAACATATTGCCAATATGTTGCCGCGACAATTGGCAATGTATTGCCAACATACCGCCAAAAAGCACTCTCCCATATCTTTGCCAAATATTGGCAATAGTTACTATTTTATCATTTGTAAACTATTGCCAATATGTTGGCCATACCTCATAAATTACAAAAAAAAATAAAATGAAATTAACTCTTAATAACAAAATAGCAAAATGGCTCAGTGGTAAAGATCCAGCATTCGGATCTAAAGATCGAAGGTTCGAATCCCGCGGCAAGCTAATATTTTTTTTTTTAATTTTTTTTGTAATTTATGAGGTATGGCCAACATATTGGCAATAGTTACAAATGATAAAATAGTAACTATTGCCAATATTTGGCAAAGATATGGGAGAGTGCTTTTTGGCGGTATGTTGGCAATACATTGCCAATTGTCGCGACAACATATTGGCAATATGTTTGCAATAACTATTGCCCATAGCTCTGCAATATAGTGGCAATAGTTTATATTTTTACGCGGGAAGATCGCAAATCTTTAGTCTTTTCTTTAAACACATAATCATTTTCAATTTTTTAACGCAGTGACAAGTAATACTTCCAAATATTATTTTCCTATGTATAAGAATAAAAACTCTACGAAATAATTTGAATTTTATTAACATTTCGAGCGAACTTTTGATAACGAGTCGCGAGGTATACGAGTAACGAGGTTATGTTTCTGTGTGTTTACAGCATAGACATAGGAGAGATAGACTGCGGGTCAGGACTGACAAAACTGGCCCCCATTGCGATAAAGACAGATGCAGTAGCAAGCAGGCTGTCTCTCTCGACCATGCTGCTGTGCATGCGCGTCCGCTGGGCGTAGGCAATGCAACTCGATACGCGGGAATATGCTTTATTCTAAATGAAATATTGAAATACATTGTCAAATGTAATGAAACAAATTTTGAAAATTATAAATTTATTATATTTTAGTTATAGTACTACTAAGTGCAGTTACAAAATACTGGGGACGTATATAGGAATAAAGGAAAGGGTATATAGGAAATATAGGAATATAGGAAAGGGTAGGTATAATTTTTGTTGAGAGGCTTCAAATTCGCAAGTATATATTTATTAAGAATCGAATAATTAAATTATTTAAATTACATTAAATTAAACTTATTATAATTAGTATATTCTAGAAACTGGAAGGAATAAATAAATCAGATTAAACGTAAGCAAATAAAAAACAAATACATACAGTTACATAATATAAGATTTTATTGATTATAAAATAAAGTTAGTTTATTATTTCTTATCCTTATGCTTGTTTCATTATCACTTTGGGATGTTGCATAATGATGTAATCTTATTTGAAAATACTGATTACAAATAAGTTTAATTAATTGAGATCCATGATCACATAAGAGTGACAGATCAAAGTCGTGATCATCGTTGTTAAAAATGGTTGTTGGAAGAATGCGAAATGCTTTCAAAATAATTTTTTCGACTAGAAAAGTTTCTTGAAAATTACTCTGTATCCTAAATACTTTCTTTGTTGTGTGACAGATGCATATAACATCTTCACTTGCGGAAATTAATTTACCACGAGTTTTTCGCCCTTGTAAGCAGGATATGGGCTCTCTTCCTTCTTGCAAAATTAAATATTTTTTACATGTTTCGCATTTTACTGTTCTCATATAAACTATTATTTCGACCAAATAATTGTTTAACTCAAAAAATCGATAGCATGACTTGATACCAGGATTGGGTAGGTAGTCGTCAACCACCCATTTTCGAATACTTAATTTCGAATTATTTGAGTTTAAAGCTTAAAAACATATAGACTTGCATAACAATATTGCATATGATATATATAATGTTGTTATGCAAGTCTATATGTTTTTTTAAGCTTTAAACTCAAATAATGAAAAAGTATTCGAAAATGGATGGTTGACGACTACTTACCCAACCCTGCTTGATACTAATAAATTTTCCCCGCTTATTTCAAGAATCGATTCATTTCTTTTTTTTTCATTAATATGATATACAGAAAGATGCAATGTGTCTTCGTCCGGTACCCGCGAAAAATGTAAAAAAAAAATGTATCAACTTGATATAAAGTTTATGTTTGGCGAAAGTTGATATAAACATATAATCTCTTGAATAAGTGTAAAAATATTATTTTTGAAAGGGTAAAATTTTATTAATAAAAAAAAAATATTTATTCCCGGATTCGAACCTCCGATCTTTTACGGAGTCTCTCGCTCCATCAACTGATGAGCTATTTTATTGTTTATGTTTAATAAGTTACATTCAGGTTATAAACTTAGAAGCATGTTTAAATTGTTCTTTATAACCAAAATTTAATATTATGACATAAACAATAAAAATGGCTCAGTCGGTAGAGCGAGAGACTTCGAAGTAGAAGATCGGGGGTTCGAATCTCGGAATAAATTTTTTTTATTAATAAAATTTTACCCGTTCAAAAATAATATTTTTACACTTATTCAAGAGATTATTTCAAGTTTATCTGAACTTCATACAAATGTTTAATTACTATTTTTCCAAGTTTGGGATATTTATTGGTTGTTCATAGCACTATTGCTCAAACCAAAATTTATATTCAGTTGATATAATTTTACGGTTTTTACGCGGGATATACAATAACGAAACATGATGTAAACTGTTTTTATACGCACTACTTTAAAATTTCACTACGTGCGATTATTATTAAAGTATGCAAGAATACTTTGAAATTTTCCAATATTTGGCAAAGATATGGGAGAGTGCTTTTTGGCGGTATGTTGGCAATACATTGCCAATTGTCGCGACAACATATTGGCAATATGTTTGCAATAACTATTGCCCATAGCTCTGCAATATAGTGGCAATAGTTTATATTTTACGCGGGAAGATCGCAAATCTTTAGTCTTTTCTTTAAACACATAATCATTTTCAATTTTTTAACGCAAGTGACAAGTAATACTTCCAAATATTATTTTCCTATGTATAAGAATAAAAACTCTACGAAATAATTTGAATTTTATTAACATTTCGAGCGAACTTTTGATAACGAGTCGCGAGGTATACGAGTAACGAGGTTATGTTTCTGTGTGTTTACAGCATAGACATAGGAGAGATAGACTGCGGGTCAGGACTGACAAAACTGGCCCCCATTGCGATAAAGACAGATGCAGTAGCAAGCAGGCTGTCTCTCTCGACCATGCTGCTGTGCATGCGCGTCCGCTGGGCGTAGGCAATGCAACTCGATACGCGGGAATATGCTTTATTCTAAATGAAATATTGAAATACATTGTCAAATGTAATGAAACAAATTTTGAAAATTATAAATTTATTATATTTTAGTTATAGTACTACTAAGTGCAGTTACAAAATACTGGGGACGTATATAGGAATAAAGGAAAGGGTATATAGGAAATATAGGATATAGGAAAGGGTAGGTATAATTTTTGTTGAGAGGCTTCAAATTCGCAAGTATATATTTATTAAGAATCGAATAATTAAATTATTTAAATTACATTAAATTAAACTTATTATAATTAGTATATTCTAGAAACTGGAAGGAATAAATAAATCAGATTAAACGTAAGCAAATAAAAAACAAATACATACAGTTACATAATATAAGATTTTATTGATTATAAAATAAAGTTAGTTTATTATTTCTTATCCTTATGCTTGTTTCATTATCACTTTGGGATGTTGCATAATGATGTAATCTTATTTGAAAATACTGATTACAAATAAGTTTAATTAATTGAGATCCATGATCACATAAGAGTGACAGATCAAAGTCGTGATCATCGTTGTTAAAAATGGTTGTTGGAAGAATGCGAAATGCTTTCAAAATAATTTTTTCGACTAGAAAAGTTTCTTGAAAATTACTCTGTATCCTAAATACTTTCTTTGTTGTGTGACAGATGCATATAACATCTTCACTTGCGGAAATTAATTTACCACGAGTTTTTCGCCCTTGTAAGCAGGATATGGGCTCTCTTCCTTCTTGCAAAATTAAATATTTTTTACATGTTTCGCATTTTACTGTTCTCATATAAACTATTATTTCGACCAAATAATTGTTTAACTCAAAAAATCGATAGCATGACTTGATACCAGGATTGGGTAGGTAGTCGTCAACCACCCATTTTCGAATACTTAATTTCGAATTATTTGAGTTTAAAGCTTAAAAACATATAGACTTGCATAACAATATTGCATATGATATATAATGTTGTTATGCAAGTCTATATGTTTTTTTAAGCTTTAAACTCAAATAATGAAAAAGTATTCGAAAATGGATGGTTGACGACTACTTACCCAACCCTGCTTGATACTAATAAATTTTCCCCGCTTATTTCAAGAATCGATTCATTTCTTTTTTTTTCATTAATATGATATACAGAAAGATGCAATGTGTCTTCGTCCGGTACCCGCGAAAAATGTAAAAAAAAATGTATCAACTTGATATAAAGTTTATGTTTGGCGAAAGTTGATATAAACATATAATCTCTTGAATAAGTGTAAAAATATTATTTTTGAAAGGGTAAAATTTTATTAATAAAAAAAAATATTTATTCCCGGATTCGAACCTCCGATCTTTTACGGAGTCTCTCGCTCCATCAACTGATGAGCTATTTTATTGTTTATGTTTAATAAGTTACATTCAGGTTATAAACTTAGAAGCATGTTTAAATTGTTCTTTATAACCAAAATTTAATATTATGACATAAACAATAAAAATGGCTCAGTCGGTAGAGCCGAGTAGAAATGAATTCCAGGCAAAAAGAAGGCCTGTTCAGGTACCTGACGAATATTAAAAGGCCCTGAACAGGTGCCTGTAAGGGCCTTTAAAAAATGTAATGGGGTGGAGATCAGGGCCTGTTTTATGTAATATATGTGTGGGTATGTTCAGGTGATATTAAGGCACTTAATTAGTAGTAAAAAGTAAATCTGAATGTATTTGTTATTTTACATTTGTTTTTAATTGTTACTCTTTAGAGGACGGGAATTTTCTGGTTCAAAACAAGCTTCTTTTTTCAATAAAATTAATGTCTAAAAACACGAATCACTTTTAACCTTTACAGGACGGGGGATTTTCGGTTTACTGTTTTCTCTCACTTTTCTATAGAAATCAAGTTATGTGCTGCTCTCACATCTCAAAACTAACACATGTAAAGGTCATCATTGGCATGGCCCGTATAGGTTAATAGGTTTAAAAAAACGTTATCTTACATGTGTAACAGCTTTGTAATCTTAAAAACCACAAATATACTAATATAAAGTTATAAATATAAGGTTAATTAGGCGTGCGTACATGCGGTATGTGTGTGAGCGTATAGGTTTTGTAAATAAAATGAAATGCATTTTAATACATTAATATTTATTAAACATAATGGTTTAATATAATTTCCAAATAATTACAACAATCTTAATATAATATAATATAATAACTTTGCCTTTTTTTTATACAATACAAAATTAAATCTTTTCACATATTTAAAGCAATATAATACTGCATAAACTTTTTATATTATTAAAGTGTTTTTTTTTAAACTTTCACTATTTATATATTGTATTTTCCTTTTCAATCGGTACCTTCGAACTCTTAGTAAATTAAGCTTCTGAGTATAATCAATTTTTTTACTCATTGTATATTTATAAAAAACTCTTGATAAAATTCTAACCTGAAAATTTATATACAATACTATATAATTTGTAGATACTATTACTACCTCACATTCGAACTAACAAATTGACTTTAGACTTCGAAGTAGAAGATCGGGGGTTCGAATCTCGGAATAAATTTTTTTTTATTAATAAAATTTTACCCGTTCAAAAATAATATTTTTACACTTATTCAAGAGATTATTTCAAGTTTATCTGAACTTCATACAAATGTTTAATTAATATTTTTCCAAGTTTGGGATAGTCTTATTGTGTATGTTCATATCAACTTTTGCCAAACATAAACTTTATATCAAGTTGATATTAAGTTTTACTTTTTTACGCGGGATATACAATAATCGAAACATGATTTAAACATTTTTTATACGCACTTTAAAATTGCACTACTGTGCGATTATTATTAAAGTATGCAATAATACTTTGAAATTGTTAGTTTTTTTTCATGACGACGTTTTTTCTTTTGAATATTTTTAATTTACTGCCTCTCAAAATTAAGTATGGACGAAAAACAAGACATTTATTTTCAGAATCAAAATATTCCTTACTAATCCATTCAGTTTTATTGCCAATAAATATTTTATATCTTTTATCTAGGATTTCATCTTTACAGTGTAGATGATGCTTTCTAAAATAACGATTATATTTTGAACATAAAATTCTATATTTTATTAGTTGTCAAGCCGAAATTAATTAATCAAAAATAAGTTACTTAAATAAATTTACATTATACCTTTTTTAAATTACGTGATATTTTCGTTTCAATATTAATTCGTTTCCTTTTTCTGGTATCGAACTGTAACGATACGAGCGAATATAATTCTTGTTAATTTATTAATATTATTAGAAAAGTTAATAATATTAATAACAAATTCATAAAATTAATAAATTAATAAAATTAATAATTAATAATATTAATAAATTAACAAGAATTATATTCGCTCGTATCGCTACAATTCGATACCAGAAAAACGAAACGAATTAATATTGAAACGAAAATATCACGTAATTTAAAAAAGGTATAATGTATTATTTTTGATTAATTAATTTCGGCTTGACAACTAATAAAATATAGAATTTTATGTTCAAAATATAATCGTTATTTTAGAAAGCATCATCTACACTGTAAAGATGAAATCCTAGATAAAAGATATAAAATATTTATTGGCAATAAAACTGAATGGATTAGTAAGGAATATTTTGTTTCTGAAAAGAATTGGCTTGTTTTTCGTCCATACTTAATTTTCAGAGGCAGTAAATTAAAAATATTCAAAAGAAAAAACGTCGTCATCAATAAAAGCCCACAATTTTAAAGTTATATATATATACACGTACGTTTCTGATGTCCTATATTTTCATTCAATTTGATCCGGTGGCTCTTCTCTAAAAAAGAATATCAATTGTTTAATTTATCTTTAAATTAAAACATTGAACGTATACATTTGCAAACAAAAAATTAGATGTAATATTAACTTACTCTTTCTCAAGTTTGTTATCTTGCAAATTGATTTCATGCAAAGAACTTTCATCTACGATTGATTTTTCGATAATTTAATGAATACTATCAATCATTATGTAAGACTTTTCATTTTCAGCTTTAGCTGTATGCTGAACGTTTAATGAACAAAGGTGTTCGATTATCAAATTTTGAAATTTATTATTCTTTACGTGGGAGCTCAGAAGTAAAAGGAACACACTTATTTCTGGCCGATGAAACATATCAATCAAGTGATTTCTCATTCTATATTTATCAAATATTATATTGCAGGGACAAATTTCGTACATTATTGATAAAATAAAAGTAATAGCTAATAGACCATAATTGTAAGGTTGATTTTGAATTTGAACCGATTCATTTAAAACTTCTAAATACTCTTTTTCGGAAAAAATACGATTTAAAAACTTTAGATGATCCTCTTGTGAACCATTTACTATACTGTCAAAAATGCGTAAAATAATACCATCATACCAAACGCATATCCTTTGCCCTTATGCATATAGACTTTTAAATAAGATTTGCTCAAACTCTTCATGAACTGATCTTTCTTGCACATAGCTTAGTGTTTGAAGAAAAATCTTTGGTTGCATACGCATGCTCGGTACTAGTTCACTAAATTCATAAACATTAGAATCATTCAACATACTTTCTGCTTTGTAACCATCTCCTCGAAGAAATGAAAAGAAATTTGTCTCAAATTTTTGTTTCTTATTTACAAGCGTCTCATTTGGGTACTGAAATTATTAATCATACACTCCGCATCAAAATTATCGCAACAAGATTTTTTAATGCTTGTAGCTCGGTCAATTTTCATCGTATTGAGATCTTTTTTTTTATTTTGTAGGGAATTATGTGCACTTTGAGGAAAAAATAATGCCTAATAGCTGCGAGATAATGCCACATTGCTATGTTTTAATCAGGCCAACCAACTTTTTTTTCTTAAACAACGCAATAGTTTGCACGTTTACCTGGATTACCAAAAAATTTTTTTCAAAAAACAACAAATGCCACCTTAAAGTAGACTTTTTAACGAGTATTTTAAAAAAAAGTCGACCCTCTGCGACTTTTTTTGACCGAGTTATGCAATTTTAAAGATCTTCCTATATATTTTAGTCAAATACCGCCAACATCAGCATTACCCGATGCGTACCGCGAGGAGGTTGTTGGTCGGACCTACGCATCATTGTGGCCCTGAAAAGGGCCGATTGTGTGAACCGTTTCTTACATTAGGGACCCCGCGTTCTGAATCCCCTACAAAACAAAACAAATTATCTCAATGCGATGAAAATTGATCAAATTACAAGCATTCGAAAAATGGCCATGTTTCAAATGCTTGTAATTTAATCAATTTTCATTGTATTGAGATAATCTTTTTTGTTTTGTAGGGATTAAGTGTTCTTTCAGGATAGCATGAATCCTAATAGCAACTACTACTAAATTATCAGGTTACATGTAACAAATAGCTATCTTAAAACCTCATAAACAAAGAAACCACATTGCTATTCGTTATTTGTTTTTAAATTAACCCATGAAAAGTGTAACTTTATTTAAAATTACACCTCTACATTTTCGGTACATTTAATAATGCATCTCCATACTTTCGGTAAAATTATCAACTCTATCAACAATTTAATTAAAAAATAAAGCAAAAATTTACGCCGGGATACTGGTCAAAAGTTAAGGCGAAAGCTCATTTAGCATTAATTTTGCTATACAGAGTACATAGCAACTAAGGAGTCAAAAAATACTGCGGAAGTGACGAGCAGCGGGGTCCCTAATGTAAGAAACGGTTCACACAATCGGCCCTTTTCTGGGCCACAATGATGCGTAAGTCCGATCAACAACCTCCTCGCGGTACGCATCGGGTAATGCTAATGTTGACGGTATTTGACTAAAACATAGGAAGATCTTTAAAATGGCATAACTCGGTCAAAAAAAGTCGCAGAGGGTCGACTGTTTTTTTTAAAATACTCGTTAAAAAGTCTACTTTAAGGTGGTATTTGTTGTTTTTTGAAAAAGAATTTTTGGTAATCCACGTAAAAGTGCAAACTATTGCGTTATTTAAGAAAAAGAAGTTGGTTGGCCTGATTAAGACATAGCAATGTGACATTATCTCGCAGCTATTAGGCATTATTTTTTCCTCAAAGTGCACATAATTCCCTACAAAATAAAAAAAAAGATCTCAATACGATGAAAATTGACCGAGCTACAAGCATTTAAAAAATGGCAATTTTTCTGTGAAAAATCTTGTTGCGATAATTTTCATGAGGAGTGTATTTCTTACACACACATATACACATGTATACATAGGCGTGTACATATATAATGCGAACGCAAAATGCAATAGACTAGATTTTGAATGTTGACATTATTATTACCTTAGCGTATTAAAAAAAACCATACATATAATTTTTTTTTTTTGATACATCAATTCCGAACGCTGACGTATCAAATTTTACTTCTGTTTCACGCAGTCTTTGATTCTCTATTACATGTGTACAAGAAATTCTGTAAATATACATTTAATAATAATAGTTTTAAATCATTAACTTATATTACTTTTGCCTCGAGACATCTTGCCCATTTAAAGTAATCATATTTAGATTCCGCGCAGGAACTGCACTACAATTTAAACGTCTACGAGCATTCATGTTACTTAACGGTTTTGCAAAATCGTCATCTTCAAAATAATCACTGCTCACTGTGGCAGCCTTAGGTATTTCTGTCCTATCTATTGCTAAAAGCCAAGCTTTCTTTTTTTCATCTGAAGATGGAAATCTAAATATTGGAAATATTTATTTACTAATGCGTACTAAAAATGTATACTTTTTTAACGAAAATTGTTCCATATAAATATGACCGATTCTACGATACTTTTGTTGATATTTAGGAAACTAAATATAGAAACTATAAATTTCTAATAAGTGGATAACAAAAAAATTTTTAATATCAATTAAATATACAACAATATCGTACAATAGTTTTGGTTGAAAACGCAAAAAGGTTATCATAGTATATTTTGATATATTACTCTTAAAAAATGTAGGTCTCGAAGGGGTGCCTATCTCTTAAAAGAATTATAGTAACAAAAGAAATGAAACTGCATTTTCCACTATTATGAGAATTGACTAGTATTTTTTTTTTTTCGTATGAAAAACTACTCTTCGCGCCCTCGTATCCAAAAGTCTATCTTTTTAGTAGCATATGTGCTTTTTCGCACATGCATATGTGTATCGCAATTTGAGAAACCAAACAACCTATCACACTTTTGTCTTTATTAAATTTTTAATGTGTCACTAATCTCTTGTTGCATTTTTAGTTCTAACCTTAAAGAAATACAATAATACCTATATAAAAAAGCATTTAAAAAAAATGAGTGACGCTATATAATTGCTACTGTTTGAGTAACTTAAAGGATTAAAACTACTTTGAAGCACGGTGTTGAAAAAATAAATTTTTTCAAATGTTATATGTTAAAAGTATGTTGGAATTACTCACATATACTTGATTCCTTGTTTAGTCCTAATGAAGTGAACGTAAATTGCAAATACAGTATACCTACTTACCGTTGGAAAGAACGATTCGAATTAAAACATTGTTCTTGTGTACACACGCAACACATCCAAACCATTTTAACACTTAATATAATCACTAAATAAAAATTTTAATGCTAACACAATTTTTATACACGACGCACCGAATCATCGTATTCGGATTTCGACAATCAAGTAATTTCTTGTATCCTGACTTACTGGACAAGAACAAGCACGGCTCCCGCGAGTATGTTGTATATATGTAAAAAAATGTCTCGAAGCTATTAGCTATACATAAAGATGCATTATGAAAATCAATTCTTTAAAACAACAGTAAAATAAAAATATGTGACAGATTTTTACTAATCTTTAAATTATTTTTTAAATGTAAATTTCAAACATTATTGAGTGACTTATTATCGTTGTGCATATAAAAAATTACCTACACTTTCCTACATACGTTTCCAGTATTTTATACACTTAGCCGTACAATAAATAAACTATAATAAATTTATAATTTTCAAAATTTGTTTCATTACATTTGACAATGCATTTCGATATTTCATTTAGAATAAAGCGTATTCCCGCGTATCGAGTTGAATTGCCTGCGCGCAGGGGACGCGCATGCACAGCAGTATGGTCGAGAGAGACAGCCTGCTTGCTACTGCATCTGTCTCTATCACAATGGGAGCCACTTTTGCCAGACCTGACCCGCAGTCTATCTCTTCTATGTCTATGGTTTGCAGTAAGAAGAAGAGAAATTGCACAATTGATAATCAACATTTTTAGTAACTACAAATCAATAAATTCTACGCTACTTTTTATTGGTTGTTAAACAATTTATACAAACCTTTCTCCGCATATACAAATTATAAAACTGTAAAAAAAAGTTAAAGCTTTTAAAATAAAACATTAATTCCAGGGTACAATTGATCATATTTAACCCTTTCACTCACAGACGCCCATGTATGGGCGTTTTCATTTTTTTTTCCTTCTTTTTTTTCATATTTATCAGAATTGATGAAGGATTTTGAAATTTTTTATTTTTTTATGTATTACTGTACGTAGACTATTGAGTCATGGAGACGTTTTGTGAACATATGATTGATTATAATTATTATAAATAAACAATTGTCAACAAATTCATATTGTTGAGTTGCTCTTATCTCTCGGTGGTTTCCAATATTTATTTCTTGGAATTTTATCGATCTGCCCAAGTCAAAGGTAAGAGGAGAAAAACATTAACACATTTTTTCTCTTATTGTGACGTTTCGGTGGTCAATGCCACCCTCTTCAGACTGCACAAATTTTGTTAACATTAATAGATACATCTCTGATTATATAATGAAAAAAAGAAAAAATAGAATTATAAAATACCTTCAATTATAAATATCGCGATCACCGTACAAATAATTCGTACGTCAATTTGAACTTTTTCTTCTTTTTCTTCATTATTGACAAGGAAATTGTCAAAAAACATGTGTTTTTGAGAATTTAATACGTTAGCGGTGAAATTTGATGAGTAACATATGCTTTTTATCATTGGAATTCTTAGATTGATAAACAAACATTTATAGAATCGCCATTATGATTGCGGAAAAATACGTCGGAAACGTATATTTACACTTTTTCATTAGCAACCAAAGAAAAAATTGAACATTTGGTCAGACCCCGTCTAACCTTCACGATGTCCAAGTCGATGCTAAGAGTCCGCCGGATGCAACAACTTTGAAAAAAGCGAAATGGCATTCAAAACTTTCAGCCAAATTACACTAAAGGAGAAACTGTTGACATTTTATCAATATTGTCGGTGGCAGCAGTAATTCTTTGTCGCGTTGAATTATTAATGTTTTTGGTGTCTGTAACCTCTCAGTCGTGCCATCTTAATTTTTTCTCCGTTACTGCAGGACGGTGCAGCTGATTAATAACGTTTAATTTATTTTTAAAACAGTCCTTTTATATATTTTTTACAAAAAAATTTTTTACAAGTATTTTTATACAAATTTTATATGGCCAATTTTTTATAAAAATTGTACAAAATGTATTTTATAAAGTTTTTATAAAAAACTTATAAATTATTTTCACTTAGGTTTTAACATTTAATAGAATAAACATAACCCCAAAACATTCGAATAATGTTTTCAACTTTCCACGAGCAGTAAACTTAATAATTTTTACATAATTATTCGGATGTCTTCAAAGTTTTCATGTAATGTACAACTTATTTGTTTCGCGTATTATTTCTTACTCGTTAATGTTATGATTTGGGAATAATTAACAATTGCTCTAATGAACCAGTGTAATAATGTTAGTGTACAACGTTTCGTAGACAATTTGGCATTGACTTTGTTGCTATGTTTAATAAATGTATCCCTTATAGAAACTTAAATCTAAGAACCAAGTTTAAAAAAATGCTAGTGAATACCCTGCAATGAAACGCTTTTATTTATTTATTTATTATTTTTAATACCCCTTTAATTATAGATCATAACTAGACTCAAATTTGATCTATTTTTATTACTTAAAAATAACTCAAAATGGAATAAAATTTATATTTAACTCTAATGAATGATTAGAAAATGCGAAAAAAGGGATGATATAAATAAACACAATTTTGCCTAGTTTTCGCCCATTTTTTTAAAACAATTTGACTTTTTTAATAAAACAGGATTATTATTATTTTATTTATTTATTGTCGTTTTAATGGTTATTACCATGTTCAACATGAAAGAAGGGAAATGTAAGTATTGTTTTGATGTGAGAATTCTGGTTTCTGTGAATATTCTATTAACATTTTTAAGCTTTGTTGCTATATATAGTAATAATTATTGTCATTATGCTGATTTGCAGATTTTTGTTAGATTAAATTATTTGACAAATCCACTAATGGATAATATGACCTAATGAATAATAGAACAGGTATATGATTATTTACATTGTATATAATTTGTTAATATATTGTCAAAGGCATAATTGTAAACATTAATTGTACACAAATTTTATTTAATAAAGGATTGCACCTGAAGATGGAGACAAAAATGTTTCCGAAACGTTGTGGATAAGAATTATAAGTGACTCGTTAAATCAATCGTTAATGTATCAAGTAAAAAATCCTTTGTTATACATTCTAATAACTAAAAGAAAAACTAATAAAAAAATATCTTTCCACCTTTGCGAAAAATTATAATATAATTAAAAACTAATCGAAGACCAATAAGTTTATAATTGGGGTAAATTTAAGTATTATTAATATATTATAGTAGTATTACAATATGAGTAAAAAGTATCTAAAATATGACAATTACATCATTGTAATCACTTGCAAATTATGTCATTTGTAATAACAGACTTACATGTCGGAAATATACGCTTACTCTTCTTGTATACGTGAATACTTAAAAGTAATATAACTAACAATTGAAACTTGTTACTCTACAATTTCGTAAATTCGGAACGACACAACAAACTTGAATAATCTACGTTAAAATTAATGAAGTTCGAAACTATAACTATATACTAAGAAATTATTTACGCATATAAAAATACGTATATTATGTATCAGATACTTGCATTTTAAAAATAAACGAGTAAAAATAAATATATTATAATATGCTACGTATAAATACGAAAACAAAGTTTTCGAACCCGATAAATGTTTTAGGTAATCATGTATCTATATAGCGTATATCTAAAAATAGTTACTTGCCTTCTTTACATTCTACGAACTTTTCTAGAAATTGAAAGTATACTTGAAAATTTATTTTATTTTTGTTACAACATATATATATTTGTGCTGACGTGTGACATTGCGTGTAATGATTTTTCTGGACAAAGAATTATTAATATACATATTTTTAACAATCAATCAATAAGTTTGAGCAAACACAAAATAATTAAAATATTTTTATATAGCTAAAAATAATGCTCCTTATGTATTTCGACTACTCGTTTAATTTTCAATGAACAAATCTTTAAGTCTAATAATATTGAATCAGTAATAAGTATTATTATCAAATAATAATATTAAATAAAGTTAAAAATACAAATTAAAGAAAAAAATTTAATTACAATATTTTGGAAAATTGTACAGAATCATTTCAATATTAGAATGCATTAGAAAAATTGTTATTAAGTAACAGAATTACAATAAACGCAATTAGCATTATTCCAAACATATGCCGTACATCGCCGCACATAAAATCGCGTGCAGAACCTTATTCGTATATCTATGTATATATATATATATATATATATTTGTTTTTGAACAATATATATATTTGATAATGTATATACAGGTGTGTATGTGTGTTTTGTCTCATATATATTTAAAGGAAAAAATGAGGAAGACAAGAGCTCGTGTTGGTAGTTGACGTAAAATCAAAGGAAAGTCGTAATAGAAGCTCTTATCGGTCCTCGGTCAATACCGAGTTATACACACACACACACTCACACAGAGAGACATACACACAACGAGAGCGTAGCGCGTGGGCGTGCGCATGCAGTATGTATAAGCGCAAGCGCGCACCGCTTCGAACTTGACCGGAAAACCTCGGCATCGCGCTGCATCGAGGTAATCGATCTTGCTCGCGCTGAGCTTTTCCTTACTCGTACCCTTATATTTTTTACTAAGCTCCATACCTTTCAATTTTTTTTCTTTTTTTTTTTGACGAGCGATAAATCATTCGCTTAAGTTTATTGTCGCTATACTGGATGGTGGGAGGCTCTTACTTTATTTACAACGCCATATTACACACGGCTTATCTTCCGTGTCGTATATATGTGCTCTGGCTTTTGTGTGTTCCGTCGTGATATTTAAAAAAATTTCATATTATTGCGTTTGAAAAATTTACTTTTTTACCAGGCCATTCCTAATGCGTATTTACGATACAGAATTTTCCTATCTAAAAATTACAATATAGTTTACAGGAAACCTTTATAATATATTATAATTATGTTACTACATTTTTGCAATTTATTGGCGATGCGAGATAATAAATAAAAATTTATAAGTTTCGGTTGTGTGCATGCGTGTTTGAATACATTTTATGTTGCCCTAATAGCCCGGTCAATGCGAGATAAGAATAAAAAAGTAACGAACATATTAAATTATAATTTAATACGAAAACAACGATGATTAAGCCGATTTTTATTAGTAAACAGATATTATATTTCTTTAAGCTCGAAAGATTTTAAATTATATCCGGAGATGATACTGATAAAAATCTATATACATTTATATATACATATATATGTTTGTATGTACAAGCATTTAGTAATATTTACACGTGTTTCCGTAATATTATCAGCGCACTGTAATTAATTATATTTTGCTAATCTATATAAGCAATTCCATTTAGTAAGTTAAACACACATTCTTATGAAATAAGAGCGGAAATTTTCTGGAGTCACCTGGGTCTCATTGTTACAAAACCGTCGATAATATTTCAAGACCAAATTGTAGCAGTTTTACATATTTTGAGTTTATCTTATCCAGTCGAATATATTTCAAGTAAAAAAAAGAATTGTAACGAATGACATGTACTCCAACGATTAATTTGCACATTATATTACGTAAATCTACAATTACGCGTGTCCGTCAGAATCCTCGTACACGTACATTTGAGTAAAACGAGCATCAGCTTATTATGCATTATAATAGATCTATCCAAAAAGTGATCGTACAATAATTACATTAAATAGCTGGTTGAAATTCTCGAAATTGCAATGTCGCAATTCATTATTCATTCGAACGCTGCACACAAGTGCAACTGCGAAAAAAAAAAAACTAAGTTTGAATTCACGATACACTTGATTATCTATATATACGGTAACGATTTCTAACAACACTGTTAAAAAAAAAAATAGACACGTATACACGACGCCTTGTCAAACGATATATATATTTACAAAGCAACGATCTTTTTACGTTCCAATATTGTCCTCCATTAATTTTAAATAAAACGCAACGTTTTTGCGGTTGAGAAAAACTTTATCGTCGTATACCGAGCAAGGACGTTTTCTTTCCTCCCATTGCAGCGTTAGATCGACTCTCCAGAATCGCGTACAGAAGACCAGTTCTTTCAATTATTTCAACAAAAGCGATTCCTACTGTTTCGTTTTTTTTTTTATTCTTTTTTTTCTACACAAAAGTTTACCAAGTCTACGTTCGTCATTATCGAATTCATCGGGTCGATTATATAGCGCGTAACCGCGTGATACCTTATCGCGAATTCTCCATCCGATTAACAAAAGTCGAAAGTTTGACTTACCGCGATACATTTACGAGGAATATAATCGTACACCGGTTATATTCGTTTTGTTAAATTCGTCGTATATATATATATACACCTATATATGTATATAGATACATATACGTACGAGTTTATCGCTATTCTTTTTTCCTTCTTGGCACATTCGTGTGCGTTTTACGATTAAAACATGTGTAAGACACATGATGTTTAGCTATTTCTTTTTGTTACTATAATTTTAGGTTCGTCACGGTTACCTATACATAATAATAGTCATGTTTCAATGCTGCTTATTTTACAAGCTAAATAAATATAGCTTTGATCGCACGTTATATTTATATATATATATATATATATATATATATATATATATATATACATATCGGTGGCGAATTCATTGACGAGTGCTAATCAAAGTTGTTATAAAAACATATGTTATGTAATAATCATGAGCGATTGTTATACCAAGTCGAAGAACATATATATAATATATACCGACGTGAATCAATAAATACGTGCATACAACTTATATATCGATATAAGAAAAATATATGCATGGATTTATTTGACAAGACGAAAGATGGAGGTAATAATTTTTCTTTTTACTATATATAGGTACAAAGTATTGTTACAGATTTAAGAAATCCGTTGACAAAACTATACTTTGAACGCTTGTATATCTTAATCGACGTTATATGATTTAACGTAATCATTGTAACTTTTATTAATGCACAAGGCGCGTGAACATAAAAATGAGAAAGGTCGTGTCAACCGGCCGCTTTGGGTCTCTAGATTGGTTTCGACTTTTTCTACACCCTATAAAAATAACTGATCTCTCTGGGGTAAAGATTCCCATTACAATCTCGGACGCTTCACGTAACACCGTATATAAGCTCATATTCGTGTGTATGGGTATATACGCGTTAAATATATATTCAAAACGTCAAATTAATTAAATGATATTGGAACATGTGTATTAAATAAATCTATTACGTATAACGAAAATTGTACATTTATTCGTGACCTGGATTGTGTCGACCGACAAAAAAGTAATCGCAAGACTTTAATACGTGTAAGTTAACGTAAATTAGAGAAAATTAATTAGTCGTGTGTGTGTGTGTACTGCGTAAATTAATTATACTAGATCTCGAATATTTTATATCATAAGCCATGTACGGCCCATATAGTACCGTTAAAATCTAAGTTTGACCTATACGCGAAAATTAAAATTCTAATTATCGGAGTATATTACGTGACGTGGACGTTTCATCTGCTCGGTAAGCAAATGCAAATGGAAAAAAACGCATTAAGCGTGTAGAACGAAAAAGGTCAAATCATAAGCAAACAAAAGTGCAATACGGTAAAAAAAAAAAAAAAAGAATAGAACGGGCGCGGGTGCGCGGGCGCGAATGGTTTGATGCGAGGAGTGCAACCAGCGTGTTATCGGGCAGCCTGTACCAAAGCGAATGTGGTTCTTTCCGTATATTCGATATATATAGAGTGTGCCCTCGGCTCTCGAGCGAGCGACCGAATTGAGTAACAGTACGTTCATAGTGGCGAGTCCACTAGAGAAATTCAAAACAGCGACCTCGCGCGCAAGACCCCAAGAACTAAATCCGTGTGCGCAAACACAACTAAGCGCCACGGAAAAAAATTTACGAAAATACTCGAGCATTCGCGCATGCGTTTATATTGCCCAGTTATACTGGCACTCTAGCGCTCTAGTAATTTTTCTCGAGCCCGCGTATTTTACCTCGTGCGCTAGTGTTTTACCTCGCGCTTGGTGAATTCGCTCGCGCGTCGGATTATTTACTTGAGCGCTGGTGCGCAAGCGAATTCACTCGAGCTCGTGCGTACAGGTCGTATTTCAAAACATTCATTTGTTTTCAATACGCACGATCTTACCAATTTAAACAAAACAGAAACGGCTATGACGACTCGTAGTATCGTTGTTTTGCATCGAACCACTGACGAGTTTAGACGAATTTTTGCTTCATATTTGGAAGTTTTAAGCTTGGAAGAAAGGATTTGAGTTCTTAGTCAAGTAAGTTATATTTACTTTTAATTTAAATTGTAGCAAATTAATAGACTCAAATGAATCGTTGGTATTAAATAACTTACATATTTAATTTATAAATTAATGATTTTACAGATAACATGCCATGAACAAAATTGAACTAGAACAGCAGATAATTTCCCTTATTCAATTGAAACCAGTGTTGTGGCAGAAAGAACATCCTCAACATAAAAATAGTGTTGAATTGTCCAAGGCATGGGATGAAGTTGCTAATGCTGCTCGACAGACAAGTATGAAATTTTTTATTACAACCTTATAATGTAGTTTTTCTGTAAGTAATGTTATATTCTTTTTATAAGTAATTATATTATGTAGAGTCATGTCCATTTTACAGTGATATTTTAGAAAAATTTTGTTTTTTTAAGTAAATCAATATAATTAGATTAAAACGTTAAAAAAGTTATACGTAATAAATACTTCACAAAATGTATAGGTATTGCATATAAAGTATGATTTCCATGTTAGTAACTTTGTTTAATATACTGTTTTTTTAAAGATTTATTAAAGGAAAAAATTTTGTTTTAATAATTGTTTATTTTATTGTCGAGATAAATGTAAGTTTTAATGAAATAACATTTCACAATTCTATCATAATAATTTTGTATACAATCTGTAAATATTTCTTATTCACGTAATCAGAGCTTGTGTAGAATAATAACACTATGTTTTTGACAAATTAATTTGTTTTTTTTTATTTAAACTCATAAATTTGGTAAACTTAAATATGCATACACATTTTTATAATATTTTTTAGACTTGTATGTAGTCATAAATATAATAGTAGTAATTTTTTAACGCCAGTAACAAAATTTGTAATTTAATTTATTGGATTTTTAAGAATCCATTTCGTCAACTCCTGACGAACTTCTCTGCCATATCCTGCTACAAATTCATTTTCTCTATCATCTCCTATAAAAGCATTTGGTTGTATGTCAACCATATTATGTTCATACTCCAAATTTATTATATTTTCTTTGTCTATAATTATATTATGCAAAAGACAAGTGCATTTAACAATTAAATTAACTGTTTCTGGATTTTGCGCAATCTTTTTATAAAATATTCTCCATTTTTGAGATACTAATCCAAACGCCCTTTCAACACATACTCTGGCTCGAGACAATCTTTTATTAAAAATCTCTGCATAAGCAGGTAATTGCTGTCCAGGATAGGGTTTCATAAGATTTTCCATTAGCGGATATGCACCATCGCCGACTAAAAAATAAGCTAGAGTAATTTGAGAATTGGGTAGTTTATTATTGGGTGGAAATTTAATTTTCCCGCTTTTCAAAGCAGCATACAAGGATGATCCTTGAAAAGTGCCTCCATCACTTTGTTGGCCAAATCCACCAACGTCAATTGTAATAAATTTACAATGTGCGTCAACTGCTGCTTGAAGAACGATGGAAAAATATTTTTTGTAATTAAAATACTTAGATCCAGAATTAGCAGGCTTTTTTATTTGGATATGTTGACAGTCTATTGCTCCTACACAATGGGGAAACCCAGTAATTTCATAAAAATCTTGCGCAATTCTTAAAAATTGATGTTGTGTTGGTACTGGCATGTGTATCGGTAACAATTTATTCCATAAAGTCTGCATTACTTCTTTAATTATTATACTAATAGTTGACCTGCCTACTCTGAATGTAAATGACAAATCAGAATATGATAAGCCAGTTGCTAGAAATCTGTAAATATATTAATTTTTAATAAAAACAAGTAAATTAATATAATTTTTATGCTAATAGTAAATCAAATTATTTAAACATGTAAAATTGAATTAGCTTCAAAGATTTTAAAAAAATATTAATTTTATGATAATTACAAAATTTAAAAAAATAATTTTTAATGATTATAGTAGCAAATAAAAATTAATTTTACACTTGCAGTATTAAAATATAGTGTATTTTAAGTTACAATGTCTTACTTTTTTATTTCAGAAACTTGGATTAGAAATAAATGGAAATATTTAAAAAAATGTATGAGTGAAGAAATTCGTTCTATTGGTATTTGCCGATCTGGTGATGAAGCAAATAATTATGAGTCTGACTGGAATCATTTCGACTCTATGAAATTTATGATTGGCCAATTAACACCAAATGAATCTTTAGGAAATTTGACGGATTTATTCCAGGAAAACAATATGGACATGTCTGAATACGAGAAGAATCAATACGAATTTGACAAAATATCTACAGAAATTATGAATTCTAGAACTACAAAAAAAGGTGTAACCAGAAAATCCAAGCAAGATACATTGATGGAATTGGAAAATAAAAAGTTAGCTTTATTACAAAAAGCTATTGAGAAAGATCAACGTGAGAGTAATTCTATTTCAAATTCTAATGTAAGCAGTGATAGTGAAAACTTGGATATGATGTATTTTAAAACACTATTAAGTTACGTTCAACATATTAGTGAGGAAGAAAAACTTTTATATCGAAAAGAGTTGATTCAAACTACATTGAAATTCGCTTACAAAAATAATCAAGCTACTGAACCTTCAACAGAAAAAAAGAATAAAAATAAACGAATTCCTCGAAACTATGAAGAATCTGAAAATGACGATGCTAATGGTATATTTATATTATATTCTTTTTATATATTTATATTTTAACGAATATTTAATTAATTATCTATTTGTAATATATAATCATAAATTTTCTAGAAGTTGAAATAGTTTTATGCAAACAATCTGATAACCCTAAAAAGAGAGTGAAAATCGAATCATCGTATCTTGCTGGTATGAAACAAGAACCATATTTTTCAACTTCTACATATAATCCTACTGTGGAGAGTCAAAGCATTAGACAACCTGAACGTACGAACAACAATCTTAATGGTAAGTATTACAATAGTATATTGATTGAAATTAGCAACTCACTGATAGCTTCAAAATGTAAGCAAAAGCTAAATTTAAATATTATTATTCAAAAATATATATTCTAATTATGTTTAAAAAATCTTAATACTGTTATATGCTTTCAATTTTAAAGTAACGGTATAAATTTGCTTTAACTAATTGTATAATTTTTGTTTTTAGCTTCTAACGGATATGACAATTTTCTAAATCAAAATAACTACGGTGCATTCTCCAAATTCAATTTTATTCCAGTACCGATTCCATATATTCCAACAGATACTGCTTTACAACAAACTACCACAAAAACTAGTAATTTTAGTAATACTCCTGTTTTCAACGATACATTATTACGTTCTACTACTGTTCAGCAAGATATACAACCATTTGATACTATGCCTAGTTTAAATAAAATGTCTACAAGTTCAAATATTCAAGCACATAAGCAACCCGGACATCAAATCACATACTCTATTAATCCAACACATTCTGAAAATGTACAACATGTACCATTAAGTATGAATATTGAATAATTTATCAATTAAGCATAAGCTTTTTAATGTACGTTTTTGATTTAATTTATCAACATCTTTGTTTTTAGAGATATATCCAAATCTTCTAGAACAGCATTCACAATCAAAATTTGCTGATGAATCCGCTATCAACTACGCGCCATTATACTCTCCAAATGTTCACCAGCAAACACACTCAAAATTTGATAACGCATCTGCAAACGACAAAATATCACCTTGTACTTCAAGTATTCAACAACGCACACAGTCAAGGTTCAACAGTGCTCTCTCTTTTAACCAAGTGCCAGTATATTCTCCAAACGTCCAACAACATACAGAATTTGGATTTGATGTTACACCTTCAAGCAATCGACTATCAGTATGTTCATTAAATCTTCAACAACATACAGAATCCAAACTAGCAAATGTTCATATTTCTAGTCAGAGTCAAATTGGAATGCATAATTTAATTGTTCAAGAAGAAACTCAACTCACAACTAATAATCTTAACACCACTTCAAATAAAGAAATGGAAGTGCAGTCAAATATTCCACAACCATATGATTTAAGAAAAAAATAAGTCATTAACTCAAGACTACTTATGTGATAAAAGTAAATTTATAATTTTACTTGTATCAGGGAATTATTTTAAATTATAAAATTATTATAATTAGACGATGCTTCCTTTCAAGAATAGTTTTTAAACTATTTAATAATTATATGAAATTTTGTCATTAATTTTTATTTGTATTACCAGATACTCATTTTTTAATCGTACGTAAAATAAATTTACGTATTATTCACATTATTTATATTTAGCTTAAATCAAATCGTATCTATAAAAAACTGAAGTTTTCATTCTTCTACATATTGCATTATTACATTTAATATAGATAAGAGAACATTGAAATAATATTATCGGAACAAATTTTATAAACAATAAAATGGTTTTTGCTTAAGGGAGTTATAACAATGTATTATTATTCTCAACAAAATGTTATACTATATATTTAATAAATATTGTTTTGTATTTTAAGTTTTGTTTTTTTAACTCAAATTAGAATTGTATAACATATTTATAGAACTCAGTCTACGATTATAATATACATCATTTTAGATATTAATTTTAATTCATAAATAAAGTCATTTATTTATAAGAAATATTATTTACGTTACCTTAAAGTTATGACCAGTTTTTCTTCAGGTAAAATCGGCTGTTGATGATAATTACACCAGTTTTTCAATAATGAATTTTGTATTTTAAACAATATATAATTAAATGTAGGTATACTCATTCTATTATAATTAAAAAATTTATCTGGATAAACCTTCAGAAGAGGAAATAAATGGTGATATTCACCGAATACTTGTCTATTTTTGTTTATTTCATGTATTTGAAATTGTTTTATTTTATTTAAAATGTTTTGTAACTCTAAATTTGTCTCTTGCAAGTATATTAAAATTGGCAATTTACTGATCATGATGGAACTATGAATATTAACAAGGTAAGAAATCTAAAAAATATGTAGATTGAATCAACTTAATAAAAAATTAAAAAGACATTGCAAAAAAAGTACTTACAAGATTTAATATCCAAAATATGGTAAATTACTATATTATGTGATATTACTATAATTTAAATTCTTGCAAATTACACTTTAGGTACCACAAGTGGTCACTAAAGCCGTTTCTGTTTTGTTTAAATTGGTAAGATCGTGCGTATTGAAAACAATTGAATGTTTTGAAATACGACCTGTACGCACGAGCTCGAGTGAATTCGCTTGCGCACCAGCGCTCAAGTAAATAATCCGACGCGCGAGCGAATTCACCAAGCGCGAGGTAAAACACTAGCGCACGAGGTAAAATACGCGGGCTCGAGAAAAATTACTAGAGCGCTAGAGTGCCAGTATAACTGGGCAATATAAACGCATGCGCGAATGCTCGAGTATTTTCGTAAATTTTTTTCCGTGGCGCTTAGTTGTGTTTGCGCACACGAATTTAGTTCTTGGGGTCTTGCGCGCGAGGTCGCTGTTTTGAATTTCTCTAGTGGACTCGCCACTATGAACGTACTGTAAGAGAGAGGGAGGGAGGGAGAGAGAAGAAACCGAGAACGTAAAGCGCAGCTCGGAGCTCCCCGTCCTTGCTCCTCTCCTCGTTGTTCTCTTCCACCCACAGGAGAGTCGGCGGAGCGGTCCCCTCCTCCTGTCGCGTCGCTCGCCCCCCCCCCCACCAGAGGATCGTTGGGTGCCCCACCTCGCGGAAGGTTCCCCTGACGCGCCTCGACCGCGGTACCGGGCTGCGCTCGCGAGTGTACCCCCACCGCTCGGGGCTATGTTAAGCCACCACATGACACCCCGCGTTTCAGTCTCGCAGCGGCACTCGCGAGCGACGGATCGCGCGACTGTGGGTTCGCTTTTTTTCACAAACACGAGAGAAAGATAAATAGATTAAGAAGAAGAGGAGGAGGAGGAGGAGCAAGGAATATAGGAAAAACCCGGCGTGCGAGTTCGAGATAAAGGGACGACGTACAACGTACAAGTGAAGCCCATACACGCGAGCGAACGAACGGCTCTCCCGAGGACGGTATAGGGAGTTGTCAGGTGCACACCGAGCAATCGACAACAAGATATATGCACGCGCACACGTGTATATATCCTTCAGTTATTTCCATCAGCTAGTTCATCCCGAGGTGTCACATCTTCCGGGCTGTCGCCTGGGTACGTGACGCGTGACCGGTGCCGCGAACGAGTAATCGCCGATCCACCCGCCACCCCCTCCACCTCCACCACACCTCCACCTTCAGCTCCACCTCCATTCTACGTACTTCATCGCAATCGAGTCAACTGACGTTATTATTCGTTACGTGAAAATAACACAACAAACCAACAAACAAGCAACACACAAGGAGCCAACCGCCGCCTCTCACCTACACAACAAGGAACCGCAAACACCTATACTACGTTTTTTTACTTTTATAAATAACCGTCCGTGTCTTCTCGTGAGTTGCACGAGCTCGGCGACCCATATTATACCGGTTTCTTTTCATTTCCCGTCAAGTGGGAGCAACCATTAATATATATAAATATATACACACATAGTTCCTCAGTGAGTTTTTCTCGAAATTTAATAGATAAACAAAACGCGCGAGTGAGTGCGCAAGTGTACATACATACATACATATATATACACATATATATATATATATATACATCTACATCCACATCCACATCCACATCTGCATAAAGAACATCGGGAGGATCGTCGTACGTCCTTGTCTCGTCATTGCCGGCGGAGCAAAGCGGACTGGAGCAAGTAATATATATATGTATATGTATATGTATATGTATATATAAAAAAAAGCATCGTAAGAGTGTGTGTGGTGGCACCAGCGACTATCCTCGGTGCATCTATGTGTGTCTCTCTACGCTGTACTTGGTTGTTGCTGCTGCCGCCGCCGCTGCTACATCATCTTTCCATCTCTCGGTCGGTCTCGCTCTAGACGACTGGACGCGAGTCGATTACGCACTGCGACGACGGCCTCCTCTACTACCGAGTGCAGTCACCGAGCCAACACGTGAGTACATACGCCAGATACCTACCACCACAAATATATCTAGACTCCGTCTTTTATATACCGCCGCACCTCCTTAACGAGAGCGACAGAGCGAGAGAGAGAGAGAGAGACAGACCCTTCTATATAAGTATTCCTATCCTCGACGAGGCCTTTTTCGATTTACTCCTCTTCCCCTCTCTTTCTCCGTTCAGTGAGTGACACCGCGCACCGAAACTTTAAATTTAGACACCGAGTGCGTAAGTCCACCAAAAATGTCATTTCCTGAATCAAAAATAATCATTTCGTTTAAATGGAAGATCCATTGTTGCGTCGGTTATTGCGCGTTCCTATATTTATACATCTATGCAAAATTTCCCTTAATCTTTTGTGCTTCGAGTATGAACGTTGTTATATATACTTATACTCAAAACTCACGATGTACATTTCTGATCACGTTTATGCGCAGATGCATAACCGAGCCGTATACATATATGTACAAACAAGCTGTTTTTGCAAAATTCAAGCGTTTAAAAAGAAAAAGGAAAAATGATTCACGTAATATTTGTTGATACAACTGTATCTGCGGCGAGATAGCGGGGAATACAATTTTATCGTTTGCGTGATAATTATTAAACAATTCGAAATATATAGTATATACCTATAAAGAGTTATGAAAAATTTATATACCGATAACGCCGCGCACTCTTTTTTTTTCATTATTATATTTCGAATAAAAATTCTGAATGTATCGTATGTACTTGATTTAATTATTAATACGCGATTGATTGCGTATATATGTATAACGTATATCAACATTCCTAATAACATTTTTGCGGTTGAACGAAACTTTCCTTGTCGACTATCGACGCACTAAAAAAATGTGATCCACATATATATATCAAAGTGTTTCCTCGTAATTTACTTTAATTTCGCTTTAAAGTATTAACGTTTGTACAGCACATTAATATTAAATAATTTGTATAGTCTGTTGATGTGTAAATGCTGCGTTTTATAATGTACAATATCCGTCGAATGCACAAAGATTATCAACGTATTATATGTGTTGTATTTTTTTCTTCCATACGCGCACGACGCATCGAGAATATAACGAAATTGAATAATCGTCGTTAATATTGTTGCGATAAATATTATAAAACTATAATAATCGTATTTTTACCAACATTCTTATCCTTGAGTTAAATTAACAATTAAATTTTTAAAAAAATTAAAACAAATTGGTATAGAACATGTATATTGCCCGCACAGCATTATTTAGATTCTTTTATCTTACGATTTTAAGTATATGCACATATTTTCTAATCCAAGTATCTGTATATGCAGAAACTATTTTCATCGAAAGAAATTTGGAATTATAAAATATCTTGACGGGATGTCGGACTCTGAAAATGAATATTCCGTATATTTTTTCATAAACAAGAAGATTAATTTTTGGGAAAATCCTGTACGTTATATTTTTAGCTTTACAGCTTTACACAATATACGCAAATATATTCAGATTTTAAAATCGCTAATTAGTGTATAATGTTTGGGTTCAAAGCTTGTACCTTTTTTACTCAAAATCACCGTCCTTTGTTTATTTAATTATTATTACAAAATATTAATCGTGACGCTCTTGCTTATGTTTTAAACTATCCGTACGAATTATTTCAGATTTTTAATTCAATATTTTAAATATAATAACGCTTAGGTTGTAGATCCGTATATAATTTGGGCCCGGGAAAATTTGTGGCGTGACAAAAATATCCGACCTTCGTTTAATAAACTATCTCACTCGCTATAGATTTTTTTACATTTTATTTTTAAATTTAATTCCACACAAATTTAATTTTAATGATAGCATTAATAGAATTTTAATAAATAATTAATTACTTATCTTGAGAAAAAAGCATTAAAAATTACTCAACCGATGATCTATGAGGTTTGTAATTGTTAGTTTTGACAAGATGATGGTACTATCAACTTATATGTATGCGATATACGTCCAAATGCCGTCTAATAACACATACAGATACAATATCACGTGGTCGCGAAATTATCGTCACTTACGACGCAAAAGTCCAAAGAGTAAGGAAAAGAAGCTACATTTATCGTTATCCGTCACCAGATACGAATCGTGTGAATCCATTCATATACTTTCTTCCATCACCTCTATTTTTTGCATATTTATTATATACACAGATCCGTATAATAATGCATCGGATTTCTCTAGTCAACGATATCGCTAACGAGGTAACGATAAATTACGTTTTGTAGGGCAATAAACGGCTACAATTTCTTGTATATACGAAATTTCTGCATCGATCTTTCGGTATACATATATCCTCCATTGTGCTACGAGGCGCACGTTCGTAATGCACCGGTTCACTAATTAGACTCTGTCACCGACACCCGGTCGTCTTTCGTTTTATTTCAATAATATTACAGTATTGCTTTTTCACGTTGTTTACTATACATATCGTAGATAACCAATATTTCTCGAGCGCCGCTTGAAAATACGAGAAATTAATAATTAATTTTCGCTAATGAGTATTATTAATTACTGCTATACCTAAAACAGAATTCCATTTCAAAATATTACCGAAGGTAGTGTATAATAATGTATAATGATCATTTGCTGTAAATGTTAAAAAAAGAACAAAAATTTGAAATACATTAAATGTATAACATTTTTAAAAAATTGTTAAATTATTACTATTAAAACGAATAAACTTACTAGAAATAAATTAATGTATTATTTGTGTTAAACGTATAATTTATTTCTATATTTCGTAGTAAACGCAATCGAATAAAATGTAAAAGTTCATCATAACATGTCATAAAACAAATTATATTGCCAAATTGGAAAGGTAAACAAGTAAAGATGAATTTTTCAGTAACTTTAGTGCATTATCCTACTGTATGTATTTTATTATTAACTAAGTTTCTCGCAATATTAAAAGATTTTATCAAAAACGAAGAATCAGATATAAAACATTCTCGTAGTAAGTGAAAGCTGCGTATAGAAAATAATTGCGAATTCTGGACACGGAGAGAATTTTCGTATAAAATTTACAAAGAAATGACAGTAAATTTGGGATGGTCGATCAGTAACCAAAAATTACTCTAATAGTGGGGTAAAAATTTTTATCGATTTCATCATATATTACAAATATTATAATTTTTCGGATTAATTTTTTTCAACGAATAGCGCATCGTCAACGGGTTTGGTCTTTGGTTAAATTAGTTTTCACAGTTTGTTGACAATAAAAGAAAAATTAATAATGTTCCACGCATATTCCTCTCGCATACACGACACAAAATAATAGACTCTCGCGCGTAATACGCATCGACCCGTTCTAATTAATTTATTCGTCCAGTGTGTCGCGTAACTTGAGTTCTATATAAAACATCGCATAGTCGAAGAGAAGCTTCAAGTCTAGAAAAAAAAGGGAGCGCTTAATATGCACAGCCGGATGACGATGCGAATGACGAGAGAATGAGAGGCAATATGTGCGTGTGTGTAGGTGTACACGTCTACATGTGAAGGAAAAGAAAGTTGATTGGATGTGACTACGATTCAATTGAATATTGATTAAAATTTAAATTTTGATATTGTTGGATTGTACGTTTTCTTTCATTTCAATGAATATTTACATATTGAAATTATTGTTATTATAATTAAATTGATATACATGCGGCACAATAACCTGAGCTACGGTACCAATTATTATTTTAAATTTGTCAATTTATTTTATTTTCGTAAAGTATATTTGCAATATAATTCTTTACACCATATGTTAAGCATTTAGTTGGGTAATAGAAAATTAATTTTTGTAAATACGCGAAGCATTGAAATAGAGGAAGTATATACGCTGATGTGGGAGGCGTCGATTGGTCGACACAGTCCCATAACGTACCTCATTAACAGATAACATCTACTTAACCAAAAGCTATGATAAATATTTATAAAAAATATATTGAATGTTCTTTATAATTATACACTTTTGATTTAAATTAATATTTCAAACGTCGTAATAACTTTATTCTTTTCACAAAAATTGGATTTACTACATAAATATACACTATATTAAAATTAAATTTATTTAGGTCAATAGGCTTGGATAATTGCAAAGATATCAAATCTATATTTATATCTGAATTCAGAATAATATACATTTCAATGAATTGATAATAAAGAAAAAATATTAATTTGCATACATTGATGAATTGTTTACTACCATAAAGCAAAATGTGCGCATTTCTATAGCACGTTTTAAATTATATAATAAAATTGACAATTTATAAAAGTTGATTATAAGTAAACACTGGACAATTAATCAATAACACTTTATCAACAAAAACGAAATATGATTATTTGTAGATTGAACAATTTTCATATGATAATATAGCATAACAAAGAAGGTGTGTGTATATATACCGTTAGGATAATAAATAGAGATTAAAAAATTTGAAATTCGAATTCGAGCGTAAATGATGATTAGCAGCCTTATAAGTCGTGAAAACACCTAACAGGTCAAAACCGCATACGAGAAAGAAAGTGAAAGAGGTCGGGGAGATAGAGGTTGGATGGATAGATTGTAAAATATCGGTGTGCGGTAGCACGCGATTAAGAAACGTCGCCGCGGCGTGTGTCCGAAGGCGTAAGGTCAGAAAGTGTATCGTGACTCGAAGTCAGGGCGCCGAGCGATACGACATTTGATACGCCCGAATAATGTACGACGACGCCGCGATCGATTTACGCTCGTTCACTCGCAAGCGCGCGGGCGCGCGCACGTCGAGAGCGAGAGCGAGCTTTTAACCCGATTCCGCGCTGTCGCCTACATTTATGTACCTCTCTTTCTAATTATGGGCTTCGACGGCTCTGCCGTGTTGTCTCCGCTCACGAACACCTTACTTCGACACCTCTTTCTCCTTCTAACTTTGAACTTACTTACTTACTTACTTACTTACTTACTTACTTACTTTTTATAATTCAAGTGATAGTTCGATCATTCTGCAAAAATACACTTAAATATAGCCTTTTTCTATTATTCAGGTTTTATTGAATTTCGTCCGTGGGAATTAAATATTTTTATAATTACATTTTTTTTAACATTAACTCGATATACATATATATATATACATATAGGTATATATATATTCACGCGGGTTCATACGTATGAAACGTGGCATCAAAAACTCATTAAATTATTATTCGTAACGCAATTTAATATTAAAATATTAAGCGAAAGTGCTATATGCATTTTAATTAAATTCGAAATTAAAAGAAAGAGGAATGATAATTGAAAATTATGTTTGCATAATGAAATGTGCGAGATGAATATTAATCACCTGTCCACCAACTTCTAGTGCGCTATTTGATTCCACGCGAACTGTAAAGATATATACAAAGATATATTTATTTTCAATTGACGCTAAATGTCTCAAAATAATCGGATGCCCTTATATACCAAAACACAGATCGAATAAATGAATAATTGAATATCTGCAACCTTTCCGAAAATAACCGGTTTTAATTTTATAAAACTGATCGTAAATAAAAATATCGTAATATATTTAATAACGAGTGACTCAAAAATATACTTGTCAAATTTATACAATTAATTTATTAACGCGCATAAATTTTCTTAGATAATTGTGTAAATATGTAACGGATTATAATTTAATTATCGATATTGTTTTATATAGCTGTGGGTGCCTATAGTTAATTAAAACAATGTACAAACAAGATACTTGTGACGTACCTGTTTGTATTCCAACGTTTAAATATTCAAAACCGTTTGCAAATTAAGAGCGTAAAGCTAAAAAACTTTCCGCATACTATTGGCAAGGATTGAAAAACGAAAAGAACCACCTCGAATGGCCGATACCTGTGCAATCAGAACCCTCGGTTTATCTCCAAAGCCCCCGATGGTGACATTCTACCGCAATGCGCATTTTTTTACAGGCTCGCGAGTGATCGATGAAGCTTTGATCGGGCACCTTTTTTTTGTTCACGCACAAACTCCTCCCCTTCATCCATGAATTTTTCACCAGGAAAGAGAATTTGATTTTGTTTGGGACGGTGTGCGAAGGAATCGTTGTATTGAGTAAATGCACGGGCAGGTAGGGATTAAAAACAAAGCTTGAACGTTAAACCGAACTGATCTGGAAAAATCTAGCGAGGAAATACAATGCGGATTACCAATTTGCTTGTTAAATTATTTACTTTTCGACATTTCTTTATCATCTCTATCTGTCTCACCGTATTGTTATTATTACGTTTTTGTGCAAGTAAAACATTTCACAATTTTCAAGTAATTATAACGAAGGTACGTGACGTCTATACCTTGAAAACCGTATATAATGACCGGATTTTTAATTAGTTTGCAGAAGCAAGTTTCAATTAAACTTGGTAATTGTTAACGAAAAGCCCGTTAATTATATTTAACTAAAGTTGAAACCCGTATTTTATAGAATTTTCGTACCGTGACATATTAATTTTCTTATATTTTACAGCGTAAAAACACTCGCCACTTTTTTTTTTGCCCGTGAGCACAAAGTGAAAATTCTTATTTTTAACACGTGAAATAATATTGCACTACTGGCAGGTCCGTTCGGAATACGTATATACAGGTAACGATAATTTTTATCGAAGCTTGTGTCACAAGCATTGAACGAAACATCCTGACCTCATGAAAGATTTGACCTAGTTTCGTTTCTTCGATGCATCTCTAGGTGAACAGTAATAAAGTTTCAACGCTGTACGCTCGTTTACGGCTCGAGCATTTATTTTTCTTTATCGTTCGTTTTAAATAAAACCTCGATAATCCGTTAACTTTTGTTTTGTACTGCAGAGAGAAATGTGTATTATTGTCCCCGCCGCAATATACACCCATACATTCACGTTGCACTCTTCACTCTCGCATCGTCTGTTTCATTTATGCGGCTCTAAAAATGAACGATCCTACACCTTGTCTACCAGTAATGAAATTATTTTTTTTCTACGCGTATTATATACATATACATATATCTATCGAGATAACGCACTGCTGGCCGTTTATTCACTATTCATATTGCTATTGTGAACAATTCGTCAGGCACTTATAAATCGCATATTCTTTCGACAAAGAGCCGAAAGCTTTGAAAGATAAGAGAAAAAAAACAAATATGTTTACCTTCTTTTTGCTCTTTCCGATACATATGTTTAACCCTACTCTCCGACTGACAATTTATTTTTGCGTCACATAAATAGTCGACGCGGGCCTTTGTTTTTGCACGATGTTACAGCCATGCGTATTTCACGCGCTTATTAAAATACCACCATTAACAAATTAATTAGACTGTCATAAATAATACATTTCACTAGGTAGCTGTCAGTGGCAAAGCCATACCGTTTTCCTCTACATACGGCGTGCCTGGTACGACCAGTTTCACGGTTGAGAAGGGTTCGTCGAATTAACAAGAACCGAGTAAATTTTTTTCCATGTTATTTTCTTTGATACGAGATTTGTCTCTCGCAGTGCTTAGCGCTGCAAAACAAATATAATTACGAAAACAAAGTAATTTTTAAAATGTATAAAAATGTTATTCGAAATATGTAAATTGAGTGTGTTATTATTTAATCTAGTACATACAACCGCCGTCGTAAACATTGTTGTAACGTTTGTACTGTATATATAATTAAGTGTTTTACACGCAAATATCTCTAATACTGTCATTATTTTACGAGTATAGGCTCTTAGGTAAACATATAGTAATCGAATAATTAACAATCAAAAGAAAGACTCTACCGTCACCATATATACATTAACTGTTTCTCTTACTGTACTGGATCGTATATATTATTCCTCTGAAATGATATAATGCCACATTCTCAATACAATGAAAGAATAAGTGTTTTTATTACACTTACGTGGTAACTAACTGGTTAAGGGGTGGGTATTATTTTATCGAGTGTTTGCTATATTTTTAGTCAAAAATTCGGAAAATAAAGTAACATAATTATTTGCATAAGAGATCATAATATTTCAAACGATAAGAAACTAATTTCGACAAAGTAAAAACTACCAACAATATTAGTAAAGATTATAAACAAATAATTGACAATAATTTTTATCTATCTTTTGAAAATATCATTATGATAATTATACGTAGTTCTTTTAGTTTGAGTGTAACAACCTCTTAAACCTAAAATATTAATAAATTCTGTAACTCTAACGACGCGCCGTTAAAAATAAGAACGCACAATAACAATAAGAAAATCGTAAAAATCATCTTCTAAAACAGTACTGCGGTGCATAATTTCGCGTCGTCTCTCGAGGCTTCTGTCGCAAAAATAGAACGCAACCCGCTCGCCCTCGAGCGTGCGTCTCATTCTCTCGAGTGAAATAACATCGAAAGGCCAGCGGCGGCTTTGACGAGACAATTAATAAATTTGATAGAAAATTTATGTTCTACCAAGTACGCAATAATACCTTCGAATAATCCGTCGTCAGAGTTAATATATGAAATTTCAGAGATTTCGCTGACAATCGTATATATTTATTACAAAATTGTTCTCGGTGCAGGTGTTCGCGAGATTTCGTTAAGACATTAGCTAACTGGATGCGAGCATTGTGTTGGTAAATATGATGAACTCTTGGGTAATGCGAAGCGCAACGTTATAATTTTCGTTAATAAGTATACTGCTCTTTTTAAATTACTTATTAATGTTCCCGTTCTTATTATCTTTTTCTTTTTTACCTTTTTAACGATTGCACGGTAGTTTGCAATTTTGTAACGTATGCAAGTTTATTCATTGTTATTGCAATGTTTGTTTAAACAAAAATTACGTTAGTGCGTAAACACAATGTTCGACATTACGAATGGGTGATCGATTGATTGTTTTTAAAACTAATACGTAAGTCCTGATATACCTACATATATATATATTTAGTTTACTTACTATGCTTTCCAAGGTAATTCGTAGGTGTTATATAATACAAAACATGAATCACGATGAATGCATTTAGAATCTTGTCAGGTATAGTTTACCTATTCCGATGTTGATTCTCTAGGCTGCGTAAACTAATAAATATTAAACAGGCAATTTCCCAGTGTTTATACATTGTTTACGCGTTGATTATCCAAACTAAAGTATTACGAATACCGCTTTTTCATTTTTATCATTGTAATTGCAATCGGTTATAACGTACGCATACTTTCATTCTTCAATTTTATGTACTGAACATCGTAACTTCAGACTTTTTCTCATCGCGTCCACGGTTGAACGAACCTCCTGTAAATCTGTGACCTGGTGTCTTTTCAAGAAATTCAATCAATATTTGCAAAAATCATACCACTAATCCAATACTCGAGAAAAAGATCGCATCCGGATAAAAAAAAAAAAATACAAAAAAAGTGTGGCCAAAGAAGAGAATTCCAAAAGGAAATGAAATGCGGTATGGATTACGGAGGCAATCGCGAAGAAACGAACTGTATCGAGTCTATTCCGCGATTTATGCGGCTCTTGATTCTATAGTGTCACGCCTGTCAATTTTCCTCGGGGTAAGCGTTCGCGAAAGTGAAACCAAGCGCGCGCGCGCGCGCGCACCCGCCAGTTGGATAATCGTTGGATAAGAAGAAAATGGTGTGTATATATATACACATAATGAACGCCACGGATATGCCGACACGCGTTTTCTCGCCTGATTAAATCGGCAGGTTAACAATCACTGCGGACACTCCGAACGATTCGATAAAACAATCGTTAAATTCTAAAGAGTATAAGGAAAATACTCAGGGAGAAAGAGAAGGTATATGAAAGCAACCGATACAGTTATAATTTTAGACCTTTTGTTATCGATATGTCTCTCTAAAAACGTACTTTAGTTATACCTTACTTTTCTTTGTTACACGTTTATCTATAATTTTTTCACATTACATATTACATTTCAACGAATATGTGATCTCGGACATATAAGACGTCAATAAATTATTGATCACCCAAGCATTAAGTATATTGTTTTTTTTTAAGGCGCGTTTATAGAAATATCGATAGAACAATGGACTAGTGCGTACCGATAATTAGAATGAGAGTATGGCTCAGTTTAAATTCTGTGTACCTGACTTCTGTAAAATTCGATACAACGGAAATAGATATTTATTTTTTAACTATATTTAAATAAAGAAAATATACGTATGTTAATTTACTGTACAGATGTTTCTATAAATATGGCATGCATCGGTCATCATGATTTCGACGCTCCTCCTAAAGATGTGGGTATTGAAACAATAAGACCTCTGACTATTATAAACATATATTGATCTAATTTTGTTTCTTAAAATCCAATTTATTAATCTTAATAGAATTGTATAAATAAAAATGTTAATAATGTACTTTTATAGTATGAATAAAACCAAAGAAAAATAATAATTATACTTATAAACCCATAGTCGATTGCACAATTTGAAACAAAATTGTAGTAATCACATACGGTATTAAAGATAATAAATAATATGATAACGATAATGCTACATTGTAAAAGACATACACACGCGTGCGCGCGCATATAAAATACAAAAATATAATAGGTCTTAAGATAATTAAAAATAAAAATGCTTCGGAATGCGTGAATGTATATACGCATGTAAGGCCTTCGCCTACACACGTAACGATAACCCTAACCTTTAGTCGACGGCGCATATGCTGGCGTTTCCGCGTCGATGTATATGTACATGCACGTAGAGAAATATAGTACGAGGAAGGCGTGTGCAATTTGCGTAAAAAGAATAGCGTGCACAGCCTGAGTCCCCGAGATGGTTTTTTATGCAGAAAGAATAAAATATCGGTCTCGAGCTGCGAGGATTTATGCGGCTCGATGGTTATTTCTATATTAATTGTCCAACGCGTATACGACTGTTAATTAATAAAGTACACTTGTAAGTTGCTGGGATATAGATAAGCAGCTTTATCGAGAACGTTCGAACTGAATTATTACCTCGTGCTTATCCCGGAACTCGCGCGATCGCCGAGACTCTCGTAATTAATTGTTTCTGACAAACTTTGATAATTAATTCAATAAATTCGTTTATTATATCGCTGATATTAAATATTCCTCTATTCCGGCACACTACTTCGTAACGATGAATCGAACATCGTCATTTCTTATTAACTTTTAATATATATTTTGGCAATGAAAATAAATGTGGCAACGCGTCACAGTTTATAAGGTAAATTTTGCTATATTTGCTTTTTCATTACTCCATTCGGGAGGTCGCGCTTTATTCTTGGGTTCCTTTATAACTGGCTGTCCCGGCTGATGTAAAAATAGCCTCTATTGAAGTTTTACGAACGTAATAACGCACATCACTTTTCTAAAATGAAGTACGTGTGCCGTGACCTTTTAACACTTTGCACTTGTAACTTTAGATTTACCTAAACAATATCTTAATTAAATTACTTCATATATATATATAATTACTTAATTAAGATATTGTTTAGTTATATGTGTATATATGTATGTATATATTGTACAAAACTAAATTTTTAACAGTTTGAATTGTTAATTACTTTATTGTAATTACACACATATACGAACCACCGCAATTAAAATTTTAAAATTCGATTCAACATCTTCAGTACCTGAACTGGAATCGAAAACGTTTCAAACTTTTGCGTTTTCCAAAGTAAATGAAAGCTTCGATCTTGATTGATTTAACTTGTAATGCTCTTAATTAGAACTTTATCTAAGTACAACGCAAATATTCGATCGGTACGTCAAAAAAGGAAAGAAAGAAAAACGCTAGCCGCGCGGTTAAAAGTCGAGTTCACGCGATTCGAAACGAGCTTATCGATCCTGTTTGGCTTAAGCGTGGGTTGCAAGTTTTATATAGGTCACCAAGAACACGTTAAAAAGTTACAAGTAGGCGAAGGCAGAAGGTGAGGGCGTTAAATACAATAGAAGAAGCAAAAAAGAGAAGAATTGAGAAGGGAATTTTAACCTACCGAAGGAATCCTTCGCGGCAACCTATATATATATTTTATACGAGACGAGTTTTAGTCACCGCTTCTGATACAATATCTCCTTGAGATCTCCCGTGATGCAGTTTCGAGTCGTCTTTCAAATCTGAAATGTATATCTCGAAGTATCTTAGTTTCTGAATCTCTCGCACTTGGATGCTTTTATTCATTGTATATAAGGTTCAACATTGTGATCATTTGATGGACTGGTGTATATTTAAGTGTATATTTCTCTGAGTTTATTGTTAATAAAGCTTTACGACTGTGCAGCGTACATATATAACTATCGCGTGCAATGCTAAATTTAGTTTGCCTAGAGAACGTTGTAATAGCAAATTGTTGCAACTGAGTAGTAAATAAATAGTAAAGATGACTATTGTACCTTGGCTCTTTATCATACTAATTTGACCGCAGTAGTATTTGGTATAAACACTACAATATGGTACTATACTCGCGTGTTTGACTTTGAATTTACTGCTCACGAAATTAATAACAATTGTACTTCCTTAATTAATTTACTCGAAGTTACAACGATCCTAGGTACATAATCAGTTACGTAACTTTCCAATAATACATGATACCGCAGCAATTTCTTGAACGGTTAAGTGTATCAGATTTGAATAGAACCGTTAAAATAAATAAAGTTTAATCTAATACCAAAAGTTATATTCTGATTCCATTATATTAATTAGATATCTCTCTATTATGGGAAAATGAAGTAGATTGTAAAATCTATGATATTCTCTTTCTTTAAAAAGTTGAAAAAAAAATTTAAAACAAGAAAAATCTACATATCATTTAGTAACAAGAATATTTATATATCAAGACTATGTAATTTGCAATTAATAACTATTTGTTAAATACACCCATAAAATAAAAAAGTACTATAGTACAAAGTTATTATAAAATTGATACCCTCGAAATATTCGACACAAATAAAATATTATAACTTTTAAACAACGACCTTCTTTTTTACAAAAATATATTTTTCCTCGTTTCCTAGTGTGCCTTAAGACGTGTAAAGTGAAAATTATAAAATTAATGGTACATAAAAGATAAAATATACTTTTCGTTCGTTAAATTTATTTTGTACAATACAAAACTTAGTGCAAGTTTGACCCGATCTGAGATGAGCTTATTTTGTTAGGGTTAATCTCCACCGATTTTAAGCGGTAATCGAATGAGGTAAGATGATTAGTGCACAGGGAACCACGCTTATATACATTAGAAAAGAGACAAATTGCATTTATAAAAATCTAATATCCGCAATCATAATGAAACCACCATCATACCTATTAATTATCCCTCTACAGGTAAATTAATATTACAGGAGGTTAGCGCTAACATTATAATGTACGACAAGGAGAAATAAACTACATTATTTTACTTTACATCTAATCAAGTAATGATATATGTATTTAACAAAAAAAACACACTACTCTCGATAATTTTCGTGATATCAAATCGGGAAGGTGTCATTGAAATTTATTAGAAACATTCGCTACAACAGAGAGGGCGGAGGGAGCTAAATGCGTTCGTTAGGGGTGAAACACCATGAGATGTATCTTTGGTATATTTCATTGCGTACCGCCACTTCAATGATTTCTGTCCCCTCGTTTTCTCGACAATTAACGATTGGTTCCAGCACTTTTCGAACTGCGTGAATGATATCCTACACTTTGGCCTTAGAGGAAAAAAAGTTCGTTGTTTTTTATGCTAATTACCGAGCATTGTTGTTTACGAGAAAGTTAATTATTTTGTAGTGTATGAATTTTTCGGTTAATAACGCTGTAGATGTGATCAATTTATTACGATTCCTTTCAAATTAATTAGAGTGATTGAATAAATATTAGTACGCTAGAGAAGTTTGAAAACAATATCATATTCAAGTTCTTAAATATATAAGCGTATGTATTAATTCGGTGACTTACGCAAATAATATCACTTATTGAATTAGTTTATTTATTCAGTTGCATGATACTCACTATATATTTATATATAGAAGTTATAAAATAAACATGTAATTGTTAAAAGATAAATTTCATTAATTAAAATATATATGTATGTATTTCTTAGAATAAATGTATGTACATTGACAATTTACGTTTTAAGAAATCATTCTAAAGTTATAATAAACATCATTAAACCTTAATGTATAGATAATTAAATATTTCTGACAAGTTGGTTATTCCACGATCTTGACCAAAAGAATTACATCTTATTTATCATTTCTCATTAAAGCATCTTTATCGCGAAGAGGATAATCATTTTTAAAAGGAAATGAAATTACATAAAACCATCCTCTTCGGAAAGATTAGTAGCTTGTAAAAAAAAATTCAGGGATGACAGTATATTCCGTATTTACCTCGTTTAACCGCAATAATATATATTTGATTCGATTGAATAAATTAGTCGTCGATCACTGTATTTCATTGGAATATCAGAAAATATTCGAATGGTATATAAAGATTTTAAGCGTATATTTTCAATCACCTCTACACCGATTACGCTATATATACAAGATGAATAAAGCTATTAAGACGTAGAGAGACCTTTCTCGAATCTTCCTCGAGTCCCCGAGGCACTAGTAATATATCGTTCGCAAGAGAATCAACACTCACCGATGGAGGATGGCGAGTGTCAAGGCGGATTAGTCAGAATTAAATTAATTCAAGGTGTTTGATTCCCGACTGTACCAATAAGCGGCTTATGCAGCGCACTTGAGCACACATTGTTAACATTGTTTACTCGTTTCAAAACTCTGATTTTGTTTACTAAATAATGTTAAATCTTAATTCATTCGTATCTTTATACGGTATTACGATTCTTCCATTATAAATTACATTATGTATAACAGCGTTTGTAACTCTGTTGGCTTTTCCTCCATATCATTTGTAATATCATATATACCAACTATAATAATATATAAAGAAAAATTATACTATAGTGTTAAATGCTTATTATATACATACAATTATTTTTCCACTTATAAATAATATTGTATATGCATCGTAGTATCATTTAAAATCACACGGTGAATCATAATTTATCTCTAAAAATAAGTGCAATAAAAATAGCTTATTGAAATCTGATTGTAATTGGAGAGACTTAATGCGATTGAGAGTATTTCATGCACGACAAAATTATTTATATAGAATTAGCGCGTAGTTCAATGAAAAATATAACATTTAAATTATTCTTCACAATACAATTTTAAAGGTTTTAATGAATTATTTTATTTTTGTAATAAATTACGTATTCGTTAGGACTATGTTACGCTTACGAAACGTATAGTCGTAAAACATGAAAATTTAATGCTTTTTTATGAAAGTTGAACCTTATCATGGGACGAACCTATACACGCAAAGTCACATCAAATAATTATTCGACACCTAACGTATACATGTTTTTCATTCTATTGCTCGACCTATTAAATAAACTTACATTCACTAAATTAAACATGAAAATCTATACTAAAAATGTTTAACGTTAACTCAATTATAAGTAATATCCAAATAAAAATAAAGAAAAAACGAAGTTTCAGCAAAAGAGCCGATCGATAAAAAGAAGCTTAAATTCAGAAGCAAGTCGCCGCAAGTGAGTAAATAAGAGGAATTAGAGAATATATATGTGGCTCGACTGCGATAAAGCTATACCTCTCTCGAGGGCAGAAATAATCTTAATCGCGACGGCCGCATTCGCTCTCGTTGCAATTGCCATTGTATTACGAGCGATATATATATGTGTATATATACACAGACACACTAGCACATGCAGGTGTCGACAGCACGCAGGAAACGACCCAGTGGCCCATTTTCCGTGTCACTTGTACGACCCTCCCGCGTTCTCTCCCGCACCCGACCCAAGTTCAAAGAGGGGTTGCTTTGAGTCGAGTCATGCGTAAAACTATTATCGAACCCCTCGCATATATACCAACGCGCTAGGGGACCCGAGCAGGGTGAAAGAGAGGAGAAGTCTGAGGAGAAGGGAAAGAAAAAAAAAATAAATAACCCCAGTCTCTATATGGAGGAGGTCGTAGCTAAACTTCTTGTTTTCGAAATATCGAAAAATCGACTGGAATTGGGTAACCCAATATTTTTATAATATATTACACGTAAATAATACAACAATCCGAATATCACATCGTTTTTTATTTCTTTCTAGATAATTTGAACAAAAATATATTTAGTATATCCGTCCAGTAACGATATTATTCTATTTCTTTATTAAATTTTTTACGATGGGTAAATAAAAAATAACTATGTTACACAGCGAAAGGTCACAGTGTGAATAAAAAATTTCCTTGTTCGGCATTCGACAATGATATTTATTTGTACTTTGAATGCGACTCGCCTGAGAATGTATAAAATATTGACTCGACACCTATACAGGGAAAACAGGTTTCGTTGTAAATAAACTATGGACTCTGTTAAATTAAAATGAATCCCTGATGGGTGTAAACCGAATTGGTGCCGAGTGAGAGCACGCTAGTGAATTATTCGAGCCGTTTAGCTAATCCCCGGCCATTTTCCAATGGGAAAGGACGGCGAGCTTATGTATTTCGAATGTTACGATGTAGCGCTCGGTGGTTCTATACGTTTAGTTCGAACGCGCGAGCTCCGGTTGTTCAATTCGATTTCAACTTCTCGTCCTTCGTTCAAATCATCATCAAGTATTTTCTTACTCGTTTAATCGTATCGTGATTAAAGAGTTCTAACTGGTTTAAAAGATAATTGTTCGACGCGTACTGCACCATTCGATGTATACCTGTTTACTCTGTAATTTTGCGCATCTGTAATTAGCACCTTCGGTGACAATACTCTATTTTTATATTTTAAATGTATTAAGATAATGTAAATTAATAAACCCTGTATATTATATATATATCGCTCCAAAATTTGAAAACAGGCTGGAAATATCTTTCAGAAGATAGAAAAAAATTTTTAGGTGTTAAAAATAATTTGCCTAAGAGATATTCCACCATGAAAAATGGAAATTTTTCAATTTTTTAGAAAAATTTCTATTTTCAAAGCCATTTATCTCAAAATCTATTGATTTTTTTGAAAAAACATTAAAAACAACTTTTGTTCAAAATAATCTTTAGAACTTATCTACTTGGGTTACAATTCTTAATTTTAACATCTCGAAGAGATAGGGCACTTGGAAATATTCAATATCAAAAAAAGGCGACCACGCCACAATCGATTTTGATTTAACACCGCTCAAAAGATCACATTTTTCGCGAGCTTTCGAATGGCGGTGGTTAGATTATTGGCCAAGACCGTTGGTGTAAGTTATACCCCATAAACCTCATAAAATCACTCATTTTCATGTATTTTAGGGCATAACTTACACCAGCTGTCTTGGCCAATAATCTAACCACCGCCATTCGAATATATATATATATACACTATCGATCATAAATTTCCGAAAATTTTTTGTAAAACAGGTAATAGTTTAAGCAGTAATAACTCCGGTTCTATTGATCACAGAGTAAAAATAAAAAAGGCAAATAAAAGAGCAATCCAAATACTAACTTTCCATGTTTTTAAAAAAAATTTTAAATTGATTTTTATAGTTATTATTTTGCTGTAAGTAATGAAGAATTTTCTACAATTTTTCAAATTTATTCAATCACTTGTAATTTTTTTAAATATGAAGATAATTGAAAAATTCAAACGGGAAATGAAAGATCATAAAAAAATGTTAATGTTTTTACTTTACATGTTTTTCGATACGTTGTGTTTTAAAATAGTTACAAGTGATTGAACATTATACCTTTTCCAAAAATTTTTATTATTTATTATTAAATTTATTATTGTATGTATGATTACCGTACTATCCTTTTTCGGAAAAGGTATAATGTTCAATCACTTGTAACTTTTTTAAAGCACAACGTATCGAAAAAAATGTAGAGTAAAAACTTTAACTCTTTTTTATGATCTTTCATTTTCCGTTTGAATTTTTCAATTATATTCATATTTAAAAAAATTACAAGTGATTGAATAAATTTGAAAAATTGTAGAAAATTCTTCATTATTTACAGAAAAATAAAAAATATAAAAATTATTTATAAATTTTTTTAAAAACATGGAAAGTTAGTATTTGGATTGCTCTTTAATTTGCCTTTTTTATTTTTACTCTGCGATCAATAGAACCGGAGTTATTACTGCTTAAACTATCACCTGTTTTACAAAAAATTTTCGGAAATTTATGATCGGTAGTGTATATATATCGGTAAATAAAAATACGTTTTTATAATTAAGGTATACCGCCAAGTTCGTTGCTTGTAAAGCATAAAATCGTCAGTTTTCCATTCGTTTTTGGTATAAGAAATATTCGTTTTGTCTTATTATAAAAATCATTATATTTATCCGCACCAAAGTAAGAAATCAAAGCAGCAAAAGTTTTTCTATAAAAATTACCATTGCGGTCTGGTAGGAAATAAAAAAACCTAGATACAGTCACGCTAAACATATAAAATTTCAAAGTTAATTTATAGTTACCGGAATGACCCAGAACTTTTAACAAAAAAAGTTTTTAATTCACCTATAATTTTTAAGATAACTACATTTTTAAATAATTATACATGTTGTTAAACATAATTAATTGACTCTATTAATAATGTATATGTGCATGTGTATATGTATGATATTAACAGTTTATTTTCTTTATGTTACAGTTGGTGAGTGACAGACATTACTACTTAGGTATAATATATCATCGTCACGTAAGTTTACCATTTAAACGTAACATCGCGTAATATACATACAAATGCACCACATCATTATTCTCACTAATAAGCATTCATCAAATCATCGGGAAAGTTGTGTAAACAATGCCCAAATTTGCTTTTGATAACACAGATATGTACATATAACAGTATTTCCATATATACGATATGAAAATAATGAAAAATCGCAATTGAAAATCTACATAGCAACGATTCGCGAAATTCTGGCATATATAAATTGAGAGAGGGAGGGGGGGGGGGGGGGGGCGAGTAACAAAAAGTCAAGCGAAACCACGGCGTTAATTCGTGACGGGCCAAATTTGGGATTCCGACGTGTGCGGAAAACGTCGAATCCACGTCAGACGTCCTTGACGTATGGTACGACTATGTATTCAAATAAATCTTCCTACGCGATGTCAACACGTCGCACCGATGACGCTTCTTTCTGTCTCCTATATACTCGGTCCGCTTTTACTTTACGACAAGACAAATGCATAGAGGCAAAAATTTTCCCGAACGCGCATACATAGATACATTTACCTATACACGTATACTCGTCGATCGAGAATGACGACAAAGGCCGAAAACTCCCACCTACATAGCACACCCGAACGAACTCACGTTTAAGCCGCTTTTTCGGTGATACGAGGACGTCACGATTGGACCGTATACATGATAGATAATATCGATTTTTTTTTTATCGAATCGACGATTTCACTCTGGGTTTTCCAAGGCACAGATTAAACTATACGCAACGATTGCACTTTTTTTCTCTCGGTGATTGTACTTTTTGTTATCCTAAATTTAAATTAGTCGTAATTAGATCGCAATTATGAGTGAATTAATTAATTATCAATTTTTTTAATTTCATGGAATTGGATTATTTTGATGGACATATTTACTTTTGCTTGTACTCGAAACTTGAAATTTTAATACATAGATAATAATTTTTAAAGATATAAAATGGCAGCAAGAATTAATGACTATAGTTTATTCTAAAATTTACTACATGATGACTGTCTTATTCATCGTTAAATATGTATACTAACATTTGACGAAACTATACATTGTTTTTTGTGTTTGATACCAATGCAACAAATTCATATATACGAGCACCTGCGTTTTAATTTAAGCAAACAATTTTTACAATCTCCGATAGTTTTAAAAATACTGAGGTAACAAAGTAATCCGATAAGCATTTTCTATAGAAAAAGAAAAAATAATCAATAATATTTATAACAGTTTAATGGGAAAATATATTTTTACGATAACACCAGAATTAACCCAAACTTTGATTACGATAAAAAAAAAACTACAATGCTTGTATTACAGAAAAAGAAATTAAGATTTATCTTAAAACTCAATATTTTTCCAAGAAAGCTCTTTAAATAATTATATCATCTATGTATAGTTTATAGCGCATGCCGAGTTTCTAATTTTCACAGTTTATGCAGCACTCGAAAGAATCTGATATACTTGCAGAACATTAATAGCGCTTTGACGTTCAACTCGATTGAATACTTTACCTCCCGGGTGATGCGAGTTCGATTTTCAATACATAAGGTGTATAAGATAACCAAGTCTAAATTTAATTGCATAAAAATATTAAAAATCCGTGTATACCGTCTACAATCTTTTAGGATTCTACCATAACAATAGCTTTTACATCGTTGAAATACTATGAACTTGGTAATATAACAACGTAAAATCATTTACTTAAAAAGTACTTGTTTTATCGTTAAAAACCATTTGCTATTTAAAAAAAACAATTATTATGAATCTGTGTATATCGTTGATTTAAAATTTCGTGTATTTATATCTCACAGTACGTTATGCGTATAATATTTTGATAAACCTTGAAGTATATTTATTATTTGAAAGCTAGATTTAAAAAAATTAAAATAAAAAGTATACGTTCGTATAAACATTATTAAAAATAAATTGTATTTATGTATATGGCTTGTTTTCGTGTTAACAATACATAATTTAATATTATAAAGTAAGAACGTAATTTGAACATCACCTGTTTATTCATATAAAATATCGGAAAAGAAGCAATGCTCTCGTCTATATACGTAAGAAAATATTATACCGTAAGAGCTATATGGAGTGAATTTGAGGACAGCTTTAGCTATTTCAACGAATGCTATTAATATTGTACTACGGACACGGTTATAATTATGTTAGAAAAAGAACAAGTCAACTTGACCTCATAGTATAAATAAGAATGATCACATTGCCTCTGTATAAGTTATGTAATATTTTGCGAATATATTTATTTAAAAAATCAAATCTTATCGAATCGATTAGTCGAATCCCGCACGTACGTTTTTATTATTATATACCTAAGTTTTTACAACTTTTAAAACTGTACGTATACTATTTTATCGATATTAAATATTTATATTTAATTTCACTGTTTTAATAAATCTATGTAAAAAATCGTCTACATTGTAAAACTTTCCATCAAATCGAGAATTATACATTAAATTGTATAACCATTGTTCCTTACGATGTAATATACGTTTCCAGTATTTCGTGTAATTGTTTTTTCAAATAAAAATGACTATATACTAAGTAGTATAGATTTAAATTTTCGTATGTTAATAAAAAATGTTAATTTTGAACAATAAAAATGCCCTTCGAAGACAAGTAACATTACTAAAATACAATTGTTCCGGTATATGTCCACGCCCTTGAATATAGAACACACTGAAATAAAGCTCGAAAATAAAGCTCTTTATTTGAAGCACCATACATAATCAGAATGGTCGCAAAAAGGTGGAACGTGCGCAAACGAGAAAAGGGAATCCATGAATTGAATGTTCGGTTTAGGTGAAATCCGAAAAGTCGAGAATTCCCGGGGTCGGTCCTCGCGTTATCGGCGAAATGCTCCGAACGGCGTTGGCGGCGTCTCCCGTGTGGTTAATATCGATCCCTTCTTTCTCGAGCACTGGCTCTCGAGCTCGCTCGGTGGCCTAGTTTAGAAATAGCAACGCCGCGGCGAATCTGAGCTTGCATTCTCTCGATGTGTGCAACTGTGTGTAGAGGAGCTTCGCGAATCTCCTTATAACCATATGTATGTGCTTAAGAAAATTTGTATTAGACTAATGCAATTGACGTAATATATACATACGATAATAAAAAAATTCCGCTTTTAATGCCATCTCGGCTTTTATCTAATATATAGACAATTTTACAACTAATTTGTGTGTTATAATCAGATTAATTATATTACATCGCCCTGTGGGAAACCGTGGAAAAGAATATTTTTTATTAGTAATAAAAATATACAACAGCTATATTTGTATAACGTACACTGCATCAATTTTTATTCTTTATAATATGATTCTGGTACTTCTACTGAAAAATGACTTGATAAGCTCTACACGAATTTTCCATTTTTATTATTAAAGTAGCTACAATACTTGTGGTAGATATCAATTTTTCGTTACAGACTTTCGTACAAAGAATATATTTCCTTTACAAAGGAAATTAGGTATTCCAAATATGTTTTTATAATTATCAAACTATTAAAATTCATAAAATAGTTTAACACTGAATATTTATATTTTTTACCAATTTTTAAGGCACGCAAAATCCTTGACATGCAAAAAAAAAACCGGGTCAAAGTGCTAAAACATCAATTTAAATGATTAAACTTTTGTCGTAAAATCGAATACCATATAAAATAGAGCATCGTTCTAACAGTCAATATTGGATATCGGATGTACTAAAAAAATGTATAAAAAAGCATCTAAAATAACCAACAGAAGGTAACGGGTAATGTAAGTTACAAAAAGGAACCGGCTACAAAGTATTAATTATCGTTAATTTAATCATGCACGTAGACGAAAATTATAATACAATTAAATCATTCTGATCAATGACGATACAAGTGTCTCTAAATGATACCTCTATACCCTGCAGAAGCTTTTTAGGAAAAAAAACGCATTAACCTCGCTTTATTTTACTCAGTGTGCAAAAAGAATCGGCGTAAAACTCGATAACGAGTAGCGATAATGAGTCAAATCATCGAATATCCCTGCACTACTGTTACGCGTGTGCAAACAGATACGGTTGAGCGTATAATTTACCTTACAGGAAAGTTTTTTTTAATACTCCTCGGTCTTGTGCACATATACGACTACGTCAGAGCCAGTTACATTGAACACCAGCGGGAAGTACCGCACTTGTCGTTCGGTGGCGGTTCTGATTTTGCGCAATAAAATCGATCCGATTTCGTGTCCGGTCTACTTTTTTTTTTCCTAGATAATTTTCATGGGAGAATATTTTTATCGATACTCGCGAATTAAGCAATATTCCCCCAAGTTAATAGAGTACACGTTATTTTCTGTTATTTTCTTTGAACGTGTATAAATAGATTTTGTAAGAATAACGTATAACGGATAGAGACGCATTGATTATCAACTTTTCTTATCACCGAAAATTAGAGAAGTATATGCTTCGATCGTATTCTTTGATTAACATTGTACACGTCAAACAACACTTTAACGCAGCTGTCTGAAATTTGATACCTTCTTTAAATTCAAAACATTACCTTGTTACTCAATTATGTAATAATTATATAATTACGTGAAATTAAAAAAAATAAGGGAAATATCTATATTGATCGACATGTAATCAAATGTAATAAATTGATAATAGGTTAAACAAATCATTATATAGAAACAAAACAAATCGCGAATTTTCCGCGCATAATGTTATTAATCTTAATACGCAAGGTGAAAAGGAAATATTCAATAACAGAAATGATGTCGAAATCTTATAGCAAAAGAAAGAAAATTGCTACGGCGAAAGGTTCATTAGCTTGTTTAATACTTCCTTCTACGGTTGCACTTTCACAGGCGTGGCTATGCGCAATATTTTTCATCTCGTTAAATTTCGAAAATTGAAATGTATAATCATATGAAAAATTCGTACGAGGTACCGTAATATATATATATTCTTTGACTCACTGCTCAGGTAACTGTATTATTTAAATAATTAATATATATTTTCATAAAATTATCATTATTCACAGATACTTTGAGTTTAAATCAATTTAGAAATAGCGAACGGTGTAAAGTGAACAGTGTGATTATCTAATAAGTGTAACATACAATTTAATATATTATTCAAAATCAATAATTTTATACCTAATTATTAATTACATAGAGAGATTGCAATCAAGCGTCTAATTGACTTTGCTAAATAAGACAATAATATGTACATTAATTGAATATTTTATTATATACACCTTGCAATTTGATTAAATTAAATGAGGATTTAACGTAACATTTTTCCTTTATATACAAATCATAATAACAAGTTACTTTATATTTATTATGTATTTCAATTTGGAACGTATATAAGGCACTATTATAACCAATTTTTCATTTGATAAATTAAATATAGGATATTCGATTGATTATCTTGTTCGCAGAAAAAATAAAGAATCTCACCTTTCTCTTTCTTCGCTTACTTTTTTCCCGCTTAGCCAACTGACTTACATATTTTATTTTCGTAATTTATTAAAAATAACAACTCGAAACCGGTTTTATTTCCATTATTTCCATTATTTCATGATTAAGACATCATTGCTTTTCATTTAAGTATTATTATCTATCACCATAAATTAAATAAAAACATTGATACATTAAAACATGGTATTCATAGTTTTGTGAATCAAATCAATCTTTTCAATGCCATTTTTTAATTCATCAATATTTTTGTTTAAAATTTAGCTGAGTGATAGATAATACATAAATAAGTAGGAATGGTATCTTGGTTATCCATAATTTACCATATTTATTTTGCCAGTATAGTTTTTTTTATCGGTTACTCCCTCAACTCACTCGGTCGATATCAATTGAGTATGACATCCCATTAAAACTAAGGTGACACTCTTGTAATCTTTAATTCTATTTTATATACGATCATATTATAAATAAATAATATGACTATATTGTACGTTAAAATTGGAGAAAAACGTATATGAATCTATCGTAATATCAAAATTTGATAATTTTTTTATAACTAACAAATAAGTCAATGCAGTTTTATAGAATACATATACAACGTATACACATGCAAATACACATAACAGTATTATATATAACAAATATTAAATAGATTCCATGTACATTCCCACACCAATTTGACACACCGTTTAAAAAAATGAATCTACACAAAATGAGGAAACTTTATGACGTATTTTTCAAAGCATAAATTTGACTACATTATTTAAAGTATACTTTTTCCCGTTAATAGCTAAAATTAATCACGCTGTATTATTATTATTATTATTATTAAAATATCAATAAGTATAAAATTTAAAACGAGTACATTTAAAAAAACGTACCGAGAGATGCTTATATTGACTGTAGTATAACTAATGACGCAATGCAAACAAGTACTTACATCAGATACTTTTTTTCCTGTAATTGTTGAATGCGCTGTGACGTCACTTGGATGTCCTTAAAAAAAAAATTATTGAAAAGTATAAAATAAATATAAAAATTTGAATACTTAATCGTCTGATAAACGAATAAAAATAATAATTATATTGCCATCGACTGTCGAGTAAAAAATTAAAATTGGAACTTCAATTCATTAAATATTCCCAGTATGAAACAAATTTAAAAAGATAATCCACCAAATAAAGGTGTATATCGTGAAAATGTTGTACACTCAAAAATGACAAATAATGTGTATTTTATAATCTTATCAATAAGTGCTAACACTAGTCTCGTCTGTCATATATTTTATTCATTTAGATAAATCATTTGTTGCATCTTAAACGGCATACTAGTTTGATCGATAATATTCATATCCTCAAAGCCATATATGTAATAAGATAAGAAGAAGCCATACACCGAGTAAGGTATGGTCTAATATACCGTTGACACAATTTTATTCATTTTAAATTCCAAGTATTATTAATAAATTACTTTCACCTCTGATAAGAAGAAAATAAATATATATATTTTAACGAAAAATTAACAGTAAGATCATTCCTGAATTATGTAAAACGAATGTGTAAAACAAATGTTTAAGTTAAATTATGCCAAAAAGTTTCGAACGCATTAACGCTCTCCCTTATTAAGGCTAAGAACAATTATACAATTATTATAGTAAGTAAAAAAGTCAATTAACACGCGAATTCACAACACATTCATCATTGCAACAATATGAGATTCGCCATAAATAACTATTAATTACACATAAAGTTACCTATAATTAACACTGAGAGTTATTAAAAAAATAAATGAATCAAAATCACAAGGGAGACTCCGTGACGGCAATTAATTAAGTGACCAAGTCTCAAATTCGTTCTTAGATCGCACGTGCAGTGTTTACGTTTAAAATTTGATGCAAGAATTTTTTCACTAACTTTTAAAGTTAATTACCAGATAGCTTTGCAATTTTTTATTAATTTTCAGTTGATTTTCTTATATAGGCTTTGCACTATTAATCGATGTGTCTAATTGATATTTATTTATGGTGAGACTCATATTGCTGTAACGATGAATGTGCTGTGAAGTTACGTGTTAACTGTCTTTTTTATTTACTATAATAATTGTATATTTATTTGCAGCCTTAATAAGGGACGGTGTCAATGCGTTTGAAACGTCGGCATTACTTTATACAACAATTTTATGGTTCGTGGAGATCAATAAAGCCTCTTTTTAATTTAACATTACTCGAACGAACAATAATTTCTGTCTAAGATAACAAATGTTAAAGCATGAAAAAATTAATAAATTTATATAATTGTATTTAATGAGATATAAACGTACATGCTTAATGTATATAGATTTCCTTTTAGGATCAAAACTAGATTATATAAATTACAATACAATCTATAAATATTCTCAGATGATTAATCAAACACGTAAATAAAATTACTTTCACTTCTGTAAAACGAAGGAATCTAATTGATATAAAATATACTCATTGCGATTCATTAGTTATTCGTACGTCACAGAATTCGTCCCTCTTTTAATACATATATAGAAATATTGAGGCTTCTGTATTATCATAGAAATATTGATTCTTCCATTTATATACATTCATATAACTTTGTTTCTATTCATACATTGTTAATAAAATAATTAACCATACGTAAAATATTATACGCAATGATTTCTTCAAGAATAAAAAACATAAGTTATAAACTAGTAATCAAAGTATATACAAACTTCTGTAATACGTACAAAGTGTAGAAAAGCTTGGTAACAATTTTGATTGGTTGGCATAGTAACTTGAAAAATTAAATTGAATCTGCAATAATCTATAGGAATATATATGTATACACCCACACAGAGAGATACATACCTACATACATATATATACATTTATAGACAATGATCAATCGATCGCCGTGTAATCCCCGGGCGGCGTATAACACGGCAACTTTACGATGGATCCGTTATCTATACCTCGCGCGGGGATTTTCGGCGTACCTCGACATGACCAAAGTATAAAGTATATCAACTCCTCGCCGCCAGATAGTCTCGCTTACGATGGAAAATTTGCAGGCGAGCTGAGTCAACGCCGGTGTCAACGACTGGCCAACGAAAATAAAGTTACGTGAGCTCCGTGGAATGTAATTCCTGCGCACACAGGAGCGTTTCCTTTTTATCTTCTCTCTTTTAAGGTTATACAGATACTAAAGAAGCGTCGATCAATCAATTTCGAGTTTTTAATACACTTATTTATACACTTCAGTTTTTTTTTATTTTCGAACTTGTTGTGTAAAGCACAAAGTTTCCTCTTCACTGTAATAAAAACAAGACTCGATAATTACATTTCGTTTATTTCAACTTTCATACATAAGTTTACATACTTTATTGTACATTATTTATTTATATAAATTCGTTTATTTAAGATTCTTATTATGTTTATTTCTGTATAGAAAAACGATTGGCTCATTTATACGCGGAAGATTTTTACGTCTTCTTGTTTATATAGAACAATGGGTTATGCAGATTATAATATAAAAATGAACGAGTTAAACAAGGTTATAAGAGATCGCACGTGTGAAAGGATTTCTAATATATATATATTATTTTCAAACAAATGCGTTTTCAAATTAATTAAACGATGTAATTTAGTATATGACTTTAATCTTGATGAGCTACAATACAAAGTAAAAGTGCAATTATCTTGTTTAACGTTGATCAGTGAATATTATGTAACTCGCATTCTAGCAATCGGAATATTTTTAAGTAATATTGATAATATACACGAATTAAATGTTATTACAGTGTATAATTTAATAAAATACACAAATGCAGAAATATATAATTTTCCTCATCAACTAAGAAATAAAACTGCTAAGAATATGGTAGAAATTGCATCAGTCGTTGAAGACAAATTTTTTACGCGCTGTATACCCAAGTAAACATTTAAAAAATTGTATGTATTACAAATATGCTTAAAGCTTTATCGAGTAATATTACAAAATAATTGAAGGATAAATTTAAAATAAATTAATTATCCGTATATTAGCACGGCATCACTTTGAGTGAAAATTTTTTTTTTTTCTTAAACACACACGACATTGAACAAAACAAGTTAATTATCCGTCGCGCGATAACACAGACTACGCGTTTCGCGTGTATTTAACAACAGGAATCAAGTAAGTTTCAAGACTTGTAGTTATAATAGAAAATTGACGGACGTAACCCAGGAGCGAATCCCCAAGGACTTTTCGCCCTAATACGTTATATATGATCGGTATATATATATATATTTTCACTCGCTCTCGGCCTGGTCGTATAAACGTCAACGGCGGCAGCGCGCGAGCCGCGCGCGTTTCCGGATTAAAGCGTGACACGGAGCAATAACCGTTATAATGCTGGCACGACGTATGGCCATGCTCGCATTATAAGCTGCAGTCAGCAACTCTCTTGCATCTTCTATTAAAGAAACTACTACGTCTTTTTTTTTATTTTTCAAAACAGATGACCAGCGACTGCTATTTACAAATTTGCGATATTGCAAAAGCATTTTAATCTTTGCGATCGTTGGTTACAATATTGGGTATATATATGCGTCTCGGGTTATTGAGGATTATTTAATTTCATTGTATTAAAACGAACTAAAAGCGTGATTTAATTTATCAATTAAATTAAATATACTGTTTAAAAAAATTTATTGTCTTTATCCTTTTAAGTTACATTTTATTTTAACAATTCGGTAATAATAGAAATTACTTTTATTACATAAAAAAAGTGTATTTATTATTTTCGCGTTCTATATTTAAAGGAAACTTAAGAAGAGGCGAACGATGTATATTTGATCAAATAATCGATATCAGTGAGTAAAACGAATAATTAATTTAGTGTAAAAGGGTAATTAAATATTCTTTATATTTGTGAATGACTTATAATAGTGACCTGAATAATATAATTGAACGAAGTTATCGATTTGGTAAAAATCAAAATACCTTAAGTGTACTCGAGGTGTACTATTTCATTTATTTATTTATTATTAATTTGATGCCAAATATAGTGAAGCTAGACAGTGAATATAGATTTAGGTAAAAGACCTATTGAACTTTTGCAATAAATTAATAATAGCCCCCCTCTCTCTCTCTCTCATCAAACTAAAAAAAAAATCGCTTAAATAAAGTATAAAACTCATACGATGTACGAATTAACTGAATAATCAATCGTCGAAACGTACCAATTCAAAGTTCCCTCCATTATCTCAAGACGATAAAACACAAGGCTTATCTTGACATATTAGCAGACGTGTATAATTAGTGATGCAATAACCAAAAATATTTATGAGCTATGTATTGCGTTGTAGTAGGCCTCCAGGAGATCCGAAATTTCGCGATATCGAAATAACCTGAAATATATATATATATACATACTAAGCTAATCGAGAGATCGCATGGACTTGGCCTCTCTCTCTCTCTTTCTCTCTGTGATCATTATACTAAAAAGGCAACGTACCGAAATTGAATATTCCGCGTGGACGCGCGTAGACCGCGCAAATCGCGTGCGTGGGTTACCAAAGGAATGTGTAAACTACTTTGGATTCTCCGCGGGTAATTTAATAGCACAATTATTGCGCTCGCGGCTTCTGTATCGTTAGCCTGACGCTGATGTTGCAGATTTATTGCGATACACACACGCGCGTGCATATATATATATAAATGCGTTCACTACCATCTGCTATACAGCTTTTCTGAATATTAAAAGGTTGTATTTATTTATTCTCTGGTTTTAGGGTAATTTATAATTATAAATTATACGGCCCCGACTATCATACCAAGCCGCAGATTTGACAGTGATTAAATATTATTTATCGAAGCATGATTTTCATTTGCTGTCTCTAATCTACTAAGAAAGCGTATATACATAGTTTTAAATATATACATGTTTATTTTTTATGTTCCATTCATGTTAAGCCGTACTAAATTTTAATGTTTGCATTTTTTGTTATTTCTATATACACGAAAGTAATTTACAATCGTATATAAAAGAACTTTTGGGCTACAACGCAAATGTTAAAAATTTGGACACATGTATATATATTACATAGATAGAACCGCTAAAAATGATTAAGAATAAGATAAGGCTAATCTATATTATTTTAAAAAGAAACGTCTTATTTCCTACGTAACAAAATCCAAGTTCAATATCTGTTTCCATGATATACTAGTGATTAAAATATACCTATACATAGTAATATCAGAAAAATATCAATTTGCTGTATCAGTTTCACAATAAAGCATACAGATGTGTCACTTGCCTTATTTCTTTTATATATTTCGTCTATATCGTAAATTTTCAAAGAATTCGCCCGCAGGCTTGCCTATAGAGAACCAAGAGGTTTTTTTTCTCTCGTCGACCGACACGATTTTTCATTTATATACCTTATCGAGAGATTATCAAAGAAAGAGACACGGTGAAGTGCGATTATTGCGTACGGCCTTAATACTGGTCTCCATGCCTTTCTTGGTAACGTTCGGCGATGACTCAAATACATACTGTACATTAAACAAGATCAACAGTTAATGGTATTTTTACTTTCTCTCTCCTGTCTGAGGCTACTCAAATTATGGTGTAATAACGATTTACTTGCGAAAAAAAAAATAAAACGCAATTTTTTCGTGTGTATGTATACGAATAATGCATCGACGTTGAAACCACCGTTATAATGCATATAACCTTTTATTTCCAAGCGCTAAATGTATAGTAACTTAATATTTAAAATATTAGCATCGATATTATTCACGTGTTTCAATGTAATTTATCCATTAATTCGCCAGGGCGTAATGAACACCATCTGAAAATAAAGCTGCAATATTGGTTAACAGGCGGTCCGAATCACCCCAGATACATATACATACCAAATTACTTGGATAATAAAAAAATCGAACGTGAATACAAAGCGTCACGCAAAAATAACTTTATAGAGAAATTAGTCAGTTTAACGACCCATTTACTATTTTACTTATATAATACGCATATCAGAGATTAAAACGCACAACAATTATATCGATCACGTTTGACTAATTCTATAACTGAACAATTCAGTTGAAGTTAAATGGAAAACGAATGTTTTTATGGTTATTATTTATATAATAAACAGTTGAACAATCATTTGTAATGTTTTCCAATTATCAAAGATGTTGGCTATGCGTATGATAGCTGTAGGGAATATTTTAGGTATTAAAAATAAAAAACTAATTTCGAGGTCCCCAAGGTATATTCGTCCCAATAGTGCGGCTACTTGACGCGCGGCTAGTTTTACTGTGATATTCGATTGCCCAGTCGATTTTTATTTTAGCCTTACCGCCCGGTATATTACTTGGCACCCTATAGTCTCCGCGCCGAGCTGGTCAGGCAGGTTAATCCCCGCGGCGTCTGATTGGTGAACTTTGGCCTCGTTCCTCGTTGCCAGATCCAATTACCTTGACGGTGGGGGAGCTGCAACTTCGGCGCACGCGCGCGTACGTACATGTGTAAATGTGCGGTAGCTCGCGTGGGTGACCACTAACGGATCCGCGACGTTCTGCTTTAGAACATGCCGCCCCTCTCTCTCCACGATGCTTACTACACTTTACTATGTATATATGCCATGCTTCTACGATTTCCTGGAGAACTTGCCCTCTTTAACTCTTCGATAAGTTTCGAGCCTATATATTGCTTTTACGGTTTTCTTGTTCATTTTCATTTTGCATCGGTATATATCTGTATCACTTTTTTTTTTGTTTAAACTTTATATCCTACAGTAACAACGAAGTAAACTGTCCAATTAAAAGTAGTCGAATAAAAGTCAACTATGTAGACGCTTTTAAATACAAGATTTCGGTTTTGAACTATTTCCAATTTTAATTGACGTATTGCATTTAAAAAACTATGTTACTCGTAAAACTTTTTTTACGATTGAAAATTAACAGTAAATTCGTGTGCATGTTATTTTGACATATTCTTCTTCGTTGCTGTTTGCATTAAATTCTAGTAAATATAAGCGTGTCTTTTTTCGGAATACTGTTAATTGCAAGTAATTAGTCATACCAAATTTAAAAGAAGCCGCAAAGTTTCGAGTGTTAATAAAATAAATTTTGTTTAAAATATTGTGACTCTGAAAAATAATGAAATATAATGAAGGTTGACAGTTTTGTTAACTTAAAATTAAAATTCTGATTTTTGTCATTATTTTTATTATTACGTAGTTTTATACTTTTTAGAAAATACGTAAAAAAATATCTAGCAGCAAAATTTAATTATATAATTTATCAAATATTATGAAAGATTGTGGAAATTCGATTTGAATATTTTTATATATTTCCAAATGAAGTTATAAAGTTCGTAGTAAAAATTCAATGAAATATGTATGAAACTTTCCATAAACTTATATATGTATTATGAGAAAAATTTAATTACCTTGTATAATATAATAAAAATATGGTAAATATTCCGGTCGTAAAAAAATTGTACGTAGTTACATGTAAATTGAATTTAAATTTCAAAAAAATTTAATAGAAAGAGAGAATATTGCAGTTAATTTCTGTCACCCGTTAATTAAAATAAAATAAATTATGTGCGCGGGAATTACGAATATATACAATTAAGGGAAGAGGGAAAAGAAAAATAAGTAAAAGAATAATCTAAATAAATTACGGTTTACCGAGAGTATATAAGATTAACAATTAATTAAATAAGAATGCAGTTGACGAAGGATGAAAACCTGAAAATTAAATAATACGAAGGTAAAGAGTTGTTATACGAAGGACAAAAGCCGGCACTCATCTCATTTAACCAGACAGTCAAAGGTTTAACTAGAACAGAAGCGAAAGAGCTGTAAAAGATATATAGCAAGAGTAATTTGCGCGAATCTCACGGGTCAGATTATTATACGTACATGGAAGTATACAGGTCCTTCGAATTCAGAAGTAAAGGGTTTTCTCGTAGTACGCGTGCGTAAAATGCCAGAGCGCATGTGGGTCGATGAACGCGAACAACCAACTGCACGGGCATCTCCGGGCGTGGGATCAGCCTCGACTTCAATTGACTATTTTCAACGGGTTTACACGTACACTCTATAGTTTCAAAAATACATTTTTCACCGTACAATACTTATTACGAAAAAAGGTAATTTTAAATTCAGCTCTGCAATATCGATAATTGGATGAGGTAAAGTAGTATAAGAAATGTACACCCGAATCTATAGGTTAGACTGTACAACCTTGTAAAATTTTGAGGCTGTTTATACTAATTGTGATTACGTACAATAGAATAAGCTAATGTTTTTACTTTTACGACCCAGAAATATATCCAAGATTTTTATTTTAAATTTAACTTAATTATATAATAATAAAGAAAGCTTCGATACTGTAAAATAAGAATTTAATTTTTAAAGATAAATAATATAATTGTATTGTTAGTTTAAAAGTGCACTTTACACTATAAGTTTTTGTTTCGTCTTTTATTATCGTTCACAAAAAATCAATGACATTCTTATTCCTATACATATATAGGTACACTGAAAAGAAAATTTTTTTCACATTTAGTAAATAAATTTTCCTATAGTCTATTTTTACTTAACTTAAGTATGTATGTATTAAGTGAAAAACAAAATTACTTAATAAAATTAAAATAATATTTCTTTAACTTATAAGTACGTATATGTATAAATATAATGAATAAAGTGAATGCAGCAGAGCATAACAACGAAACTATATAAGTATAATAATATAATAAACTAATAAAAAGTAGAAAATATATGTTCAAGTTCAAAACGAGTAACAGAAACATTGCTCACCCAACTATATTATCTGATTCAGTCTTCTTTATGCAACTCGCTGCATATTGTCTGTGTTAGTGTGTGCAAATGCAAGCTTCAGTTGGCAATGGCTGATTCGCGGCGCTGGACTCGAATTAGGTCCGCGAATATTTCGTCTCTGTCTTTCCTCCGGGAAGAGCAGACGGAGCGTTGGTGCAAACACGGACTTGCAAATATATAGACTCGCTGAGTGAGGGCGGCGGGGGGAGGGGGGGGGGGGCACGCACCTACTTACGTAAACGGAGAGACCTGACCGATGGGTATGAGCGAGACGGCATCTATATACACGTGCCTCTGACAGTCGTTACGTCAGGACAATCGATTCTCGCTCGTGTTACGAATATCCAAGTTTCCACTGTGCTTCTATTCGCGTTGACTTAGTAACTTCCATTTTACATGCATTTGTCGAATTATGTTACTTGATCTAAATTAAGATATTAGGCATAGGCTCTATTTTGGACTGATATAATATTCTTAATGTTACACGCCATATGTAAAACGTTCCAATTTTAGTTATCTGCACTATTTTATTTCTTGTAAATTTCTACATATATTGTAATGTCTCACTCTAAATATAAATATTAATCGTCGTTTTAATGTTACTGTCGTTAAGTTTTATCCTACTTATCAAATATCAATGCTCTTTCAAATTAAATAATGAAATAATGATATTTAATCAATTCAGCGTATGCATGCATTTTTACGAAGGCAAATTAAATTATATAATTTGTTATTTTATTTCAAACACTCACGTATACGTTGATATTCTATGTCTGGCGAATATCGCGAATCAAAGATGATAATATTGAATATTGATATCGTTATCATGATAAAGGGAATTTTTAGAAAATGAAACAGCAAAATCATATAGGTAGAGCGTTAACATAAATTAAACAAATTAATGAAAAACTATAGGGTGAAATAAAAACTTTAATTGTACAGTTAATTCTACTATGAAAATCATATTGAAGTAATTGTCAACTTGAAATTTGAAAAAGCTGGGGCTCTCCATCATAAGTATACTTATTATAAGTATATAAAAAATCGACAAGTTTAAAATTTATTACAAATTTTAATACCATCGTACTATAAATCTGAAAATAACCTTGACGTTTTATATTATCTTAAATTTATATCTCCCTTCTTCAACGTAAATTACTTAAATATAAAAATATATTTGATTATAATCGATGAATACAATTAATTTAGTATAAACATACAAATCATTCGACAAGTGCGTATCTTATAAAGGCCTCATAATACAAGTGGAACTTCTTTATGTCTTTACGACAATGGTAGGATATAACCCACACCAATCATATTTACAGTTACATCATTTCACACCTCTTAAAATAAAACAAAATCATACGTGATAACGGTATATGTTGCACAGGTATCGCCCCCCTATAAGAGAAAAAAATAAGAGCTTAGAAGAAAAATGAAGGTTAAACGTTTTTATAACCCCATTAGGAGCGATAACACCAAAATCCACGCGTGTAGATAATTTTTCCGAATTTCTCTCTCTTTCTCTCTCGCTCTCTTAGGTTAACGAAATATCATTGCTAGCGGAAAAGGAAGCCTTTCCTTCGAAGCGTCTTTCACCCACCCTCCTTCATTCTCTCTCGGCAACTCTTTCCGATCGATCCGGCGAGTCCTTCCGCTTTCTCGTCAGGCGGCTTTTTTTCGTCACCGGCGTTTTTGTCGCGCCCCTGGAAAGTGTTTTTTTTTTTTCGCGAATCACGCGAAAAAACGCTCGATAAGCACTCGCACCCGCCCGCGCGCGCGCGCGGGATAGGATGGTGGTAGAGGTCGAGGACCTTCTCTTTTCTATGGGTTTCTACGGTACGTGGTTTTTATACGCGAGGCCGTTGACGTCGAGCATTTTGCGAGAAAGGAGTGGACTCGAGGCTTCGTCGTAAAAGCGGTTAAGTTGAAAGGAAAGTTTCGAAGATGATTGTGAATGTTTCGCGCAATCGGTTTCTACGAAATATTTCCTTTAATTTTTTTCTTCCATTGTACTTATTGGTTCATTCTTCGGTTACGATAATATCACACGCTTATTCGTTCAACATATATTTCCTTCTCATTTTACTTTAACGGTGAAATCATCATCGTATTTCCCATAAATTGCTATATATTCTATATCAAATACTCGTTTTTTAACCATGTTATTTTTTTTATGTTTCAGGTAAGTTTCCAGTTCTGGAGCGAAAGACATATATTTTCTATAAGTTCGTGACGACAAAGTCGAAACTGTAAGTGATTCATCATTTGTAAATTAAGTTAAAGTAATGTGCAGAAATTTGACCCTATATATATCTTCTTAAGTGAAAGAAGTGAAACAATTACCATTATCGGAATTTGAGAAAAATACACTATTATTATATACTCTCCCATTTAAATCATGCTTGATGCGGCAATGATAATACTTATTGTTACTCAATAACAAAATACGTACGATGTACAATAATTCACTCAAGGACGCAATGAGTGACGAAATAATTACCTTATCGGCAATAACCGGTTCTTATATTATTTTACAAAAATATTTAATTGGTGTACGTTTCTTACAAACATACTAAAAAACATCAGATATCTTCGTTAACGAGTATACCATTTATATATATATTTATATTTACAACTTTGTCGTTTGTGTGGGTTAGGAAAAAATTGTATATTAAACTCGTAATTAGTAATAAATCCGACACAACGCAACATTTTGTTACTCGAAACAACTTTATAATTCGATTACATCCAAAGTTTAGTTCTCGCAAAATAGTAGTGTAAACGTCTACGTCTATTAGTTACTCGTTATGTATTATTTCATTCAATTACGTAACATTACAATAAACGACCATGATAATATCAAGTATAATATAAACATCTATTGCAATACATTATATTTGATATAATAATATTAATAATAACAATTTAGTTTGCGAATAATAATAATAAGTTGCTTTTTATTAAAATTAAGAGTTATAGTTTTTTAAGATTTTAAGATCATTGTGGAATGTATTAAAGGGACGCCGAATTGGCATAACAAAATGCAAAAATAACTATAGATGCTTCTTCTTATTTAAAATAATAATTAATGTTTATTATTATACTTGTTTATTATCATTATTATTATTACCCTCGTGTCACTTGTAGCGTTTAGAATGTAAGTTAGGTCACTGATAAAGCGAGCTATTTCACACGTATCGAGTTGAAAATCCTTAAAAAAAAAAAAGTAGCTAAGCTGCTGTTGTTTTCGTGATGTTGGTCCGCCGCGAGTTCTCTCACGCGGATATTCAACGTCGCCTCGTTACGCGAGCCGTATAAAGTCGTAAAACTGACGGGGCGCGCATAAACGGCATTGCATGCGCTCGCGCGCCACCCAATCTTCAGGCGCCCATAGTTCCTTCTTCTCTAAGGTCATAAACTTATGCGCGTAAGTCATAAGTTTGCGGCGAAACGCGCGCGGGCATTCGCGTATGTAACGGATCGCGCGTATATATAAACTTGCGGTTTGCTTTCTCCTCCAATGCTCCTTGGACAAACGTGCCGCAGCCATGTTTATTCGAATCGTACTTTAATCGATTTGACTGTTTGAAAAGGAGGGTGTTCAGGATTCTTTTCATACTTGTTAGAACGATATGCGCGTTCGAGGATTTTTTTTTTCTTGTGGTTCACGCGTGTATATAACTTGAGGGCAATTATACGTATATCTACGAATTTGCAGTGTTTAAATTTTGTAGAATATATGATTTTTGTTAAGGAGGTGGTATAAGTGACTGTTATTGTATGAAAGAAAAATTTTAATTATTATAAAATTGTTTTACCGAAAACAACTGAACTGAATACTGAGGGAAAGAAATATTTGTGACGATAAATGATATATTTTTAAAGTATAAAGAGCTCATTACTTCAATACGAGCAAATGAATGTTTATTAACGGTTAAGTATAGTATTTATTAAATTTGGAGGTTAGGAAAATAAAATCTATTAATTCCATAAATAGTTACCAACTAAAAATTAATATTGCAGAAATATCGTTTTAAGATATAAATTTTTATAGTAATTTAACAATTAATTCATAAATGCTCGAATTGTTTATTACACATTGTTTAATAACCTATGATTCTTTGTTCAGGTTTAGATAGATAGTTAGATAGTAAAAATAAGTGCTGCTTGAGTCTGATCTGTAACAATCAGGCATGCCAGCCTGTCCATTTAGTTGTTTATATTTGAGGACCATAATTTATGTATATATCGTAGCTGATTGGGATATAAATTCATGTTAACACATTCGCTGATCACATACCAATGAATAATAATTTTTCTTATACAATTACCTCTACTCCACAAATTACACTCAACAAATTTTTTACCTTTAAACACAATTTATTAAGAGTTGGAATTTATAATTTTGCGGTAGTATCGGCAAACTTGAAGAGTAAAGAGATCAATTTTATTCAGCCGAAAACGGTCTTATCGACGTATATATAAAAATCTATAACGTCTAGACGAATCAGGAGAATGTAAAAGTTACTTAGAGACAAACAACCCGAGTATACGGTTTCGAAGGATAACGGCGTCGCGAATGCCTTTTTTTCGTTTCATTCCCATCTCCCTTCTCTTTTTTTTATGGCGCTGCTAGCTCTTACCGCTACTTCTTCTTAAGTTTAACTTATTTTTTTTTCTACCGTTCTTGCTGTCCCTTTCGTATCGGCGACTTGTTTTTCATCTACTTGGGATTTTCTTTGGCCCCTCGAACTTAAACCATTTCGTGAGCCATGAAAACTCCGTTATTAAATTTTATAGATAACTTTGATTGAGCTTCAATATTGTGTGTACCCTTTTTCTCGATATTACGCTATGAACAAGTTAGTCTTAAACAGTTATATAAAAAAAAATTGAAATTGTTGAAATTCATGGGAAAAAAAAAATTTTCCATTTTTATTTTACGAATCATATATTTCTTTTTAGATCAAATACAACTATTAGCGAAAGTTGCAAGCAAATTTATCAATTATTTTGAAAATTACCTTTGAGCTGCATGGATTATTAAACTGTATTAACGACTTTGTAAATGGTTCGATATAAGAGTTTTTGGGGTGATGATATCAAATTAACTCGAATATTTTATAGAATAATTTAGTGTATCCTTGGTACCTACTGCTATTGATTAATATGCATACATACAATATAGAATTTATTGTATGTAAGCAATAAATTCGACTTTGCATCGCATTGCAGGCTGAATTGTCTTGAATAAAAGAATAGTGAAACTAATAAAAAAACATCGACAAATAAGTGATGAGCATTTCTCGCTATAAAAGCCATTTACTCGGATGATTAATGGCGGTTGATGATTAATTAAGAATTTCTTGTAATTATACCCACACGATAAAATTTCCAACAATATTATAAACTCTAAAAATTACCTATATCCGTATATCGTATCGAAAATAGAAGTCGATATGTGTATACAGTAAGACAAAGATCCCATGCGTTTCAAATAAAAAGTATACGGTAAAATTGAAAATTTGCGAATAGCGTTTTAATCATCCATTAAAATTAGTATCTTGGGAATGAATTTGGGTCAACGAGGGAGCGGTGCGGTGAAAGTAAAATCGATAAATTAAGTAAAGCTGATTTAAAATTGGATGCGTTTAAATTTCGTATATATAATCGTGGTAAACATTGGTGACCCGTCACACAGAGCAAATACAAACAAAAATTCATCGTTGTTGTAGGGGTGATTTGATGCGTGTGTAATATGCTTGCGCGTCGAGGTGATACGAAATCGGTTCATTGAATGAATACACGCAAATAGAGAAGGACAAATGGGGCAAATGTTGGATAGGTGGTGAAATAAGAAAAGGAAGCTTTTTATAACGGGGCTCGTAAAATTTTTATGCGTCTGACCCGACGCGCTTCGTAACTCGCATCTTTTTATGAGGTTGTAACGCGATATTCTCTCACGAGCAAAACCTTCCGAGTGAGCTTTATGCTATTTTTGACCTGAAAAAAAAAACGCACTCGAGAGCCTCGCTCTGAGCGCTAATTAAGCAAATTGTACACGAAAAAAGGGGGTAAAAGTTATGAAGTTGATCTTAGGTGCATACGTATACAAATTCGATGCTGGAATACAGTTTTCTCTGCGAGTCTTTGTCAAGCAAGGTTGTGTGTTTTTTAAATTTCAGTTACTCGATGGATTTGCTTTAATGGTAAATATAATAGTGTCGAATATATAGTGCAAAGAACTAAAACAATTCGTATCCAACGCTTCTAATTCACACGAACTTCTTTCAGTACTTCACTGATTTGAAACGCTTAATTATTACATTGGGTCTGTTTATAGGTTTTAAAAAGCTTTTAATTACCAAAGTTACTAATAAGATTACATGTAAAATTATTATCGATATAGTTAATTTAACTTTCTAATAGAATGCTTTTAATGAAACTTTATTCACTCAGTTTTAAACTAGAAGTCTTTAAATAAAGTGGCTTTCTAATCGACGACTCGTGTATTTTTTTTTTATCTCATTTACATAGTAAAATCAAGATATAAGGTATTTACAAAATTAACGATACTTTAATCTTAATATTTAGTAAAACAATCGATGTATTATATTATATTCTACAAAAATGTTTTTCTGTCGCTTATAAAATAAACGGCTTTTCACGTTTATTGATTTTTCTTTGTAGCGAATTTTGACGAAAAAAAATAATATTTCATAAAATACATCACACGTTTTATAAAGACTAAGTGAAATAATAAATTAAAAAATTCTTTTCCTAAATACAATGATTTTATTCTTAATTTTAAGGTTAAAAACAATTGACATTAAAGAACGATCGGAAATCTAATGTATTAAGGGTGTATATATATATATATATCGATAGAGACCTCCAACGTAGAAAATAATAAAAGCGGAAAAAAAAGAGAATATTGAATGGAGCCCGTAGGTGCAAACTGCGTTCTAAATAGTTAACGATTTTACGAGTGCCCTCGTAGAAAATGAGAAAATCCCGAGGAAAACCGAGAATCCAGGAACGTAAATAACGTAAACCCTCGAAATTCGCGGTCCACGTAATGAATGCTCCAGAATTCTCGGAACCCTCGATACCTCACGCACGAATACCCTTCCGCGGGGTTCGTGATTTTTCGTGACCGGGTCGGAGAATTTAGGGCGAGCGCGGTGAATGGAGGCTTATAGGGCAGGTCCGCGTCCTCTCCTTCACTCCCGTTATCTGGAGCAGTCGCATTCGCTCTGTATCCGCCGTGTAGCGCTCGTAGTACTGTCGTATTGATCTTCCGTGGCGGCTGCCGGGTTGCTGCCGCTACGTTACAATGGGGTGAAATACTCGTGGACGACGAGAGGAGGGAGGAGGGAGGAGAGAGGAGTGAGAGAGAGAGAGAGAGATGAAATTCTCGACCGGGAGAGGAAAACAAGGATGGCGAGGATGGAAATAGAGGATGTAGATCCTCGTGATAGCTGCGTGTGCAGAGAGGGAGCTTAGGAGCTTTGTCTTTTCGATGCTCTTTCCTTTTCACTTTAGGTTTTCCGTTTGTTCTAGCTTTTGCTAAGCTGATGGATATTTTCTCTTTTTCAAATTTGTCTTGTTGGTTTTGCGGAAAATGTTTACGTTGACGGAGTTTTCGGTAATACGCCCTTTAAAATTAATGTCGCGTACTGTACACTAAATTATATATGTGAAACTAAAAATGATCGTTTATATCAAGATATTATATTCTATACTTTATTTTTGACTATCTTAATCGTCTAAGAAATTCATTTTTGTTAAGTAAACGTATATATAAATTAACGCAGTATTGTATAATTAAAATAGCCTCGAAATACGTATCATATCGGTTTCGTTAAATTAATACATGTGTTATAAATATAATTTCTTGTACAAATAAAAGTTTAAAATTAATATAATGCTGCTGTGGTTGAATTCAAGTATCCCTCGTATCTTTTTATAACACTCAACACTTTCATGAAATTCATAGGATACAAGATTAATCAACCTGACAAAACTTTCAAATTTATTACGATTTCTAAATAAACAAACTAGATACAGTTATACATAGAATCTATGTATATAGTACATGTCACAGTAATTTAAAGTGCAAAAATAGTTAGACCAATTTAAAATATAACATTTAGTAATTCATACATGTTATATAAATACGTATCTGTTTATATATATATATATATATATATGCAACTTTAAGCCAATAATAAAAATCGATCAATAAATCAATCACATGAAAAAGCAATAATTCTGATGTGTATATATATATATATATGAGAAAAGGTTAGTCTAATATTTACTCAACTCTTGTTCTCGCATCGGCTTGCCCATTTATTTTTCTGCCATTTATATCGCAAACTCTTGTTCCTTTTACTCCGATTTATGCCAGTTTTACGCCGTTCTCTCGTCTATTGCCGTCTATTATCCGTCCGTCCTCGTCTTGTTATAGGCGTTGAATCGCTCGCTCAAAGTGCCAAACCGCACCGCTGGACGCGCGCCCCGCTAATCCTTTCTGCAATCAAATTTTCACATACCCGCTGCCGACAGATTGACGTAGCTTTGTGCCCCCAAAAATTCTTTTACGATCGCGTGCCATCGGATAGTGTGTATGTGTTATATCCCAACCTTTTTTTTTTGTTTCATTAAATTAGTTGGTGTATACAACTGTTATATATTTTCGTAATGTTCCACTGTAAATTACAGCGATTATTGGTAAATATACTCGTGTAACTTTAATAAGAAGAGATAATATCGATAATAAGATAATATAAAATCAAAAGATTGTTGTGTCATCTGCAATCGCGTCATTAAAAATTTTGCATCGATTCCAGTTTGTAAAATATTAAATAATGCTTATAATATCAAGCAATGCACATAATCATAAAGATGATCTTTCCAGAAAAGTATATGTCTATACATAACTAGGAATTGATATTTACGTCGAGAACCTTATACCATACTAATTAGGAAATCTTCAGGAAGCTTTAATAAGAATAAAAGAGTGAGAATATTATAAATCGCCAATACATCGAGTGATGCACACGCTGAAATAAACTGAATCACCGTATATAGGGTGGCAAGAGACTCAGCTTAAAAGTCAAAAGCGACAGATCGTGAAAGTCGAAAGTCCGCGTTCGTAATACTTGATTTTATAAGCCTGTCTCGCCACCGCAGACGCGTAACGAGCTAATTAGAGGCAAAAGAAGAGACGAATACATTTTACTCTATACTCAGATAACCGACGTATATATACAAATAATTGCATTCGGTACTTTTTTTTTTATTATCAGCGTTTGGGTTATCGTTCACGAGACGCTTGAATGAATAACATTCGGAATATTGATGTATTCTTGACATTTATTATAGAAAAAATTATCAGGAAAAATACTGTTTTTTAGTTTGTAAGCTTCGTAAAAGAAATAAAGAAAAAAAACGGAGGATAATGGAATATCTTGCGTGTGAAACGTAAAATTTGAAGAATTTTACACGCTTACATTTTGTGTGACATAGAGTATAAAATTGGGATATAAAGGCTGTGTATGAGAATTTAAGGTCACGCATACCACGTGGACACGCGTATTGTAGTTCTATTAATTGCTTAGTGTTATACTTATCATTATCAATGTTAATGTCGTTACAAAATTGTGTATGGTATTTCTAACTAATTAAAGAATTTTCATGCAAAAGAATAATTTATATGGCTGTGACGCATAAATATGTAAACTAAGAATTTCGTCGATATCAGTAAACATTCTTTTTCCATATTAATGCCACGCTTTTTTATTTATCTTAACAACAGTGTATATTTATTTATCTTAACAACAGTCTTTTCACAATAAACTTAAGATTATTTTTTTTTTTGCATAAATGTAAAAATACTAAATTTCTAACGCGCATATACACTTTATGAATTAGTTGTATAGTAAATTTGAAAGACTGTAAATATAGAACCACAATTTCATAATCTAAGCGAAACGCTTTATGACTATTACTCAGGAATATACAATTAGTTTTTCATGAAATACTGTCGGTCATCTTGTTGTCGAAAAAACCAAAACCGGTTTGTCTTTAGTTTATATTTACTGTACATAATTTTTACATAATAATCATGTATTCTTTATGCATAGTTTATGCTAAGAAATGGAAATGTAGTAATGAAAAATAGACGCTAAATTAATTAATTGATTGAATTACATTGATTTTTATAATTGCTTAATTTTAAAAAAAGGTGTGTAGACTATTTTAATTTTTGTAAGTTTCAACAGGCTTTTTACAGATAGAATCGAATATGAGGATTAATTTAATGAATCAAAAGTTCACTTTTGTAAGGGATTATTAAACATTGACCAAATGTTCCTGATGCGTGAATGATATTTTTCAAAACTAAATTAACAACTGAAAGTTATTATATATAATTATTTATTGTAATCGTACTCAATGCACTGCACGAAAAAGTAATTTAATAGATAATAGACTTATGCCATTTGTATACTGATTCTGGTACTAATAAATACTAGTAGTCTTATAACATTTTTAATAACGTTTGGATTGTCAAACATTTATTGATATGTTTCAAATTTAAAATAAAATTTTGTTTTGCTGTTTTTTACTAACCGTGGAAACCAAATGTTATTATTTTTCTGAACAAGAATTTCATAGATTTCAAAAAAATTTTCGTGCACAACATTGTGTTTATTACTCGTAGAAAAGGAATGATAAGTTTTTGTGGTCAGAAGATTCTATTTATAGCACTATGTTTACGAAATTATAAGAAATGAAATAAACTGTAAAAATTAGTATGATACTTATATAAAGAAATATAAACATTCTATTTAATTTCATTTGAAAAAATTTAAATTTTCTCATTGTTTAAGAATTATTAATATGTATTTACATATTTAAATTATATATACATTATATACAGATACATGAATTTTTTATGTATATACTCTATACGCATTAACAATATACTTGACTAGTATGCAAAAATATTATACATAAATCGATTAAATACTTATCAAATTAGTAAATATTATATTAGAAAAATTACAATTGCTAAATTCATTTATAAGATATTCAAAAATTTTAGTTGATCAGATTATTCTGACGATTAAAGCGTATAAAACATATATTTTGAAATTCTTTAACATGCAACACCTGTTTGGTTAAGGTCATATTACGGTCAAGGAAAACCGATTTTTTACTTGCAATAGTACCCGGACAATCTAATACAAATTTAAGGTAGAAATAAATCTTTATTGTTTACATATTTACTCGTCATTCTGCCCTTCGTAAATCGGTTTTATCATCGATTTTGGATATCTAAAATACAATATCTAAACATCACTTTTTTTTCAAAATTTTTATAGTTCTATATATTCAGTGATTATTCAAAATTGATTGTTTTTACATCGACAATTTTCGTAGCGATACTTTGAATAAAAAAAAAAAAACAACACCACAACATTAACGTTGTAGACTAATATAACAGGTTAAATTACGTAATAGTATAAAAATTTCGTTATAGTTATTTCGTCTGTCAGTTGTCAAACATCGGCTATACGAGAGAGCTTGCAACCACACCCCGTAAACGTACGAGGGTGGTATATAGCCCCCCCCCCTCCCACACTCTCTATATACATATATATACGCGCGAGAATCTCACCCTCGTCGCTCGTGGAAAATTAGGTCATCGCGATCGCGCATGGCATTCGGTCTAACCTGCCGCGACGGCCTTGCCTCGGCAATGTCGGGAGTGCTCGCACTCTCTGTATACGCGGAGCGGTAACAGCACCACCACCAGTGTCAGTCCTGTGCGTCCGAGTACGTCGCGTCGTCGCTACCTCGAACCACTCCATTGATTTCATTGGTCAAAGGACGACGCGTTATCCTCCGTCTATTCTATACCAATGGGTACAACGTGGGCTTACTTGTCGTTATATGTGAAAATCACGTGATCCTCATTCATTTACCGATATACTGCCATGCTTATATTTTGACGGCGCGCGCCCGTGTGTGTGTGTGTACGTGCACAGTCCAATGAGCGAGACAGTCAGATGGAGGTTAACTCAAAATAATGCTAAACTTTAAGAATCGAGCTTTTTTTTATAAGACGAAATTCAATGTGCCGTTGAAAGGAAATAATTATTTTTATAATACGAGATCCAGGATTAATTGAGTAAGTGTAGACAATTATAAATTTTGTTAAATTCTTTTTATTTTGTTTGGAAATGCATTAATTCAAATATAGTATATAAGAAAGAAACAGATTAATGTGAAAATAAATAAATATTTACCGTAATTACCATTTTACTATAATAACTAAACCATAATTAATTAATTATATCTTATCTTTGTAATTATATCAACTATTTATACATTTCGATAAAATACATTCTTCAAAATTACTATGCACTTTATTTTAAAACTGCAATATTGTAATTGACTGCTTTTAATCGCGGTATAATTTATTTAATTCTGTGAAAACTATATACAATGCGTTACGATGCAATCAATGTCGAATACACGCATTCGCGAAACGCGTCGAATTAAAAAAAGGAATAAAGGAAAACACTAAAAAAGAAAAAAAAAACTTTAAATTTAATCTATTTACATAACAACGGTCGAAAAACCTTCTCTTTAAATTGCAAATAAAATCGACGAGATCGGAGCACGATAAGCGCGCGCGGACAAAATTGATTCCACCGAGAATTGATTTCAAAGTTTGTCGTCTGCGCTCGAGGGCAACTATACATACAGCCCGTCGAAACACACGATCGACGACGGAGCCAGAAAGAAATGATAAACCACAGATGTGGGCTCTCTCACGATATAAGGAAATGCTCGCCGGAAACTGAAAAGCGGTATATAGTTTATATATATATATATATATATATACATCGGAGTTAACTTCGAAAGAAATAGAAAACACCCACGTGGAATCAAAGCGACTCCCCCAGGAGATGTCGAGGAACGGTAAAAATTTTTCAAGAAGTCGGCCGAGATTTTTCGCGATACGGGAAATTGCGATCCTTCGGCCAGGCAATAGATCTCGCCGAGACTTGGCTCCGAGGCTCGAAGGCCACGTGTATTTTTAACTTCGAACAGCTTCCACGCGACGGATTTTGTATGTGTGTGTGTGTGTGCCGTACGTCTGCGAGGGCGCTGTTAGGATCAATACACCTTGTTTTCTCGGTCTTTGTTATATCGGACTCGCTAAGACAAGGCGAACAACATTTTTCTCTAATGTAACCTTAAAATCTCATTTTTTTTCTTAGGCTTCAATTCGTTACTCGGAGGTAGTCGATGAATATACTCATTAATAATTTTTCGCTCATTATGTCAAATCTAGCATTATATAAGTTCATTATTAATACATTAAAAAACTGATATATTCGAGCATTGTACTTTCAATTAAAACGTAATATCAATTAATCTTATACTATGTTGCTTAGTCACTGCTGCATCAGTAACTAATACTGAAAAATACAAAATTAATTTACTTTCCTGTACTTATTTAGTATTGTACTGAACTACGAATTTTATGGAATGAAAATTTGAAAAGTTCCATCAATTAGTTTTTAGTCGGTTAGTTATAATTTCTACACAAAGTTTTTTCTAATGAAATTTTATAAACCGAAATTCATAATTAGTCTACTCAAATAAAACTGTAATTAAATAATTCAATAATTATTTAATTCAATCAACTTCCAACATTCCAAATTTCGCTACACACTATCAAATTAGTTATTTAATTGTATTATACAAAAATATATATGTACATGCTTGTGTTCGTAATTACTCATGAATAAAATTAAAATAAATAAAGAATTCGTCTCTGAAATAATTTTAATTTTTGTTAGTAAATGTCCCTAGTAGAATTTTGAGCATAATTGAAACGGTTTTTAAGCCAGAAAATGACGAATTAGCATAAAATGCTCAAAATATGATCCTAATATGATCAAATTACAAATTTTGTCTAACCTTAAAATGCTCAATTTCTACTAGGGGTGTTGCTTAATTCAATTTGTTACGAAACGACGAATGCGAGCTTAGCGTAGAAGCATCAACATATGTATAGTACATAGTATGATGTATGTGACCTACATTACTAATATTAAAATTATACCCACACACAGACACATACACATACACAGGCTCTTTCGTGAATTAAAACGCGTTCGTAAAAAAAATAAATATTCAGTTTATACAAGTAAATAAAATAAAAACAAGTGCCTTTATTACATTTAAATTTGTTCGATAAATTTAATACAATTCATTGTAACGTATATTTTAAGTTATTTCAAAGTAATTAAAAATGAATAAATTTGGTTATTTTTTAAGATAAACTCAATGTGCTTAACGTACGTATTAAACAATAAAATTATTACGTATCAGTAATTTAAAAGACGCAAACTAAAAATATGCGAAATATTACAAACGGTAAATTTTTAAATTCATCGTACGTGTACCGCATCATACCCAATTCTGATTACACCTATAAATTATGAAAGTAAATAATAAATTTAATATTTCTTAAGAACATATGAATTTTTACTTGGCATATTACTTTATAAGACAATCCAAATGTTTTAATATTCAAAATTATTTATAGTTATTATATTTGTATTAAAAAGATCAATAATTCGATTACGGAAATAAAAATGATGCATTAGGTACAAAGAATGCAAAAATAATTTTTAGAATGACATATATAACATTTGTAATTATTGTCATATCAATGAGGGAGTTACAAAAATGCTAAATGAGGTACTTATACAATATGAAAGATAAATTAATTATAAAAGACGAAAGAATCTCTCGAAAGACATGCATTTTGAAAAACTAAAAAGAAAGTCAAGCAAATTGTATACTTTAACCTAGTAGTAAAAATGCAATTGCCCCAAAATCCATATATCTACACATTTATTTAAAACACTCGGTCTTGAAGAAGCTGTGAAAAATTATTGATTTTTTGTTTGCATTCTTCTGGAAGAAGGCACTTCCTAAAGTTTCTTACCTTAAGGTCAGGAAAAACAGATGTGTGGGAGTTTTTAACTTGTTATTAGGTTTCACAAGTTGCAGAATACGGCAATTGAACACTTTTTTCCGTCACTTGAAAAGTTTCACTTTGAGAAGAACAGAAAAATACGTCGTGGAAATCGAAAGACGGAAAATTGTTATGCCGAGACATTCTCTGAAGAATTCTGAATCAATGGATGTCACTTTTCCGAGTTTCTTATCTTACTTTTTAAGATTAAGTATTATAAAGTCCTTTTTTAAAGTATATAATTTTCATGGAAATGAATTTAGGTATAGTCACATTTTTCACGAATTGTTTTGCTCCTTTATTGCTTACACAGCTTCATTATTTTTTTAAATAATTCATAGTACTTTAATTATTGAATTTATTGTAAACTATATATTAGAATTAAATTATTAACGAACAATAGATATGGTAGAAAATGATATATTCATTTAATTTAAAACTTGATTCAATACAACATGAATACATAAGATGAAGTAAAAATAAATGTATCGCGTTAGAACGAATGTAATGTTTAGTCTCCATTTACGAAATCAAAGGAAAAAATAAAAAAAGGAATAAAAGAAAGGACCGGAGCCACTATGTTGAGTAAATTAATTTCCAATATGCGTGATCTCACTCTCATTGCGACACAACGATGCGAGGAAGCAATTTCACTTTGGTTAGGGTGCGAAATTATGCGCAAAGGTCGTGTACGATCGTGTCGTCTGCTTTCGAATGACACGTTTCGCTCGGTTACTCGAATCGACGGCCGAGAAAGACAATTTATGAGGTGCTCCCCGTTCCATGTCGATGGTAGCCCCTCCTCGTTATTCTCTTACCATCGATCGCAAACCTCTCTCTTTTATACTTATTCTAACTTCTCTTAGATTTCATATTCGTAGTAGTGTTTTTTTACACTCTCTCCGTCTATTTGCATCACACACGCAATATTAGTTTAACCACTTTAATTCCAAGTCTTTTGTCTTTTTTTATACATTACCTTTAAAGCTTTTATTGCACTTTCTCTTAATCTAGCGCAGTTTGTGGTTTAACAGCATCTACTAATATTTCCAACGAATTGTCACACTTTATCGTGTTATGGTATATGAAAACAAACTTTCGTTACTTTACCAAACGAGTTGATCAATTAGTGTTTGACATAATAATCTTTATAATAATTATCATTTTATTTAATGCTTATAGATAAATCTATCTTTTATTATATTTTGATTAATCTTTATATTAATTGGTCTGCGTACTTATTTCATAATCGGTTTTCAATATTTTTCTGTTCCCGTGATAAGAAAACGAATTCTTTTATTCGGTGTATTTTCTCAAAGTCTTCTTTTTCAAGACAACTCCTTTCTTCCGCGGGTTTCGGTTCATGTCCTCTGATGAATCTCATTGAGCATGGAGACTTAAACAACCATGACACATACACACACACATATATATATATAACGAAAACAAAGCTCTGGTGAAAGGATCAGTGTGAAAAAATACACACATACAACACCAGTTACCACTGGAATGTCGCTTGGGAACCAAAAAAAAAAAAAACAAGCCGATTGCGAAAAAAAAGAATAAAGATGGCTTTCTTGGGTGACGCCCAGGAATCTCTTCTCGCGGAGCGACTTTCGACTTCCGCAATTGCCGAGAAATTGTTTCCACGCGGTCGAAGTAGAATTATTAAAGACCAAGGGTTGGTGGAACGCGGAACGTTGGAGGTCGTAGAGGGGAGGGTCATGTTGCAGATTACGGCACTTTCAGCACTCAAGGCTCGAGTGACATTAGATGGAATTGGTGTTAATCTTCTGCAGGAATTCACTTTGAGTCCCGTGGAATTTGTCGAGAGTACGCGACCTTTTTCCCTGGTGGAAGGTGTTCAGGGTTTTTGCACTACTTACGCTTATAGTATATTTACGCTTTCGATAAACGAGGTGCATTTCCTAACCAGTTATTATTTACTTGGCACTTCTAAGTGCGTACAAATTAAATTTACATTGTATATACGTTGCTTTCGTCGACGCGCGTTCACTCGTATACTTTTAACATTGACTCTCCGCGAAACTATGAAGTCGGTAGATCAGTCGAAAATACCGCTAATATATGTAAACTTAATTTTACGCGCGAAATCGGGAGCGTAACAACAATATACACCGTAAGGTACCCAATTGTTGATCATGAACCAATTTCTGATCAGTGTATTATTTCAATAAAATAATAAGATTTACATAAATCTAAACGTTGCTACGCACAATTTGAAGGTTAAACAATCAATAATTGGTTAGTAGACTTAAATAGAAAGTGGTGTATGTACCGAAAATTTACTGATCAGAAATTGGTACTTCCCGCTTTTTTTTCTTAGATTGTTGCTTACTTTACAAATGGCAGCTATTTTGTTTTTCTGAGATGGCTAAAAGGAAGTTTAATACTTATACTTTCTGCATACGTCAAAATATATACACTGAGAAAAATGAAATAAGAAAAATTACTATATTTTATAGTAATGGTGGGACATACTTCGATTATCGTAATTTTTGCTATATTTTGTAGTAATTTTTGTTATAATTTTTATAAAAATGACTATGTACATAGGAAAAATTGCTATAAAATATAACAAAAATTACTACAAAATATAGCAAAAATTACGATAGTCGAAGTAGGTCCCACCATTACTATAAAATATAGTAATTTTTCTTATTTCATTTTTCTCAGTGCACAATTATTAGCCTTTTTAACATAAAATTATTCTATGAACGTACAGATTTGCCTTAATTGATCAACAATTGGGTATGTGACGGTACGTTAGTATAATTCGAGTAAACGAAACATACGTATATGAAAAGTGAACAAATTCACTACACTACAATGATTTCTCGACGAGCGTGAAATATCGAGAGCTATAAAAGATTCCACGGAATATTTAACGGGATGAGAAGAAAAATGACGTACCTCTGGATTAAAAAGGAGTACTGAAAACCCTTTGAAATATCGGAAGCAGCGAAAAAGGGAGCAAGGAATACAATGGATCGCGTTTCGACGGCGACGTCCGATTAGACAGACTCTGCGTCAACGAGGCAAATGGGAACCAACCGTTTCCCACCCGTCGGGTGTCGTCGTTGCAACGCCACCCGATTAATCGACGCTTTGACGTCTGCACGCACACGTGTTCACGCCTCGTCTGATCATGTCGCCTATACAAAATATACACATATACATATACCAGAGTATGCCACACGAATGCGTTCCTAAGAAACCATAGATTACCTAACTTGCTTTATTAATTGAACTGTCGCTGCAAACAACTAATACCGTTGATATATATATACTTGTAAAGACATGCAGTTGGTATTTAAAATACGTTAATATTAAAGTCTGAAATTTTTTTCTTATCAAATGTAGCGTAGGTGTATATAACGTTCACGTGTTACAACTTTATTATAAGTGCTGCTCACGACAACGTTATCAAATTTAATATGCGTTGTAAAAATACATTATCTTTCATTATATTTATTCTTCGCATCCGTAATATCCATACTTGTATTGTGAAACATGCAACACTTAATCCTTTTTTACCTAATCTCGGTAAATTATCTCTTTATACACCGAATTTATATAAGTATTCGACAATACAAATGTTACGAACACGTAATATTTTTTCCCCCCCAGATAAGAATCTAATCCATTTCGCTCAGACACTGTTATATTTTATGCTTCATTGTCGCCATTATCCTCTTTTCCTCTTCGACGAAAAGTAAAAAAAAAAAAAAAGGTTACCTCTCACACGAGGTTTCGCCGCGCGAAAAATGTATAAACGCAGCCTCTCTTTTTTTTCCCATAGCGTTCGTAATTTTTGCGCAGTTTCTTGGAATTTTCTCGGTTACCGTCATTCTTATCTCGCTCAAAGTATATAACCATTATCTGATGAGGAAGGAGGTTATCTTGACGAGGAATCGTGCCGAAAATAGACCGAGTGTATTCACCATTGGGTTCCTATACCTCTATCAAGCGACACATGAGATTTTATACTTATGTACGTTTCGGATCAGATACTTGAAAATTATTAAAGGACATAAAGCACCCTTGTTTATTGGACAGTTCCATTGATTATTACACGTTGTCCGATATATTTGTCTTGTAGTGGAAAAAATTCCAATTAACAGAATCTTGTCAAGTTTACAAATATTTATAACGTTATCGTTTCAAAACGTTTGAAAAAACTACAATTATCCAATGCATTAATTTTTTAAATTATTGTTATAACATATTTATACCATTTTCAAGTACTTCCCTTTTTTGCGTTATAATATGATTCTTTACAAAGTATACGTTCCACTTTTAATTAATAATTTATCTTGTTAGCCGAAGCCTATAACCTTGAATCTCTTTAATGATATTAACAACAAAGTATGGCACATTGTGTCTCGACATTATCGATCTAAACCAAATAACTCGAATAGATATAAATAGAATCAAAAGATTGTCATATTTTAAAATTTTTCGAACTTATTTAATCAGATTTACATTATTGTTCTATAGTGGAAAATATTGTAATTAAAGAAACTTTCGTAGGTTCAATTTGCCACTATGTTTTATTTATTATATTCATTTTGTATAGCATACTAGGACGTTACGTAACAAAGTAATAAAGAGTAAATAATTCAAACTAGAAATAAAAATATAAATTGGCAATATAAAGGTCAAATCTGCACATTTGAGCTATAACTCGATGAATCACTGCGCGAGGCGGTCAATGATCTACGTCTAACTAACCAGTTTCGTACTGTTTCAGCTTTTGACTGGAATACCGTCGCAATTGATTCGAGGAGCCGCGAGCGATCGGGCAACAGCCTGAACGCCCAACCATAACCAGCTGTACGAGGAGCCGCAACGGCCGACAGCGCCGTTCCCAAGTCAACGCGTCGAAAATCGTACCCACCAGCCCGAAAATTCTTCTCTCGAAGCCCAAAATGCACATAGAGGTGCAGGTGGCGCTGAACTTTGTGATATCGTACCTGTATAACAAGCTGCCTCGACGGCGCGTCAACATATTCGGCGAGGAGCTTGAGAAAGCCCTGAAGGACAAATTTAAGGGTCACTGGTACCCGGAGAAGCCGTTCAAGGGATCGGCGTTCCGATGCCTCAAGACCGGCGACCCAATCGATCCGGTTCTCGAGCGCGCCGCTAAAGAGAGCGGTGTGCCCATCCAAGACATCCTCGAGAACTTGCCCGCCGAGCTTGCGGTCTGGGTCGATCCGGGTGAGGTGAGCTATCGCATCGGCGAGACCAGCCAAGTCAAGATTCTCTACTCTGAGAGTGCCGACCCTCACGATGAAAGCTCGGCCGATCGCGAGGTTACCAAGACCTTCAACCCCGAAGCTCAGTGCTTCCGACCGATCGAGGCCGTCGGCACCTCGCTCAGCGGGTTGAGCCTCAGTCCAAAGTCCACCTCGCCCTTCCCGAGCTCAATGGCGAGCACCACGAGTAACGGATCGGCTAATTGTAATCAACAGAATGGCCATGGCTCGGGATCCTCGTCCGCTCCTTCACCCACGCCGTTGACCAACTCGTTCAAGGGTTCCCCCAGTCCTGTGGCAGCGTTCATCCCGAGGATCACGGCACCCTTGACTTTCACCACCGCTACATTCGCGCAGACCAAGTTTGGCAGCACCAAGCTTAAAACAAGTAGCAAAAGGGCTAACAGGTACGTTATTCTCGACAAAATTTCTTTCTTTTTTCACAATAATCTATCGCTACGTTTTTTCAATTTTATTTTCGCTCCTTCTTGCTTTAAATCTATTTCGCAAAATACGGTCTTGGCATACAAAAGAGAAATAAATTTCTCTTCGTTTAAACTAGGCCAAATTTACTTTATAGAACAAATTCAATTGCCAATAGTTAATTTGTGGTATTATTAATATTAAAAGTAATTAAAAGGATTTTCAGTTTTGTTGATTGTATTTCGATACTTACAACCCAAAAATTATAACTAAGATATTGAACTAAAAATCTGAAAAAAATTCAATTATAAAATATTTTTTTAATTGTTTTATTGATATATAGATATATATTTACAACCTAAATATCCTAAATTGTTTAAAACATGCCTAAGGGACTGTCGTTAACGAATTTTCCAAAAATTAATTCTTGTTTTTTATAAAATAATATAAAAAATGATCATTTTCTGAGTTTGACATATCCTTAATCAATGTAAAAATATTTGAAGATCCAAATAGATTGTAATACGTTATATTTAATTCAACTAGAAGTATAAATCAATAAAGCTGAGAATGTATTTTATTTCCATACTATATAGATTTTGATAATATTCATTATTTAATATTTGTTTAAACTGTTACAACTTTAAAGTATATGAAATAAATGAATGATGGAATAAGAACTAATCTATATTGAAAGTGTTGGAATTGATAAGTTCTGATAATCGATGATAATCGCGCAAGATCGAACGAGGTGACTAATCTCGACATTGTCCTTTGTGATGTTTAGGATGTCACCGACCGAGTTCTCGAATTACATAAAGCAGCGCGCGATGATGCAGCAGATCCATCATCACCACCATCACGGGCAGCAGCAACACCAGCAGCCCGGCGGGCAGGGACCGCAAACCCCCGGTGGGCTACCCGTCTCTCAAAGCTCGCCGAACAGCCGGAGCCTCTCGCCCGGTCTCGTGAACGGACATACCCAGCACGCCGACCCGAGCGCCTACTTCTTCCATCAGACTCCTCCCCCGGCTTACCACCCACAGTTCCCACGACACAACATCTTCGACTCGGCGAGCTCGCACGGTGACTACATTGCGGCAGCCGCAGCAGCAGCAGCGACCGACCTCTTCAGCGGAGCGAAATTCCCATCGTCGTACCTCGACCCAGGCACGATCGGTCACCAATTTTACGGAGGTGCGACGAACGCCGGGGTGACCGGGGCCACGCAAACCAATCCGAGCGCCCTCGGGCCGATCGGCTCGGTGACGGGTGCGGCTGGTGCCACCGGGACTACCTCGACCGCAACGCAACAGCAACAACCGGACAAGACCGCTCTCGTCGATGGATTGAACAACTTTGGACTGGGATCGGTGACGCCATACCCGGCCAACAATTATCAACACCTTCTCGTCGCCAATTAATACAGGACGACGATCGGCGGGGGCCTCTCCACCCTCAGACCTTCATCCGTCGCGTGATTATGATAGAATGGGGCGCACACCCACACTCAACACCTCAAACATCTGACACACCAGACACGAACACCCCTCACGCGGAGAGGTATTTCGGCTCTTCTCGCGACGCCTCGTCCTAACTTCTCTGTCGTTGTGCGATACCCTCGTAGGCTACATCCAATTATTACTACTACCGTTACTCCTGATACTAGTACTACTTCTACTACTGCAACTACAACCACAACTACTACTACAACTACTAATACTACTACTACTACTACTATTAGTACTACTATCACTACTACTACCTCCGAATCAAAGAAGGCAGCTTTCGTTCCCCAGACCTCGAATCCCCTGTCGTCATCGTGCACAACGAGCAAGCTCAGCAGGCATCACGCTTCTTCGGACATCGACTGCGCATTATCCAAGGCTATATATGTATTAGAACCACGTCGAACGTTTTCGTACTTCGCGTTTCTTTTTTTACCGTTCACCGAAACAACGAGAAATTGGGTTCGATCGTCGCGTACACGAGTCATTCTCAAAATACCGTACCGACGTATCCATACCCATTCTCTCGTGCAAGCTCGCGAAATATCTTTCACTAATTATTATTAATTTCCTTCAAAACGCAAAACGCCTTTCAATAGCTCGGGTAAAGAAAAATTTTGTCTGTAACATTTATAACACGCGAATGACGTTCACGAAGCGAGCGACGCCCGAGTACACGTGTATACATTGAGCAAAAGTTTACCTTCGCTTCGTGAACGATCGAAGTACGAGAACGCTTGATCAATTCGTCGTGAGGAAGAACATCACCGCGCGCAACGAGCGTTACCGCTTGCGGGAATGCATCTCGCGTTTGTGTAATAACTATATAGGTGTAGGCGAGGACGAGTGCGTACGGAGAACGAGTAAATACGAAAAAACAAAATTACTACACGACGAGACCCACGCGTTGGGGACGCGCTCGAATTACTGTGCGTATACGTACATGCGTGTTTGTCACGAAGTGTTGCCCGGGTTGTATATTTATCTCGTGCACTACTGGAGAAAACAAACAAATAAAACGAAACAAAAACTAGCGAAAGAAGGTATATTTCGTAAAAACACGTAATTTGTTCGCCATCATCCGCAATAGGTAGACGAGTGTAACCGTGAGAATACGCGATATATACGAACGAGGCGAATAAATAGAGCGGACCAAATGGTGACACCCATCGGGACAGATACGCACGTACGCGACGATAATATTTAGACACAAATATTGAGGAGAATTAGTGAGATGGAAGAGATAAATAATAATGATAAAGATCATGTAACAAATGACTATAGATAAAGACGAGAAGTTACGAGTAATAGAGAATAAATACACACACCAGATACAATTGATATAATAAGATATGTATATGTACATATCTATATATATATGTAGATATATACATGTATATATATATATATATACATATATATATATATAAAAATGATCGAGGTGTAATAATTTATTTTTTCACGAAATAATAGCTCAGAGAGAGAGAAGAATAAACGGGAATATATCTTGTAGAGCCTATGTATATTATAATTGCGCGATAAAATGACGTGGCGTACGCTTCGCGCGACCGTAGTTTTTGCGAGTTGCTCTTGGCGTCGCTACGCCGACTCGCCGTTCAGTAACGATCTTAACATTTTATTTTTATAATAAACGCAGTAGACGTAGAGTGTGAGAGGGAAAGAATGAGGGAGAGCAAGTGAAATATTGTGTGCGAGAAGGAAAAACGTGTTCGTTAGCAACGTAAGTGGCGCTGTTGTACCTTTATCCATCCCAGCCCTCCCTCAACTTCACCCAGTCCCTTGCACAACTCGTTCTTCCATTGTTGACCCGAATCATCGTTCCTCCGACCCACGCTTTTCGTCCTTCGGTTTCAATTTCTGTGAATCCAAAATTTTGTGTCCCACATTTCGTTCGCGTCTCGTTTATCGAGCGGTTCCAGAAATTCGAGATACGATAACTCTATATGTTCGTGTAAGATAAAACCCGGAAAAACGCGTACACGCTCACACACAGATACACACACAGACACACACACGCGAGCGCGTCAACTATATGCATTCGCTTAAATACCCCTGTCGAACGGTTAGAAACAAGAAAAGAAACGATTCTTGCCAACGCATCCGAGCCACGGGGAACCAGGAAAACAAATAAACATTTAATCAAAAGCTGATGAAAAGAACGATATACGGGTCGAGCGAACTAGAATATTTCGGAGTGTATAGACGTCGTAGGCGCGTTTATCAATCCTGCGGTAACAGTACGAGGAAGGGTAGAAAATCGAGCGACGGGAAAAAAATGATTGAATTAAACATTGGCATACGTACGCATTTGATTGTAAATTCGGAGAGAAAATTAACTAACCAGTTGAATTCGCACCTCCTCCCTTCTTTCCACCGTCCCTCGACTAGCCAGGAAAACCAAAGTCCACTCGAAGACTCGCTATGTAATAACGTTCGTCTGGAAAAGAAAAAGAAAAGTAGCTACACGATGGACAACAAGCGCTTTTTCTTTCGTACGCCTACGACTATGCGCGTTAGATAATCGCCGTTACGTCGAAGAAAGTCTTCGCCAGGGACGCGCGCATGTCATGTTCGGAATCGCTGGCGCGGTTTCAAGGATACCGCGGCATAGCCGTCGCTTACGAAACCGTCACCACTCGGTTTTTTTTTTTCGAGTCAGGGGTAAGCCTCGAACTGGGATCGACTAGGCACCGTATCGACGACTCCACTATACATGTATATATATTTAAGCATTTCAAATTTTTATCATGTTTCAACCGTATATAATAATATATTTATATCGCTTCGCCGCGTATACCTTTTTTACTTTTAGTACTATACTTATTTATGTACTTTTTTTTTGTTGTTGAAAATTTGTTACACTTCGAACGATTGCAATTCTTTCTTTTTTTTATATATTTAATTCTAAGAAAAATATTATATTTTTTATACGTTTTATATATTTTTAAGGGCATTTTTTATACGTTTAAAAAAAAACTAACACACACACACACACACGCGCTCGGAGATGGTTTTTTCCATCGAGAATAAAGATCCTTGGTGCGTTTTGAAATGAGAAACACTAAATCATTGAAAAGAAATATTGTTTTCATTCTCCGAGCGCAGCATCTAGTCGTGAGTAATATATATCAAAGTAAAAATGTAAAAGCAAATAAATGTTATAGGAGTTTTGAATGTACGTTATGAAGTTTGTGAAAACGTAAGAGTACGCGGTACGATGCTAAGTTGATCAAGAGGCTACGCGACCCAACGGACGAATTTTCAGATCGATAGGGCGAGTAAGATAAGTTTCAGTAGAGAAAGAGAGTGAGTGAGAGAGAGAGCGAGAGCGAGAGCAAGAGAGAGATAAATACATAAACGATTATAACAGAGAAAAGACAAGCAGTATCCTTCTAGTTTAATATCTTGTAAAACTAACTTAACTTATAAACTAATAAACGATACGTACGACTGTGGTAGCTATGCTAGTACCTGCTATTATTAAAAAGACAAAATAAAATATTAATCGAGATAGATAATGGTTACGGCGGGGGTTGGGGGGGGGGGGAGCGGGAGGGAACGAAGAGTCCGCTAACGATCGAGGCGGTTATATATCGTATCGTCTCGGATTCTCGCGAGTTGGCGCTTAAAATACTGTCGAACGTGCCAAGAATCGTACGAGACCGAGGGCCAATTCTGTCTCGGAGTTGACCTATAATGCGACGGCAGTATCGAACTTTAAAAATAAAAAGAGATAAAGAATAACGGGTATGGATGAGACTTTGCGAGTAGCCAAGTTGACTAAGTCGATTTTTCCAATTGATTCCACATTCATCTTCTTATCCAATCGTTAAATCGACGCATTTTAAATTTCAATCGAAATATACACATATATTCTCATTTATTAAAATTACAATTCACTTCGAAAATGTTAACAGTATATATACAGCCATCAATTTATTATAAAAATTAAATTACGTTAAAACTGGATACAGCGTTACGTATAATTTTCATACGCATTTCGAATATTCGACGTATTCTTGTACAGACGAACGGGAAAAAGTAGTCAACTTACGCGAGGAAAGGTAATAAAAGTAAAAAAGGAGCAGCAGCGGCGCAGTAAAAAATCTAAATTGTAACGGCGTGAGATTGCAATAAATCGCGAATCAAACGAATCTCGGCTCCACTTAAATATACATATATGTACTCGTACACATAAAACATCTGCGTACGTATACGTGCATGTATATATATATGTATATATATAGATTTATACATTCAGAAGAATTGACGAGACAGCTCAGCAAAGAATCAAACGCAGTTTTAACTCGAAAAATCTGCGCGTTCGTATAGGAAGAGAGAGAGTGTGTAGAAAAAAAAGAGGCGAATGATAAAAAGAAACAAGTAAATCGAAGCGCTTATTAAGGAACCGGAAACCTTACGCGCTTAATAGACTAATCAAGATGTTGAACGAGCGATATTGAACTAAATATAAATAAAAGTGTCGTTTTAGTGATAAACAACAAAATATAAAAAAGAGGCAAACCACAGAACCTATAGTATTATATATGTTTATGATAACGCGGAGTACGCATACGACGATACAACTATAAAGAAACAAAAAATAAAAGTTAAGAATAGATTTTTCATGCTCTAATACTAAATGTATTCGTTCAACAACAACAAAAAAATATACATATATATATATATAAAAATAAATAACGCGTGATAAAGTGAACGGGATTCATTAAAGTATGAGATTTAACCAAAAAAATGCATGCACTTAAAAATAATAACGAACGTGAAACTTACACACATAAAACGTGCGACACGTACACACAGACAACAGGTGACACACCAACAGGTATGAACACAAAAAGTCAGAAAAGACGATGCCGAGAATCTGTTTTTTCAAATATCAAGTGTCTAATAACTTATAGCGATCGATATTGTCTACGTATAAAAAAAGAATAAAAAAAAATAAATAAAATAAACTTGACTTTAATGGGAAAAATGTGCAGTGTTATACGGTATAACGTTATTCTAATGAAAATGCAAAAAAATAATAGTAATAATTGAACATAATGCGTAATGCTATATTCTTATACTAAGGCCGGTGGTGTGACGAGATTCTAGCGAATGCGTTTACCAAACGAAAACGACAGACCGACAAACACACGTCGACAGACACGTACACACATACAAGTTACACGTACAATTTTTTTTTGTGTTAATAAACACGTGCAAAGTGAACGAAGAAACAGATAAACGGGTTAACGTTAGGCGTGAAAACTATATAAAAAAATGACTAAACGTGAATGTTCGTTCTAAATGATTAAACGCGAGCCGAGAAGCGCGATTTTCGACAACTTTCGACGATGATTTCGTTCTCTTTTTCACAAGGGAAGTGAGATAATTATACGTGACCGCTTAACCGCGGATACACTGACAACATTGCGGATAAATACGAGTACACTCAAGCAAACAAAAATAAAATATATTGATAAACAATTAAAATTTAAGTGAACTATCGATTATTCTATATACATAATATACCGCGTGTCGGATTAAAAACACAAGAGGATGATAATTAGATTTGTAATTAATTAATACATATATATTTTTCAATACTTTAACTACTTGCTGTATGTAAAATATATATAAATATACATATACATATATACATATGAACGATACATATATAAACATATATAATATGTATACAAAGAGCACGTTAAAAAAAAAATTGCACTGCACTAAAAAAAAACCATCGCGCGTTACGGATGTATACACGAAAAGAGGAAAAAAAAAGTTGTAGAAGTTACAGAGGTATAGGGGAAGAAAATAGTGCTGTATATGCAAACATAGTTAGGGTAAAGTTTGCGTGAAACGAGATTTCGGCATAGAAAATTGGTATATCCGGGTGGTGCATGAAAAAAAAAAATAATAACAGGAAGCACAATTCGTCAAACGACGAAAAAAAAAAGAAAAAAGAAAAAGAAAAATATATATATACACACCATTTTGTACCCCTTGATCCGAAAGCTCTTTAATCGGACACGAATGCCTCGAAGGTGTATCCACGAGAAATGATTTAACGCGAGCCAAACTCTTTAACTCTCTCCCTCAAACTGGCCTTTTACCATGTTACGCGTATACTAACTTGTATGTTTACGTGTAATTGATCACCTCCTTTTCCACTCCACTATATATCTTCCTCCAAAGGAATAAAAATAAAAAGGTACGCCCCTTCGACTTTGTATTGTACGGATACGTAGCATCCACACACACCCACACACACACACACACCCACGCGCCCTCGAGCGCAAAACCTACAGCGAATGGCGAGCGATTGCGAGAATGACATTTCTAACTACTTTTTTATCCTAAAATGTTTCTATTTATGTGGTCGCATTCACTATAAAAGCTGTATAACGTCTTTCTTACATGTTCTTCTATTACGTACGTTTAATATAGTCTTTTTTAACTTATTTTTTTATTATTATTATTTTTTTTTTTTCGTTTTACAATCCTGCGTTCATCGAAGAGCGTCCGTGTAATATTGTATACAAATCAAGAGCATGATGATGATGATGATGATGATGATGCACTTAGTCAACGATCGAATTTTCTCGATCGTTTCTTTATACCGAGTGTTGTTACTACTATTTTTTCTTGGGTTTCCTTTTTTTTTTGTCTTGACACCCCGTTGTTTTATTTTAACTGCGATCTATAACGAAGATGGAAAAAGATAAATAAATATATAAGAACGATCCGTCACGGTTTAGTCAAAAGTAAGCGGCGTTTACGAGTACAGGAGCCTACTGTCATTATTACGTATTTTTTTTTTTTTTCATCTTTACTACCCCAATACGTACCTATGTATGTGAGCGTGCACATGCACACGTGTACATGAATACGCACACATAAATACGTACGTATATATATATACATATATTTATATCTATGTTTAATTTTTATTATATACACATAACATATTGTACGCATACACTATAGTTTTTCCTCTAATTTTATAATCGTGATGTATTTTCGTTGGCTTTAGATTTTTGTTCCTTTATTTTTGTATATGACGATAAAAGATAATATAATATATATATATATATAAATACGGCGATGCGAAGCGCGTTTTTATCGTATACCGTTACCTATTATTATTACATTTATTATAAATATATATTATACAAACACCTCTGTTAACTATTGCAGTTGTTCTTATACACATGTATGCATAAGATACACTCACACTAACACACACACACACACACTCCCAGATACATAAATATATATATATATATATATATTACATTGTGTATACCGAGATCAGCGTTAGTCCTAAGAATTTTTTCATAGTTTGTTATTGTTGTTTTGTATAATTCTTGATTATATATATATATCTATATGTGTGTGTGTACATGTATATATATATATGTACAAAAATATATATATATACACATATTATTAATATTATACATAATTGTATAAGAGATCGTCGCATGTGTCATAAAAGTGCGGGAGGACGGGCTGCTAGCACCTTTGTACTTTTATACGCACGCATGAGCGTCACACACGCATATATACATATAATATATATATATATATATACATATATATATAATATATATTTTTGTTAATATAATATAGTGATTTGATACATATATCTGCACTAGAGAGTTGATTTTATTACTGAATTTTATTACCAATGTTTCATTTGTCTTTAAATGTATTATATACATCTATACGTCTTCTAATCGTTTCTATTGTTTAATTTTCTTGTCTCTCTCTCATACGCGAAAAAAAGAAAAATATGTTACACTACCGCTCAGCTCAAAACGCTAATACAAGTGCGAACAGTCGAAAAAGGATAGCATCCGTATACAAAGACGCGCATACGAAAAATGTACTCACGTATGTGTAAGTATGTACGTGTACACACATATATATACGTGTGTACGTGTTTACGTGAAAGCATTGTATATGTACACGTCACACAAATGTAACCCCCGTATAAATTATCAATGTGAGCACGAGTGTATATAAATAAATGCATATGCGTATATATATATGTTCAATTTACATCTCGACGGTATACAAAAAACAAAAGAGTCGCAACGATCCAAAGTGGATTCTCCGCCAGTCGGAGCTATTCGCGTGTATGCCAAAACCTAATCGCACCTTGTTTCTTCTGCATCAATATATTTATGTACCTATATATATATATATATATATATATGTATATGTATGCATATATATATGTACCTATATATATATATATATATACCTATATAATCAAACGATGAATTTTATACCATACCAACTCGAAAATATATATATATTTTCATCTTTTCTATCGCAAGTTAAATAACCAAAGAGTGAGTAGTAAATAAAAAAAGAAAATAATGATAATTTTTTAATAATGTAAGTAGTATATGTTTCGGCGAAATGAACCTTGGACCGTTGCATCTGTAATTAATAACTAACTCTATATGTTTGTAGGCATGTGCATTTGCGTGTATACGCCGTGTGTATATGTGTGTGTGTGTGCGCGCGCGCGCGCGTGCGTGCGTGTGTACGGCATCGTCTTTGCGTTTTTTGAGGAGAGAGAGAGAGAGATAGAGAAAAACCGTTAACGAGTGAGCGAGATAATAAATGATAGCGAGCTCCGATTAAAAGGCGTCGTAATAGCGCGAGCGCTTTCCGTTTCATATATGACGATATATATATATATGTACGTATATATTTACATATAGCCGGCGGGAGGCGCCATAATAATGCGCGTATCACGTACCGCCCGAGCGCGAAATGTTCTTGAAAAAAAATATATATATATATATATATATACTATATATATATATATACCTATATAATCAAACGATGAATTTTATACCATACCAACTCGAAAATATATATATATTTTCATCTTTTCTATCGCAAGTTAAATAACCAAAGAGTGAGTAGTAAATAAAAAAAGAAAATAATGATAATTTTTTAATAATGTAAGTAGTATATGTTTCGGCGAAATGAACCTTGGACCGTTGCATCTGTAATTAATAACTAACTCTATATGTTTGTAGGCATGTGCATTTGCGTGTATACGCCGTGTGTATATGTGTGTGTGTGTGCGCGCGCGCGCGCGTGCGTGCGTGTGTACGGCATCGTCTTTGCGTTTTTTGAGGAGAGAGAGAGAGAGATAGAGAAAAAACGTTAACGAGTGAGCGAGATAATAAATGATAGCGAGCTCCGATTAAAAGGCGTCGTAATAGCGCGAGCGCTTTCCGTTTCATATATGACGATATATATATATATGTACGTATATATTTACATATAGCCGGCGGGAGGCGCCATAATAATGCGCGTATCACGTACCGCCCGAGCGCGAAATGTTTCTTGAAAAAAAAAAAAAAAATATATGAAAATAATTTATGGTACACGGATCACATAGATTCTGACCGTCTGTAACGATAATATAATAATTATATATATATATATATACTATTAATAATATATTTAAAATTTAAGGAGTAATAACGACATACACCACACATAATCTACGACTCGCGTTGTAACATACTTATATAATTTTGTAAATTATTTTTTGTATTTTTATATCGAGAAAAAGAACACATTAATGGAATACATTATATACACACACGGAAGTTATATAGCGAGTGTGATGTCACGAAATGATGAAAAAATAAATAAAGATTTAAATACGATTAAAAAAAAAAATAAAAAAAATTGTGGAGAAATTAATAAACACGATAACGTTGCTATAAGAATAAGACATGGCGATTAAGTAGATTGGTATGTATATGTATGTGTATACATGTATATGTATACGTGTATATATATGTGTATATGTATATATATATATATATATACATATACTACACACATGTAGAGAGAAAGAGATATATATATATATACATGTGTACATCTGCCGAGTAGTCGTCACGAGTGGCCAATGAGAGAAAGGGGAAGCACGAAAGGGAGAGAACGAGAGTGAGAGAACGAGAGATAGAGAGAATGAAAGGTTGGAAGGAATTGAGGAGCTCACGATATATAAGCGACTACACGTGGAAAGATTGAAAACTCAAAGATTAATTGTCGTATATGTGAACGAGTTTTGAAGAAATAAAAAAAACTAAAAAAAATAAAAACAAAGTCGATACATTTAAACGTAAAGTAAATCATCAAGCTAAGATTTTTCGTAATGCGATTGCTATTAAGTTATTGTACGATGAGAACAAAACAACACGCCAAATAATGAAGAGAGGAAAAAAAAACTCGAGAAAAAATGTAATGCATAAATAATTAAACGCCAAAGACTCATTCGAACGACGCCCCGGCATCCTCGAAATTACGCATCGTAACACGAAGACCGTACACATACGAAACGAAATGCAATCGTTTAATACCGAGGATGGCGTCGGCAGCCGCTTCCTGGATCGACTAACAATCAGACCTATTATTATACTCTATAAAAATTCTACTTTATATATAAGTTACACCATCATTTCCGTACACGATCGGCCGTGATTTGTTAAAACGATAAAAATATACATTGACGATATATGAACTGACCGAACGATCGTTGTATATACATATATATATATACAAATATAAACGTGTAGAAATACATAATTAATTTTGGAAACGATGATGATCCAGGAGGTGTTCGGTGAAGTCGAGAGCAGGGCGCCTGGTATTAGTACACACTAGTTTTTCAATTGGCGGCGCCCAATTAGTTATTGGAATTTTGTAGCCTAGGCAATACCTCCCGCGTTAGTTTTGTGAATGTTGTCGTTCTTCACGTTTAATAGGCGGGATCGTCGCGCGAATTTCCCAATCGTCACGACAAACAATTAGAGCGTTTGCCGTACAACCACTCAGCTCGTCGCAGTTTGTATAGTATTTTTCTATCGCATTCTCGAACGTATTTAATCTCAACGCGTAAATTTCTTTATCCGCGTTTCGAGATAATGGAAACGTTGTGTTTGTTTATGATAAGTTGATGTTGGCATTATCAACACCTCGACCTGTACACGCGTAGTATTACCTAATTCGATACATTTGAATAAACGCGTTTCGAAACGTATAAGACGAAAAAGAACAAAAAAAATTTTACGAAATTACAATACGTGTGTGAGACACGTACGTACGCGTATGTATATCCTCAAAATTGTCTTGTTATATCGACGAGCCGAATAATGCTAACAAACGTGAATATAAACAAACCAAAAGTATAAAAAGCTCGTGTACGATGAGCAACAATTAAAATGTTATTATAGTACAAATTGGAGCAACGTATATAAGCTGGGCTTAAAAACAAACAATGCAGAGTGGGTATCGGTGAGTGTACCCAAAGATACGTATAAACAAGGAAAAAATAAGATAAAAACAAATTTATACTCAGCTCATCTATTTTCTTACAGTAAAAAAAAAAATCGCGACTAACTGAGTGGTGAGTCGATAAGGAAGCGTCGCGCGCTCTCTCGATTTCGTGTTGGTAGCAATGATTTTTCAAAGTCGTTTTTTAGAGTAAACCTAATAATGAAGAAAAGAGAGAGAGAGAGAGAGAGAGAGAAACGAGAAATGACAAAAATAAATTATTCGATGCGTTAAAGCTCAGCTATAGAAGTTGGCGTGTGAAACGGTAGGGATGAGGGTAGGGCGACGGGGGTGGGAGAGAAGGAAGAAAATATGGTAACCAGAAAAAAAAGAAAATAGATGTGTCCTCCCTCTCGTCCACGCGCGAAGAGAGCGCATTAAAAGGTCGTTCAGTATTTTTGCTTCATCTCTGCCGCTGCTTCTCTCTTCGGTGTGACGCGAGAAGGGGGCGAGAACGAGAAAGATAGGGTCAACTTTTTTTATACATAAATTTAAGCGGCTCTTCCGCGGATGAGTTTTTTTTCCCTTTTGGTCTAACGTCGCGCGCCGACGGGGACGGCGCTCTTCAGTTTATAATAATTATGAATATAAGGGAGAACGAAAGGAAGAGAGAAAAAATGAGAGAGCATGAGAATGCGAGAGTGAGAATTTGAATGTTACAGAATGCACTGAGACTTGTCGGTAAAGTACGATAATTAATTAACGATTTACCACGTGATGTATGGACAGTAGATAAAACTTTGATCTATAATATAGATATATTCGCCACAATATTTAATATGTGAATAATTACATACATACATACATACATACATGCATACATACATACATATACATGCATATATATATATACATATTTGCATACACACACACACACACACACACACACACACACCGAGACACACATTTACATATATACGCATACGTGCGTGCAATGCACACGTATACATGTATACCCATATAGGTGTATATACATATATAAATAGTATATATAGAAAGAAAGAGAGTACGATATCATGAAATTATTATTCTTTGTTACTTCTTTATAATTAAAACAATAAAAAAAGCTATTGAATAAAAAAATATGAAGGGTTGACATCTTCGTTATTTGCGCGAGCTCCGAGGACGCAGACGGTAATGTTCGAAAAATGAGATTTTGAACAACGCACGGTGTCTCGCGGGCTGACGCGCTTTACACAAGATTACTCCAGTTGAGAAAATTCGAAATTTCACAAGTATATATATACATATAGATGTATAAACATATTGTATTGAATAACTTTCGTACACGTCAAAGACGCGCGCTCGCGTGACTTGATTATTGAATGTTCACGTGTATTAAATTTTTTTCCACTGGTGTAATCTCTTACCCAAACTCATCTCCGTAATTATCTGGTCGTCATTACCAGTTTCTTTCTTTCGTTTTTTTTTTTACAAAATTTTATTATTTTCCTTTGCAAGGACACGCGCGAGACACGAAATTCATCGGCATATTATTGCAAGATTACGAAACGCAACGAGCGTGTCCTTGAAATTGGAGAATACGATTTTTTTATTCGTATTTTTTCTGCATGTATTATTTCGATATATATATATATATATATTTAAATATACTTCTTAACGTTTTTTTCTATTCATTTATGTGAATTATTATATTAAATATCACAAGTATGACAGACTCTTGAAAAACTATGCTTTATTTACATTTTTTCGATGTCTATATATAATTTAATTGCTTATTTAATATGCCAGACTATATTCATATATATTTACTTTCGTTATGTGTATTTTTACGTATGGTTTTTAGTTCGTAAGTGCTGAAAGCAAAGAAATATATATATATTTTTTTTTCGCCTAATCTTTGGTAACTCACACAAGAACGAACAACGTTGTTATTATTATTTTTATTTAAAAAAAAACACCAAGTCATACAGTGTGAAGATACTTTCGAGAATCTCAACATATAGTCTCCAAAATTAATAACGAGATCGAGAAAAAAATGAACCATGTCGGAATTCCGCGGTGATGCCATTAAATTTCGAGGAGCACGATCGGCTCACGAAGACTTATTCCATTCCACCGACGGACTAGAAGGGAAAAATGCCACTGTTCCTCGGTCATTTGTCGAGTTGGCGTAATGCGAGTTACGCGTTCCACTCACGCGACCGCACACCTTGGTATATATATACCTATATCACATTTTTTAAATATTCCCTTTTCATTCAAAATTTTATTAAAACTTGCTTGATCTTTTCAAATTAATATCTTTATTCTTACATTTTATTTTAAATATATCTTTAACATACAGTACACTCGTTGCGCAAGTAATTTGAATTCGATCAAATTAATTAGAGATTATTCCTTTGAAAAAGATTTTGCTTATTTGTCAATAAATATGCGTTTGTGTACTTATTTTATCAATGTTAACGACAATCAGAGACACACTCGTTTTATTTTTTAACACACAAGTTTATTATATTTTCTAAATGAACTGTAGCGCTTATTTTGTTCAACGTTACTTTAACTCGTTAAATATTTATATTATTCTTTTTTTAATATTCAAGAAATTTTAGCATTTTCTATATATTAAAGTATGCGGACAGTAATACGAGAAAACAAGAGTATACATTACATCGAAAAGAGAAAAACTGAACAAATCAACTATATATAAAAGATATAAAAATAAAATCACTACACAGTTCCATGAATGTGTAACAATTTTTGCTGTTTGACGTTCCTATATGTATTGGCTTTTAATTATTTCTTTTTCGAGCTTGCACGATATGTATGACTCTCGTAAATTAAAAAAAAAAAAAAAAAGTTCATCTTCATCATCATCGCACGCAACTCTTCATGACACTGATAACTGGCCCGGCGTCACCCCGTGCGGAACAATGGATCGAATTTCAAAACCAAGGAGCTCATTTGATTTTCAACGAGCCAGTGTAAGAATACAAATATAAATTAACATAGAGGTGTTTTTTTAGTATAAACGAAACCGACAAACCCCTGGAAAAATGAATGTTGATGAGAATATCTCGCTTCGCATTCTCGAGTATTTTAGCTTATACGCGAAGTAAATATATCTCTCGAATAAAAATGCATATAACTACAAGTTATACAGATAAAGTTGGACACTATATAAATTACGCACTATGGTTACAAAAATTACATATGGCTTTCGCGCAGTTGTCGTTATATACTTATATTATTAAATATTATTAATATGCTTGTAGCGACTAAACGGCATTTCTGTGATCGATTGTGATGCTTTACAAATTTATTATATCGATAAACTGTATGAAATGTGCTCTATTGCACCGCGTAATTATTAGATTTAAAAGAAAATAACAATCTTAGTTTACAGATAGTTAATTACTATTTAACAATATATATATGTATGAATGATTTTTCACATCTTCTTCATTTTCTTTTTTTTTTAACAATAAGCAAAATTCACGGGTCGTCGGGACGATCAAATTTGCGGATCTATTAGCGGGAAATATTTAATTATTTTAATCAACGAACTTTCGAATAAATTTATTTTAAATGTCCAACTTAAATGAAAATGGAAAGTAAAACTTGATACGGATGGTGACTATATGAACACGATCAAAAGTTTACTCGGCGCAAATTTAAATACACACGCCGACGAATATACACTAGAAGGTTAAAAAGACATAAATGAGATTATATAGATCGACACTATATTTAAACAAAAAACAAATGAGTTATATATATTTTTACCTAGCGAGCGAAAAATTAGATTCCTACATATACAAATAATGAAAACGGCGCTAAATGTATGTTACAATACGTGTAAATATGGATAACAATAACAATAACAACAACAACAACAATAATAATAAATAATAATAAATAACATTAAGAATAATAATAATAATAATAATAATAATAATAATAATAATAGTAATAACCGTAGTAATGTTACATGAACAGAAGTAAACTATATATTGGAAAAATTAAACGTGGAATTAACTCTTAACATTATAAATGTAAATTGTAAAATTTCTATATTTTGTTTTACTCTAAAAAAATTTTTGTCATTACCAATCTTAAAATATGTATATGACGATGGATTTTATATTCTAAAAATATGAAATATTAAAAAGTAATATATACACTAACACACAGTAGGATTGCGTATATATATAAAACATGTATAGGTGCAGTTAGAAACGATGTAGACTTGTATCTTCGAGTGTAGATATGTAAATGTGCAAATGCATTCAATGCAACGATAAGTATGGAGATTTTCTGAAATGGTCGTCGTTCCGATGTCAATACGTGCTTATAAATAATAAATATTTTGCACGAAAGGATATAAACAAAACGGCATATACACAATATATATATCGATTCGAGTATTCAAAATTACAGTCGATTATGCATCAATAATTATTTCAAGCACGTCTCGCATAAATTGAGAAATCAAACGTGAAACCTACGTAAAGAGTTTTGTGCCAAACTAAACTCAACGTTTTTTTATTATACATATTCCTTACGTAATATACATATAATACAATAATGACGATTAATTTAACGAGGAGAAACGGAAGTTACTAAAATTTTTAAAGAACTTATTATTCAATGAGTCTTAAATCTATATGGATAACATTTAATTGATTGATATTTTTTAAGTGGGAATAAATACAAAATTAATCTTAATCTCTAAAATAAAATGAATATCGATAATACACAATAAATGCTTATATGTAACAAAGCAATGAGGATTACACTTAAAACTAACAAACAAATGGAGCAGTTGCAAAATATCGCAACGGATAAATGAGACGTAGTAATTAAAGGCAGCAAAAGAAACTATAAGTAAAATAATTTTTCACGTATTTTAATACTGAGACGATACTCGTAAACGTAGAAAAGGCTCTACGTAGTCCACAAACGATGCGCCATTCCGTACAAGAGTGTGCTTACATTATTTATAAAAAAGAAAAGATCTAATCTAAGTTATAGACATATAAAATTTGATGAAAAATATATATATATAAAAGTAAGCATATATAGATTTCGGTATATTACTAAAAAATACATATATTAAATTAGGTTGTATCATATAGTCTATTATATAATAAAAGCATGTTAGAGTGAATAGGTTACAAGTAATTTTCTACAAATCAATTTTTTTGCGTAATGTACATTCTTTAGCGATATATCAATACGACTCAAATATATAGATATACATATAATCGATTGGAACTCTTTAATTTTTATCGATGCAATTTATTCTCGTTGTTCGAATAAGAACTCAACTTTCTTGCGTACGAAAAAATTATAGAAAAGCTCACTCGGAGGTTGCAATTACCTGACGACTAATCGTTTCGTCGTACACTACACATGATTTTCTTTTAATAATTTGTAAACGCTATTTAAATATATATTTATTTCGAAGCACTGACAAAATTTATATTAAATATTAACCGGCGTCGTTCGCGTCATATATTCAACACACGTACGATTGACTAATTTCGTATACGTACGACACGAGAAAAGAAGAACATCAATTTTTATACAGTAAAACAAAAATAATCAAGCAATAACTTCGTCGCAGCGATGAAAAATTTCTTCAAAAAATATTAAATGAAAAAATATATAGTGCAATACAGGAAATTCGAAAAAATCGTTAATTAGGGCTTTGGCGAGTAATTTTTCGCGTAAGCGCACCTTCGAGCGAACGCCTTCTAATTAAACTAACGAGAAAAGTCAGAGAAAAAAATATTGAAAAAAAAGATAATAAATAACAGCTAGGATCGCAGATATATAAAAATAATAGTAGCCTTCATAGCGCGGAGCATGCAACATCCATAAATAATAGTGACACGACAAGTTACTTTCAAGGTTGCATAATATATATATATATATATATATGAAAACGCCAAGGAAGTTGCACGCGCTTGATTGTTTCAAATATTGAATTCGAATTCGTTATGTACGTTTAACAAAATCGATTTGTTTAAACAATCAAACGTCGTATCTGATAGCAAAGTTGAATAATCCTAAGTTCTTATTTTCGATGCTGTAGAACGGATCGTATTACCTATATATACATATATAATTTACAAAAATAGACGATGCAAAGACAAGAATAAAAATCAAAATCAAAATAAACAACGTTAAGTACATCATTGTTAACAAGCGAAATGCAGTTGTTTTTACTATGTATAATTAAAATTTTGCAAATAATAAATTAAACCTCTTATATGTAAACACGTTGTTACAGAGCGCATTGGAAATACGTCACTAATCAAAACAACGCGCTTCGAGAGACACTTTGATTGCAATATATAAGAGAGGACGATATGTAAACGCTTAAAAGCGTGTGTATAAAATTTTTAGCGAAATAGGCCTAAACAGAGACGCGAGAATGAATAGAAAAATAGTATCATATTATTATCGACACTCGGGAAGCCAAGATTCGATATCGCACCAAATGTCTTCGCGACCTCGTCATCGATCGAAAGTAATATTAAAAAACTTCATTCATCGTCGCGTTGTTTTTGTCCGAGGAAGTCTGAAAAAAGCTAGTAGACTTTGCTAAATCTTTAACATACATACATATATATATATATATATATATATATACAAAAAAATATGTATATATATATATGTGACAATATTAAATATTGGAAGAAAAACCAAATGAAACATGCGCCATGCGCTTGTCTTGCAAAGGCGTCGAAACTGTACTTGTAAAAGAATTCTTTAGCTCTTGTGTCTGACTGAATGTGACGTGTTACAAACTTTTCAATATGCAACTTTTTCTGCGGTGTTTTTCCTATAGCTTAGTCGACTTTTCCAAAAAATAAAAAGGTTAAAAAAATTTCAACTAAATAACAAAAGAAACACACGATACTTTTAAAAAAATATATAATTAAAATATATAAACGATAGATTTTGTTGTAAGTGTATATCGACTTTCTATATAAACGTATTTTTAGATTAATTGCACATGATGGTAAATGGTAAAATTTAAATTATCGTTATATTTATACAAAATTATTTTTTTACTACCTATGAAATATATATATATATACATATAATGACATATATAAGAATTTATATTCAATTCCTTTAAGAGACAAAAATTTGCATATATACCGACAGAAAAGAACAGATAAACAACGGTAAATTTGTAATAAAGAGTATTGTAAAGTTTAACTGAAATTGATTAATGATTCGAATGAATGAAAAAATTAATATTGACGATGAATAATTTAAATTGTACTACTTGCTAATCATAAATGCGAAGTATATATATATACGTTTTTTCAGAGGAAATATTCTTAAAGTGCAAATTAACGGGAAAGAACTGGCGGGTTTTTGATTTGTTGTAAGTGTTACTTAAAGTATACTTAAATTACAAGCGAGTATTGAAAGCCTACGTCGAACCCGCCGATACCTAAATAACATACCTGCATTACCTCGTAAAAGAGTCTATGTTGATTCAATGTCGTGTAATTGATCCAGAACCTCCTCAACCCATCTCCTCTACACCCCATTAATACAAACCATATTATATACCTAATACTTCTCTTTTATATATTTACTATATACATACATATATGTATATATATGAATGTGACATAAAGACGTTCGATAATTGATGTTTTAGCGTATAATCTTGTATATTTAATTAAAGTTAAATAATATAAGAGAAATGTCGAATGACTAAAAAATGCGCTGCTACAGAACTGTACATGATTTTAATAAAATTAAAAACGGTATGAAAAGAAGGGCTACGAAATACCCTTTTACCGTATATTCAGATAAAAAAGATTAGGATACGAATAATACTATATGTCTAATTGATTAAAATAATATATCGTAAGAGATCGTTGACAAGACACACTAACGAAGTATACTAAATATCATTGTTGAGATTATTTAAAAAAAGAAAAGCTTCAATTGTTTAGACCCATTTATATATTATTTTTTTTTATTTTGGGACATAATCGAACTGAATTACTGAATTTGTATATATCACTGCAATTATCTTAATTAGATATTTATATATAATTTTATGAAAATGTGGAGATACTAAATAAGTACACTGAGAAAAAACATATAATATAACTTGTATTTATTTATTTGTGTGGAATTTAAATTATTTTAACTCAAAATACTGCTAAATTAATGACTAATAAAGATTTGCAATGAATAAATTTGATGAAAATAAGAAGTGTGCAATGGTAACCAAATAATAATTATATAAAACAATTAAAATCGTAATTAAATTATTTCTTAGTTTATTTATATATTTTCATGGTCACTGATTTCCAATTTGAAGCGGAAAGGAACGGTTCAAACTAACGGATTCAATGTGACAGAGACAATTTTGAAAAGTTGTAAATTAACTCCATGTGTAATTCGAATTTTTCATTAGGATATAAATAGTTTAACAATTTAAAATAAATCTAATAAGTTATTTATGCGTGTAAAAACTGTTTCATTATCTCAAGGATATCATAAGTAAAAATTAATAAGCACAAAATTAATAATGAATGTTTATATAGTTTAATGAAAAATAACTTAAATTATTTATAGTTCCAATGTTAAGGAGACGTCGGACTTAAAAGATGGTCATATTTAATATTTTTTTATAAACAAAAGAATGAATTTTTGAAAAAATCCTATCCTGCAGGCCCTTAGGCATGCTTTCAATAATAAACCCAAATTTTTTCAAATTTTTATTTCGATATTTTAATTATGATGTGCTGGTTGAAAATTTATGCCTTTTTTCACTAATAATTACCGCCCTTCTATATATTTTAAGTTATCCTTATGAATTTTGTTCAGATTTTTAATTCAATATTTTAGATATAATTGGTGGATTGAAAGGTGTAGATCCCTGCAATTTGGGTCCGATATTCCCTTAATACTCCAGGATAATAAAAATGAATTAAAATAAAAAGTGTAAATTTAAAATTTGATATTGAAAACAATAATTGTTAGCTTAAAAAAGTCAAAAACGTCGAACACACAATTTTCGCGGTATACAATATTTTATTATTAAAAACCATTTGCGAATAGAAGTATTAATTTTGCGTGATTGTTTAAAATTGATTTAAAAAAATTACTTTAAAGTAACAATTAATTATTTTATAATATAATATATAATTTTATTCTTTTGATATTATGATAAATGTACTATTATACACGGAAGATTAAATTTTTTTTACAATAAATTCAATTTATTTACTAAAAAAATTGATAAGTACTATTGAAAAAAAAATATTTAAAACAAATTTTTTCTCAGTGTATGATTAATTATATTGTACTTCATGAAATTCATAAAATTATTCAATTTATTATACGAACGGATTTTCATTTAATTATGCACAAGTATATATTTCTTGAATCGGCGGCACCATTTATATTTTCGTGTAATTGTATACGTAATATACTTAATTTGTATCTATACAATATTTTGATATTTCAAATAATAATAAAGCGATGACTGCTATATAGTTAAAATATATGTAGAACGTATTTTTCTATGAATTCAAACTTTAATTTAAAATGTATATCGCGTTACATATTATATAACGATGGAGAGAATTGCATCTTAAAAAAAATATTAGTCCATCTTAACAATTTCCAAAAAATTTAGCATTCCTTGTAGTTATTTATTTTTTATGAAGGAAAAGTGATATGAATTCTCGCCAAATATATATAATAAAATAGTATAAAATATCATTAGTAATATGCACTCGGAAGAATGTTTATCTGAAAAATACTAATAAAAGACATGTACACAATACATATGTAAAACCCCGAGTAATAATGTAGTAATGATAATTTAGTTTTTACAATTTATACAAATACGACAGAGTCATTGAATTTTTACATATTCTATTTTAAAAAGTATCTGTTAAGACAAAATTAACCAAGTTATTAGCTAAAAATTAATAAACATTCGTAATAAAAAATTCAGTCAATCGAAAAAGGTAACGGATTGATCTCACTTTTCCTATACATTCTGTATATTCCGTGATAAAGTATTTTTCGACACCTAATCCGCACACGTCCACAGCGCATTATTCTCTTTCGGTTTGAGATTTATAACGCAACGCTCGGGGAATCCTTTATACATTTTACGTATCGTTAACTTATCGCTTTTTAATCGTGTGTATATATATTTCACAAAATAAAAATTAAACGCACGATTTATTTATCACGAAATATATTTAAGTGAACATTTTTAACCGGGAATCGAAACGGTACACGTGTGTGTATAATACATATAAACATTACGAACACGCGGCGCCTACAATAATTACGTCGCCCGTGATCGATATACACATATACATGCATAAGTGTACCAAAAAAAAAAAAGAAGGAAAAACCATCCTCCCCTGCATATCAACAAATGAGGCGCACACGTTTTCACAAATTTCACAATGTTTAATATATTATATCGTTCGCGACATGTTGCCACTGACTGTCTATCGACTATGAATTTATTTAATGTACGAAAATGAAAAATAATTCAACGATCAACCGATATACGCGTTAGATTAAAAACCCGTGAACCTCGATAAACTGATATATACCCTTAAGATTGTATCGTATGTGTTGAACCACCGTCAACGTTTATAGTTTCATTAAAGCGATTGCATTTTAAAATTTGCAAACGAATTTTCATTCATAATTTTATCGTATGTTATACTGCACACACTGATAAACTTATCCTTATACACCACATATACGGTACAAACTGAACATAATTAAACCAATGTTACATCCGAACTTTGTTTTCCTTTTTTTTTTTTTGAAAAATATATAATAAAAGAACCAAAAAAAAAGAGAGATACAGAGATAAAATGGAGAAGGATTTTTGGCCTAATCTATGTGTCACATCGATGTGCGTTTATTATATCTTTATCTATACTTACGTCACTATCAATCTACGTCATATTTAATAGAATATAACCGTGAGAGAAATAAACAGAGAGGGAGAGAGTACGAGAATCGTATCCGTGGTATACTAGAGCGTGAGTGTGAGAGGAGAAATATACGGTGGTATATAAGCCGATATATCTCGCATTGCAACGCGATTACCTTGCGCAGTATTATAAAAAATCTAGCGTCTCGATTACACGCGAAGCAGATGCAAAATTAATTTTTAAGAAAAACATGACGCATGTATACTGTCAAACACGATATATATATATAATATATGTATATATACACACACACCATATTAAAAGTGCGTATGTGTATTATCGAAATATTATGTGACAATTTATCCTATATAACAGGGTAAGTTATAGATTAAAAATATGTTCTGGATCGTGTTGTCTAGTTTCAAAACTTTAAAGTAAATATGTACATATACATATATACATATACATATATATATATATGTATTTATGTATGTATGTATGTATGGGTGGGTGGGTGTGTGTGTGTGTGCGTATGTATGACAAATATATTTTTTTACTGTCAAAATTGTGGGTGGTTATATATATATACACACATATATAAATATAAAATAATAATAATCTGTGAAATAATCAGTGGCATATTTCGATGTTATTGGACGATTAATCGAAAGTAAAATATATATTTTTACTATACGAAAGAAATTAATGAGCGATGAGATTTCATTTACAATATGCCTCTAATTTTGTATTAGTTTTATTGAAACCTTGTGACTTCTATCGTCTATATACATATATGTATATTAAACAAAATATCTACGGTGTAAAAATTAACAGGTCCGATGAAAATCTTACGTTAGTTTTATGGGTATTAAATTGTTTGATAATTATTTTAAATCAAATCAACACGAAAGTTAAACTCGTGTAAAACACTGTGAAAGATTATGCTGTTCTATGTTTAGTTTCGCTCTAGTTTACAAAATATCATTCTGGATAATTTTTTTTTTTCCGTTCGTTTGTATATCGCATCGTGTTTAATTAATACGCGTCTTATTGCATTGTAAATCCAAGGTTCCGTAAATTTTGTTACGTTAGTACATTGAAATTAAAGAATCCGGAAAACGTTACAATTTTACTTATATATACGTATACAGCCAAACATTGTCTATGTAAACTTATAATACTTCCTTAAAATCCGCGCGATGTAATAGATTTACATCTTTAAAGTATAAACTCTTTATATACTCGATATGTCGAACTTTCCCCGAGCACAATGCAACGTAAACGCAAAAGTATGGTAGAAGAATAATAAGAAATAGTGAAAATAACTATCAAATTATGATTACGAGGGAACGTATTAAATATATATTCAGTCAGTGAATTATGATTACTATTGTTATACATCTGTATTTAGACGTGTTGGGGTAGATGTTGAATTTAAATATCCATTTGGAAAATATATCTCTATTTTTCATTGATTATTGTAAAATCACGTGTAGATGCGTCGCCGTTCAAACGGTCAACACACATATATATACACACACACATATATATATATATATATATATGAAGATGGTAAAGTGTATCACACAATATATTGGAATTATACTTTATATTTCTACATACGTATACTTAACAATACATTAGTGAGAAACGGAAAATTCTTCCATCCCGTTAAAGAAAAAAAAAACCTAAGAAAATATATGAAAAAAAGAAAGAATTGATTATATACATACATAAAAATAAGTACAATGTATATCTATACATATGTGTATAATAGTCTATAATTTTTCATATTGTTGTACGAAATTTTTAAGTTTATATTAAAATGTTTTGTGCATTCATAAAGGAGTATTAAACGATTGTCACTGATTTGTTATTATTTTTTCCTAACAAAGTCCTGTTTCAATGTGTGTAAATCGTAAATTACGAAATATAAACGATATTTAAATACGTAAATGGCAATTATGAATTTATATATTGAATTTATAAATAGAAATTGTGTACATGCAGGTTTGTGTTTTTACATTTTATTTAGTAAATATTTAGAAGTCTTTAGTTTTAAAATTTTTTTTATTTAATCACTAAATGTTACATCATATAAAATGTAATATGGACTTTAAGTTCAAAGCTAAAGCAGCATCAAATTTAAGTAGACAAAAAAAAGTAATGTTTACATAGGAAGGCTTTAGTCGATTACATTCGTGTGTTTTCGACTTCTTCAAGTCTTTTTTCTCATCCGAATTACATAACATTATCAAATTGTTCATATTCATCAATATTTATACTTTTAACAAAATAATGCACATACTACTATGAACGTTAATATTTCGAATTAAATTGATATTCAAAGTAAGATTTAGGTTTCTAATTTATTTTTATAAAGTGTTCTCAACTGTGTTATATAGTCAATTTCGGTTTTATTTTCGGCGCTTTTTATTTATCAAAATAATATTAGCTTCATTCGAGAATAACATTATTTTGATCTAACACATAAGATTAAAATAAATTAATTTATTGGTACCGAGATATTTTCTACTATTAAATCAATGCAATTTGGCACTTTTAGATGCATACTTAATAAAATCTGTATTATTAATCAATAAATTTATATAAATAAATCAAAATTCTCAAAATAATATTTAATTCCATTTCCCAGTGCTGCTTCTATCAATCGATAGAGATCCGGAATTGAACCTAGGACCTCCGAATGTACGAGTCCATCTCTCTACCCACCGAGCCACCGCATGCCTACAATTATTTTATTTTCAAATAATTATTTTAGTAATATGTGCATTACCTTATAATAGCAAAACGTGAGATACTTAGTATATTAACCTTCAATGAATTCATATTAATTTTATAATAATCGTTACATTAAATAAATTACTTTTCTTATATATATATATAGCTTTCAGATATTATTGTAGATTTAGTACAAAAAATATCTAAGTTCTTTTTATAAGTTTCTACATGTGTAATAAAAAAATAGGTTTTATTTATAAAGAAATAACTTACTCATGAATAAATAAACACTTTATATTGCAGTTTCAATATTTTGTATAGGATTTTATTAATTTTTTTAAAGTTATTCTGTTTACCTTAATCTACACATAATTTCTGAAAGAATTGATTGTTATAATATTACGGTCGATATTTATAGGTTTCAATTCACAAAAGTATTTACGTCTGCCTACTATAATTTTCATTAAAAAAAACAGTATTTAATACCTCTGATTTTATTACAAACTTACGTTCTATGTACATTACTCATTGAGAACGTAAATTAATTTTCCTTCTCTTTCTTACAAGCAATTAATTTTATTATTTTCAAAATAAATCATTGGTCATCAATGTTAAAACGCTCCAGGAAAAAATAGTCGCTGAACAAAAGCGTTTATGTAATTTATTCTCAGATTTGCACAATGATTTTTTTCTATTTCACTATGTACTCATGAAAAATATAAAATAATATACAAAGAATTATCAAATGAAAATAATGAAAGGATATCCTGAAGCGAATAGAGTAAAACTATAATCACAAGTTAATCTAAATCTTAGGTTAACTACGTATCTGTTTACAAGTCGTCAAACTTAAAACTTACTTTAATCCTAATATTTATATTATAAACTTAGATGGGCAAATTTTTGTCTGATCGCTATTTTTATAACCAATCAGAAAAATTAAGTTTGAATTAGCGATTTTATCGACAAATTTTTTTTATGTATAGGTTTTACAGTAAAAATTGTCCATCTAAATCCACAAGCTGCAGGCTACCTCCACAACATATTTACCTCTGTAAGTCTTACGTGGAAGATACAATCATTTACATTCTCTTATTATTTTTCTTTCCTTTGTCAATGAAACGACATTAATGTTCTCCGATGCAATTATCCAAATATTTTATGTTTTTTCGTGGAATTTGAGATAATGAATTTTCAAAGCTCTTAAATTGGGATACTTAATTTTGCATTTTGGACATTCGGTACCGACGGAATTCTTAACGGTGTAAGTTGCCAAATCTGTTTCCGACCATAGAGTACTTTTATTAGCACCCGACTGATAAATAGCCTTGTGCATAGTCATCATGTGCTTATTCATTGAAGCTCTAGAAAAGACATGTCTATCACACAGATGACAATTGTATACTATACTTGCGTGTGCCGATAAATGGTTTTTCAACAAAGTCGTAGTGGGGAACACCATCTTACATCCTGGTAAAGTGCATGGAAAATCTATACCTTTATTTCTATGTTTATGCGCGAAATGTTGCTTTAAATTCGATATACCAGGAAATTGTCTACCGCATACATTACAACAGATCATACCTTCGTTACTAACAAGTGGTACACACTCGTTTGTTTGTTTACTACTAATCTTCATTTTAGCAGGCACTTTTGCTCGAGAGAAATTGTGAACGAGTTGTTTGTGTCGATACAAAATACTCATACTTGGGAAAATCATCTGGCAAACAAGACAAGTAACTGGTTTTTTCTTAACCCCTGATGTTGATTGACTATTAATTGGCGGATAATCCACACCAGGTTCTTTCTTTATAGATGTAAGTTTGACAGATTCGGTTGGAGGATGGTGCACTATTGCTGTGGTGGTAATCTTCTTCCCAGGTTGTTGAATGTAAGCACGCGCATGTGCCTGATGGCTGGGTGAAGTTTTATGTCGCTTTAAAGAGGCGTCCGTGCAGAAGCTCTTTTGACATGCTTGACAGTACGGTCTTTTCGTCTGCAATGATTGTAAATTCATCATGGTGGCTACGGGTAAGACTTTGTGTAACTTTTTATGACGCAAGAAAAGTTTGCGGTTGCTGTAATCTTTTCCGCAGATATCACAATTAAACATCTTTTTTCTTATCCGGGGAGCTGAGACACTGTTTGTATTACTGAGAATAGGGTTTTGAGAATGCCATTTCATGTGATTTTCGAGTGCGTCCTCATCAGGAAATTTATTTGTGCAGAGTTCGCATTGTAAGTCGGATGTAAAAATCTTTTCAGGTTTATTGCGGGCGCAGTGAACATCCCACAGATGTTTGCGAAGTTCGGCTACATCCGGAAAGCGATCGTCACAGACTTGACATTGAAGACTCGAAATGGCGTTCAGTTGTTTTTGCGGTGGATTATTGGGAAAAGACTTACGTGCTTTCGCCGGTTTTGGCGAACTTGTCATTGTCATCGTGTATCCTGGCCCACTCATTACTGTTTCATCGAGACTTTTATTTACATTTAGATTTTTTTCTGACTTGAGTTTGTAATTGGATCGAATATGCCAACCTCGATGTGTCTTGAGCGATAATTCTTGTTTAAAAGTTTTACCACAGATGTTGCAAGCATAACTGTGAGGTGCGATTCGAGGAGTTACAGAAGGTTGACGAGTAGCTGTAGCCCGTGCTCGTTCGAAATGATTCTCCTTATGAACATTTTGACAGTGCATTATTAAATTGCCTTGATAGGTGAAAGTTTTTGGACACTTTGGACACTGCATTATTGGCTTACCAGTTAACGGAGATACCAAACTAGGAGTCTGAAAATCAGTACAAGTTAGTGAAAAAATATTTTTAATTTAAAATATTCTAAACCTACTATACATTATTATATTGTAACATTTTTTAAACTAAAAGATGGCATACCCGGTGGGTTACTGACCGAGCAAAAAAAGATGTTTATTAATATTTTATAAAAAAATATGTAATTTTATGTAAAACTTGAACACAGAAGCACTAGATCATTTAATTATAAGTAATTCTACAAAGTTCACAAACAATTGTACATTTTCGGTGCAGAAACTTTTTAGAGTGTCGTTGTACTGACCCGGAACTTTGTAGAATTACTTATAATTGAATGATCTAGTGCTTCTGTATTCAGAATTTGTGTAAAATTGCGTATATTTTAAAATAAATGTAATAATTATCTTTTTTTGTTCGGTAACCTACTGGTTATGCCACCCCCTTAAAGTATTAGTACCAAAATTTAACAAATTACTTATACTACTATACAAAATTGAATTCTAGTGCTAAAAGCAATTATTAAATAAAATTAGAATTATAAGAATTAAAAAATGTCAAATCTTTTATACGCAGTTAACTATTTTTCAATTATTTTTCATTGAATTAAAAAAAATTTTCAAATTAGTTATGCAAACTATTATATCTTAAAAATTCACAGGTATGTAATAAGTTTTATTAATGTAAATAACGTATTGTATACTAGAAAATCACTAACCAATGGATCTACAGCAAATTTTGCTTGTGGTCCATGTTCCAAATTATAATGCTCTTCGTGATCCTCGGCACTTTTAAAACGTCGTTTGCAAATAGTACAGCTCCAACGTTTTTGTTGATAATGTAAATTCCGTTCATGTCTTTTTAAATTAGCAAGATTAGAGAAATTTTTGTTACACGGGTAACAATGATTAAATTGTCCACCAGGATCTGACGTCGCAGATAACGAAGATTCATTGTGTGAATTTTGAGAACGCCTACCCCGACCATACTCCAGACAAGAATTATTAGCATTTTGTTCACTGTCTTCAATCCCGTGGTCCTTCATATGTGTTTCCAGAGCTCCAGAACTACTGAACATACTACGACAGATAACACAGGAGTAAATTTTTACTTTTAGATGTAAGTTTCGATGCTCAGAAAGTTCAAGTTTCGTTGCAAAGCTTTCTCGACAAAGTGCGCAGTTGTATGGTTTCTCATTAACATCTTTAGGATTACTTGAATCTATAGAATCTGACAAAAATTCATTTTCTGGTTGTTGAATATTAATTGTTTCATTTGTATTTTCATTATTTGTAGTTATGCGATGCGTCTCATGATGCGTGAGATAGTCGTCAGCAGATTCGAACCTTGCATAACACGTGAAGCATGTAATTTCGCGTTTTTTATGGTCTTTAAAAATATGAGTATAAAACTTCTTATATACAAGATATGTTACACTACAGTGAATGCACCTATAAGAAGTTCGAATACTTTCTGGAAGAGTGGAACAGAGTTCACGATGTTTAAACATATTAATTTTATGTTTGTAAATCATTCCACACAAATCGCACATATGATTATGTGCTGGATCACCATTTACATATGGTCCTGAAAGATTTACTGCAGATTTTTTATGTGGTGATAAATCAATTCTAGAAGGTGAACTAATTTGAGCTATTGGTTTCAGTTTTGGTGGTGATCTCATTGGCTGTGATAATTGCTTATACTGTTTATCAGCGTGCATTGCTAAATGAGTCAAAAGTTCTTTGCGATTATCAAACGGTCGTAAACACATATTGCATGTAAAATATTTTTCATTACCGATTTTAGGAACTACTAAAGCTATTTTCATGGCACATTCAAATGATGCACCACAATGTAATTTATACATTGACCTATCAGAGAACTCTGTAAGGCAAGCGATGCAAGTATATGGTTGTAAGTCAGGCATATGCTGTCTAATATGATTTAATGTATGTCTTCGATCAAAGAAGTTTTCGTTGCATGTATAACAAGAAAACGTTTTCAGTTGACTTATAAGATTCTTCTGTACAGATGTCAAAGGATCAGTCTTTATCATTTTTTCGTATTCTGCTTCTTCAGGACTTATTTCATCATTTTGCGTATCTACAAGCTGTTCTGAAGTATCTACATGTTCACTTAATTTTGATTTTTGTTTATTTCCTGTAGGCTGGCTTACAATTTTGGTATGGTCACTTGGAGCTAAACTATTCACAATACCATGATATCTAGACATATGCTGCGTATATGAATATTTGGAATGCAAATAAATTTTGCAATGAATACATTTCTTTTTAAACAAACGAATTCCTCTATAGTGAGTGTGAGGTCCTCTTCGTCCTTTCTTTCTTGACATAAATCTTTTTGTACTAAACTTCTGGGTAGAATCTGCTTCCATTATTCTATCTTTATTACCAACAGTATTAACGGCTGCTATAGCCATTGGATTTATCAACAGTTCTCCACTATTTATAGATTCAACATCTATGTTACAGTCATCTTCGTCTTCAGTATCAAGAGGTTCAGTTTTAATGTCAAATATTGTTGGAAAACCTTTGTCTGCTTTTTCAATCGTTTTTAAGGATTCTTCAGGTACCATCATTTCTTTTATTGGTGAAGGAACAATACTATTTTCTATTATAACATCTGTACCATTCTCTGTTGATGCAATCTCATTTATCTAAAACAAAGTAATTGCAATACAATAATTGTGTGGGTATGTCTGTGTGTGTGTATGTGTGTAACAATAAAGTAACAAAACTACTTCTTTTCAATAATTTTGCTTATACTTACATCATTATCATTTATTTCTGTTTGTTGATTTAATTCTTTAAATTCTACATCTACAGGCTCTTCCTTAATAGTTGCTGTAGGCTAAAATTAATTAATATTTATTAATATGCATTAAAAATATAATTACTATACTGCAAATTAACTTACTTGAATACTTGTATTTAATTTTGCTGATAGCCACTGCTGCAATTTCTCTTGCGATCGAAGACAAACATTTTTGTACGAATGCCAATTGTTTATATTTTTGATGCATGTTTCACAAACTAAAGTTGATAATTTGTCATTTGATGTGACCTGCACAAAAGCATGAAATATTTTAATATATAGCTCCTTACAGTTATTCTGCAGTTGATAGTATTTTATTAAGCAATTAGCATACAATATATTACATATATCTACTTAAAGAATTTGAATAGTTGTAGATACTCAATAGTATAAGATTTACTCAGCATATAATATTTACTAAATATATTTAAAGCATTGTTTCTACAATTTTGTTTAAAATTTTACATTAACCTCCCAAACATAAATTCAATTGCCACTTGTAATCTAAGCCTGATCATGAATTCTGGTTATTACTTAACTAGAATTGTGACATTTATCCTACCAGACCTTGATAGCCTTATTTGAATTCTTTTGCTAAAATAGATTGTTTTATATATCAATTATTTCTATGAAATCACAAAAATAAGAGATAAAAAATAAGATTATCTATTATACTACTATTAATTATTATTTATATAATTATTACTATTAATTATACTACTATACTACTATTATAGAAGAAATAAGAAAATAAAAAATAAGGGTAATCCAGTGTTTTAATTAATTTAACAACTACTTATAATCAATTAAATATAAGTAATGCTAAATGAAACCTAAATGTTTATGTACTAAAATAGGAAATAAATAATGTACAATTTCAAAAATACTTGTTGATAGCATAGAAGGCAATGAAAGTGATTTAAAAGAGATATTTTATCAAAATATAAATATAATGAAATTCATGTTAAATTTAATATTTAGTGATAATTGGTTATTTATATATGCGAGGATGATTAAAGAAAAAGTAAATGCTGATATAAATTGAGTATTAATCTTATTATAATTTTTATGTTGAATTTAATTATTACACAGCAGAGTTAAATAAAAATTTTGAAACATTTTTTAAACTAAACTGAATATTATAATAATAAATTCATGTGTTACTAGCAAAATAACGTATTAACTAATTAAGTCAAAACAACTTGTCAAATCAGGTACTGTTAAGGATAAACGTCATAATATTGGTAAGAGACCAGATCAGGTCTGGATGTCACACCCTACTTTAATTTTTACAAAGGCTATTATAAATTTTTATACTCAACTTCATACAAAATACTTATAATTTTAGTTTAAATTAAAAACAAAGATACCTTGAATCCGATAGATAAAAAGATAAGTTTCTATAAAAGTAGGATCAAATCTGAATTAAGTAATAACTACAATGAATTTCAAAGGAAACAAATGAAAATAAACAATAATGTCAATATCAATACAAGTCAATATATAAGTAAGATAAAAAAAAAATGACTTGCTTGTTGAATAACACAATAAAAGTAACCTTTTTTTTTTCGGTAACCTAACCTCTAAATATGTGTAGGCGGCATTTGGCGAAAATCCAAAATATAGCCCAGTGTTTAAAAACATAGAATAAAAATTGACGAAAGTGAGTAGGATATGTTACATTCAATACCTTAATGGACAAACAAAATTGTATTTTCTCGGTGAAAGGAATTGATTCATCTGGCACGCCGAAAATCGACGACCTCGTTTGCTCGGTGTCGAGGCATAGCCTGCAAGCGTCCTCGTAGCTATTAATTTCCACAACGTCCATATCGTCCATGTTGCCGTCGTAATTTTGACCAAAAGTTGAAATCCGAGGACGTTGAGTTAGACGCTAGTGTATAGGAAACGGCTTAGCTAAGCGGTGTTTCGTTGTTCACGCGAGGTCTTCGACATTTGTATATACATGGTATACAGCCAGTAAGCCACACAACAAAACCGTCTATAGATGGTAGCTAGTTTTAGATACACACACGCACGCACGTACACGTAGCAGCAGAGACACGTACTTACATATAGATATATTATATTATATTCACACAACGAACTACACTCTGCGCGGTCGAACGAATTACCGAAACCAAGTGTTCCCTTGTGATTGTAAACCATTAACCAAACCAACAATGTAACCAAGTGGGTAAAGTAAACGAGCAAGTGAGATGACCACCTTACTTGCCGGCCGTTGATTTTTGCGCATGCGCACTCGTGTATTATATAGCTTCCCACAATCCTCAAAAAAAACCCCTAACTTATTTCTATAACATTTATTGGTTTCTTCATTCGTAAATATTTTTTATTTTACTGTAGAATATCAATGATCATTCATTGATTATTTCGTTCGATTAAATTTGCATTATATTTTATAAATATAGTGAAATTTCAGTTTAGCTTTGTTGAATAATATATCTACAAGGGGTAAAACAGTTTTTACATAGCGCTAAGCGCAGGTAATAGAAAAGAGGTAGCAGCTGCAGTATAACAGCTGCGTCAATAAGGGAGAGAGAGAGAGAGACGGAAGCTGGTTTGAACACGAATTCAAATTCTCGTTATAATTTTACTCAGATCAGTATAAGTATATACTTAATACGTTTTCGGAAAGTGATTGAAGTTGCATTGTAATAAAATTAAGAAGGATGGATTTACATCTATTCATTTAATTGTATAAGTACTAAATGTCTAATATATTTTAAAACCATTGAACGTGTCTAATCCGATTTCGTCTTACTTCTACGAAAAGGAAAATGGTGTTTTGTTATTCAATATATGTTTTTTACACCAATACATTCGATATCCCTTTGATTGTGAAATATTAAAACTTTTAACACTTTCTTTCTAGTCTTTTTTATAACCTTATACGTAAAAATAATTTTATTTACTTTTTTATAGTTAATTTCAACTCATTTCTTTAAAATTGTTATTTGATTTCGTTTTTAGATTTTATTGTTGACTGTTGCATGCAGTTCGTGCAGATGAATACGTAAGTTTTAATTACGAAGGAATTTGGTTGATTTTGATGAACAAACCATGATATTAATTTAGCGGAGATTCGATCGACGCTCTCCATCCTTATCAGGTTACATATAGGTACCTTTATTAGATCAATTTATAATTACATTTTTTTTCACAAATATAAAAATTTTTTAATAAATTAGTCACTATATTTCTTACTTAAAAAATCAACTGAATAAAGTTTTTATTTAAATGTAACAATTATTAACTCAACTATTTGTATATGTATAAAATGGCACAACTTTTTATATACAATTTCTGAATTTTAATAAGGTCTTTTTGAAAAAAGTTAAAAATTTATCAAGATTTACATTTTCACGCTGATGTGTCGTCAGTCACTGTGGTCAACGATACTGTCCTTTTGACATAGCGTTAACATTTGAATTTATCTAATTAACCGCCTATGGTGTAAGTTTGCGCTAAAAATAGAATAAAGACTATACTTGTTGTAATGTATACACACATATCGCGTGAGCTCTTGTTTTGAATTTTTATTTTGCTTAATTACTTATTTATTTATTTATTAAACACATTACCAAATACGTTTAAAAAAATATGCTTATTATGGTATTTATGATGAAGAAAAGGTAAATTTATATATAACTTCGCAACCTTTGTGAAAATTAACAATGTTATTTTACTCTTCTTTTTTTTATTACAGGACGTCAAGTTAAAGATACTGTATGAAAAATATGTAATTTATAGGAAATAATATAAAGAAATAGTAACTAATTTATTAATAACCTTTTTATGTTTGTGAAAAAAGAAATGTAATTATATTTGATGTATAATAAAAAGGTATAGTCTGACTAAGATGAAGAGTATCCATCGAAACGTCGTCAAATGAATACCGTGGTTTGTTCATCAAAATCGATCAAATTTCTTCATAATTCAATTTACATGGACAACAAAAATTGAATAGATAATGTAAATTTTAATATTTCTAATATTATTATTAGATTATTAATATTATTATTATATGTTATGTATTTAAAATAATAATGTTTTCTCACTGCATGAAAGATAAGTCCGAATAATTTGAAAACAATATTTTTATTTTTAAATATTGACTCCAAATTGCCCATGCTTGGGATATTATATATATGAATTTAACCGGTCTTATAGTGAAATAACTTGCGACTATTCAATATTTTTCAATAATGCGTGAACCCTCCTTTTTACACAACTTACTTTCATATCGGTAAGTTTTAAATGTTGCCAAAGGTGTTAAAAAATTAATTAAATTGAGAAGAAGATCGAGAAGGAAAAAAATCCACGTTCCCAAGTCGGGACGAAGATAAAAGACGCAAGTTATAACCAATTACATTCATATACTTAATAACAATATTTTTATATTAAATCGAAGTAAACATTGTATTTTATTCACAAAATAAAACATTATTTGAAGTGTGCAGGTATAAAATCAAAATTAGCTGTAGATAACATAAACATTTTTTATTTTACAAAACTTTGTGTATAAATTTGCAATACAAGAAAATATATTTTGTTTAAAATTAAGTAATTAAATCGAACATCCATTTTATTCTGTGTAAGACGCAATAAACTATATTCAAGTTCTCTAACGATAATACATTTCATGTACCTGTATAAAGCTATTATAAACTGAACATATATAGAAACAGTTGCAATATAATTTATTTTAATTGTTTGATTTGTCAGTATTGCAAATTCTTTAACATAATAGTAAATAACAATAAATTCTATACTAAAAAAATTATTTAAATATTTTATAAATCATTTGTTATTTGATCCATTGTCTTCATTGGTTCTTTCTCATTATTATTTGACCACGTCATATATTGTACTATATAGTTTTTTTCCAACAATCCACTTTAAACGACTAAATATTGTAGCATTCTATACTTTTGCGCTTTGATTTACTTAATTTAGGTTTACTTATATCATTATTTATTGTTGTTATTATTTATAGATTCATTTTAACACACAGCGATATTCAGAAAAATATTTTCACATTTGTGCTACGTGATACAACATTTTCACTAAGTGCTAATATTGGAATGTACATTTTGGATATTACGATAAAAAATATAGTACTTTACATCAAATATTTACACAATACAAATTATATCAACAGTTGAAACAAATTAAGTACTCGTTGAAGAAGAATTGCGCTAAAATTTGAAAACAATACTGTTTATCTATAATGATTGAAATTTATAATGCATCACACATGTGTCTAAGTAACTACAATTGGGCTCATGATTATATATAGCTTTGTTTCTTTTCTTTCCCAAGTATACAACTTTTGATATACCTCTGTACAACTTTAACATTTTGTGCTCCCATTACACGCAATACATATAGTTCTATATCGGAAATAAAATATGTTTATAAGTTTTTTTTTTGCATATATAAATATGCATATAAGTATAGTTATATTTTTCGCCAGCGAATTTCATGTTTATATAACCTGTATTAATATATATATTGTTCGCGTTCGTACGTAAGGCCTTCTAAACGCAAATAAAATGAGGGAGGTTTAGAAATTACTGATAATATATATATATATATATAATAAATGAAAATGTGGTGTACCAACAGGCGATATGCGCGATTTACAATTTCCGATTCGCATCGTTTCTTCATCTCACACATTTAAATTACGATGACGACAGTTCATAACGATTCAAGTTGATAGACAATGGGAACTCAAACAGGAACTCCGTTGTGATTGATGTTGCCGAAGATAATCTTGCACATTGAATCTCTCCTCGTCTGGATCGCAACCTTCTTCCTTACTCGATCTTGCTTTTAATTCCCTGAAATTAATGGTTTATTAGACCCTTCATATAACTTTTTATCAACAATTATTTATTATCCGATACTTCTGCATAAGGCAAATATTTTAATAGAATTTTTACTTTTTGGTGCTTCAAAAAGGAGAGAAATTTAAAATCAAATAAAACATAGATAGGCACTAGTTTATTAGAAATTATTATTTTCTAATGTACATAATTCCCCTTGAACCAAATAAAATTAATTATATTGCAGACGTAGATACTTTATTTATGCATTACTGTAAAGCAATCGGGTAACCTTGGAATAATACATGATCTACCCCTGATAGAAATGTTAACGGATTATTAGATATTTATTAGCTAATTTTGATATTTATAGCGCCATTCTATTATTATTTCGATATATGAAAAATAAAAATTAAATATTTTTTCACTTAATCATATTGTAATATTGATAAAATTAATATATAAGTAATCGTAATTAAAAACATTTTTAATAAAATTTTATTATTGATATTAATAAAAAATACTTTCATTTGATTAGTACGTTAACCGAAAACGATGGTTAAATTTCTAGCAAGGATATTATGAAATATAATAATACTTCGCAGTTAATATTGATGAACTTTCGATGCGTTCCATTGATACTGGATTACTATACAGGCAGGTATACATCTAGTTATATATTTACGAGGGATTACGCATTACTAACAAACGGATTATACCAACGCACAATCACACACACACGCATAATATGTGGGGAAGAAGGGTGGCTCATTATCATGCTCCGTTGAATTTTGATTCCTCAGAACATTTTTCGCTATTTCAAAACTATAAACTGAATTATCTGGGAAATAAATATTTATATTAAAATTTTGTGTATTAGAAATAATGCGATGTATTTATATAGTTATTATCCACAGGGCCGGGTTAAGGCATGGGTACACTGGGGCACGAGCCCGGGGCTCCGTTATTTTGGGGACCACATCATTTACAAATTACTTACAAAATATCCTATAAAAACAATTTTTTTGTATATATCTTATATTTTTCTTGGGAATCTATTTTATATTTTTAAAACATTTTTTGGTCCCAGTATTTTAGCTTCTATTTTACTAGTATTTTTACTTTACTAGGAAAGTAATATAATATAAAAGTATTGAAACAATACCGAATAATTTTATTTTATTTAATATATGTATATATTAGTCTAATAAAAATACTTAATAATTGAATCAAACTATAAAAATAAATTAAGTAATCTAAAACTATGTTAAAATAAGGTATATGCTTCACTCCTATTGATTTATAGTATAATTTAAATTTGGCGCGTAAAACGTGTACTAAGAAAGCTCCGCCGATTTTCAATAGTTAAATTTAACGCAATTAGAGCTTTTAAAATGTGTACAATATACGCATTTATTGATGCAATTATTGATTAACTATATACGATAGATTTGGATTTATTAGTAATATTTTAAACAAAAGTAAAGAATATAGATGTATAAAATGTGAGAATTTATGTAAACATTATCCAAATGACTTTGATGGAAATATTTGAATTTTTTCATTAAAATTATATTTAGAACCAAAAGCTAAACAAGACGCAAATAATAAATTAGACAAATAAATTAACGAACGGTATCAATTACTTTATAGAGATGGTTTATTTTCTATTTTTCCAAATGTCGAGGTAGCTATGAGAATTTTTTCACTAACTGTAGTGGTCAAAGATCATTTTTACGATTATCGTTAATTAAAAACAATTATCGAAGTACACTGGAGACTTCCGGTTAAGACTCGGAACAGTGCACACGCATTGATAAGGGCTCATGGATAAAGCTAGTAGCATTGGTTAATATAAAGTGGAAAGTGTTAAAAGAAGGTAAAAAAAGAAGAAAAGAGCAAAAAGGACGGATGTAAGTGATATGTAAGGAAAAGATTTAAAATCAAAAGGAGAAGAAAAGGAAAAAGAAGAAACGTGCTAGAGAGGTTAGGTTTCGAGTATTGGAAAAAAAAAAAAAAAAAGATGGAGGATGAAAGAGAAACCAACGAAGTAGATAGCGGTAAGGAAGAGATGGAGCAAAAGAGAAGCAGAGGAAGGCCAAGAAAAGATAAAGGAGAGGAAAAAGGTCAAAATAAAATAAACAGCTATCTAAGAAGAAAAGAGAACACTTTTGAGGTGAATTTTGGGCGAGGAAGAGTAACGTATTCGCCGATAAGAGGCGTGGTAAGAGAGAGAGGAGAGACGGAGGCTAGTAAAAACGAGTCAGAGCAAGCGATCGAGGCGCACCAAGCGCACGAAGTAGCGAGAAAGGAAGGCAACACGGACAGAGAGAGATCAGAATATATGCTTCATGATCGTGTAAGGCAGTTAGAAGCTCATTACCAATCGCAAGCGAGTTTCACGGAAGAAATGAATAGTAAAAGAATAAGCGAGACATTATTAAAAAAGATAGAGGAACTGGAAAGTCGAATTAGGGAACTAGAACTGGACAAGGACATTATGGCAAAGGAAATACATAACCTAAAAACTGGGTTGCAAAAGGAAGGTACAGCAAGAAGTAAGGAAACGGAGAGTGGAACAGAAGAAGAGAGTAGTAAAAGGAATAGGTGTGAGCGTGTGAGTCAACTTTGGATACCAGGGAAGTAAATAACAATGAAGTAGTAAGGAATGGCACACGCAATGAGTGTAAAGATAGAGAGGTTATAGAAGAGGATGGTGATATAAGAGAAAAAGTAAATAGAGAGTATTTGAAAAGGATTCCGGAATCACTGAATGAACACGAATTGGATTATGAACTAGAAGAAAGGAGGAAGAGAAAGAAAAACATTATGATAAGAGGAATAAGATCTGTAGGCAACGTAAAACAAGAAGTGAAGAACCTGTTAAGAGAGAAATTAGATTTACCGGCATATATAAAGAAAGTACGAGCAATAGGAGGAGGTGTAATTCTCGAAATGGAATCGATGGAAAATAAAATCGAAATTATGAAAAGGAAAAGAGGACTGAAAGGATTAAGAGTATGGATAGAGGACGACCTGACAAGGAGAGAAGAGGAAATTCAAAGGTGGCTGAGGAAGATAGAAGAGGAAGAGACGAGCAGGGGGCACAGAGTAAGAGTAGGTTACATGAAAATCAGAGTGGACGAGGAGTACTACGAGTGGAGTGAGAAGCTAGGAAAATTAACAGTAATGCAGAAAAGAAGGACATTTCGTTAGAAGAGAGGGGGAACAGGTAAAAACAAATAAAGTTAGGTTAATGTCGTGGAATATAGCAGGGGTTAGGAAAGTATGGGAGGTGTGGGAGTACTTAATGAAGTTTGATATTTTGCTATTACAAGAAACATGGTTAGAAGAAAGAGAGGAAACGAAAGTTTTGAATAAATTAAGTAGGGAATATGAATGGAAAACAAAGAAAGCAGTAAGAGTAAATAAGAAAGGAAGGGCAAAAGGAGGAATTTTAGTAGGGATAAGGAAGGAAATAAATAAAAAAGTAGAAATAATAGAATGGAAATTGGGATTAACGATTAAAAATTTGAAAATTAAAAAGAAAGGCAGGTTAAGAATTATTGTAATTTATAATAATGAAAATATTGATAAACTGATTACGGAATTGAAAAAACAAATAGAGGAAGGGACAGAAAATAAGGAACAAATTATAATTGTAGGAGACTTAAATGCTAGAGTAGGAGAATACAATGTTAATCAACAAGGAGAACTAGGTATATACAGAAAATCAGAAGACAAATTTTTAAATAGAGAGGGAATGAAAGTACTAAAATTATGTGAAGAAGTAGGAGCTATAATAAGGAACGGAGACAGGAAGGGAGATAAAGAAGGGAAATTAACATTCACTGGGGAGGGGGCAGGCTCTGTTTTAGACTTAGTTATTGAAATTGAAACTATAGGTTACAGTATTATAGAAAGAATAGAAATAAGAACTAGGGTAGAATCAGACCATTTGCCAGTGGAAGTAGATATAGAAACTAGTTATAGGGAAGGGGTAAAAGAGAAAACACAGTGTAGCAAGAAAGGAAAAGAAAAAGTTTTAAAGTGGGAGATAGAAAAAAGTAATGATTACAAAAATGAAATGGAAAGATTAGGAAAGGGGTTAATGATAGAGGGAAAATCAGCGAATGAAAGATGGGAGTTCTTATTAGAAAAAATATGGGAAACAGCAAAGAAATTTGATATGGTTAAAATAAAGGATAGAGAAAGGAAAAAAGAAATAGAATTAGGAGGATTAGAGGGAAAGGAGCAAAAAAAGGTAGTATGGAATAGTTTAAAAAAATGGTTGAGATCAAAAAGCGAGGAGGATAAAAATAACTTAAAGGCGGAAAGACAGAAATTAAAAAAGATAAGGGAAGGGAAAAGGAAAGAAGCTAGTGAGAAAAAATGGAAAATGGTAGAAGAGAGTAGGACAATACTGGTAGGAGACTACTGGAGAGCAATCAATCAATTTAGGAAAAGAAGGGAGAAAAAGGGAGGAGGGATAGGAAAAGAAGAGTGGGTGGTTCATTTTAAAAACCTACTAGGAGTAAAAATGAATAAGGATAATTTAGTTGAGGTTAAAGAAAAGAGGGAGGGGACAGATCTAGAATTAGAAAAGGATAGGCTCAGTGAGGAAATAACAGGAGCAGAAGTAAAAGTAGCGCTAAGTAGGATGAAAAACAATAAAGCACCAGGAGCGGATGGGTTAAAAGGGGAATTCTTAAAAGGTTTACCATCGGTATGGTTAAAAGAATTAGCAGAGATTTTTAATATTTTGATGGAGAAAGGGGAAATAATAAAAGGCTGGAAAATAGCAAGAATTTTTCCAATTTATAAAGCAGGGGATGAAGGAAAAGTAGCAAATTATAGGGGGGTTTCGCTCTTGAATGTAGGTTATAAATTATTGGCAAATATTTTAGCAAAAAGATTAAGAGAGTGGATGGAGGCTAACGAAATAGTAAAAGAAAATCAGGCAGGTTTTAGAGGAAAAAGAGGCACAAGAGATCACATTTTCACCCTAAATAGCATAATAGGTGGGAAAATTAAAAGGAAAGGAGGGAAGTTGTATACAGCTTTCATTGACTTCAAAACAGCTTTTGACTCTATAGACAGGGAAATTCTCTTTAGGAAAATAGAACAAAGAGGTGTAGTTGGAAATTTTTTAAAGATAATTAAAGAAATATACAGGGAAACAAAGAATGAGATAATAACAGAGGAGGGAATAACAGAGAGCTTTGAAACAGAAAGAGGAGTAAGACAGGGATGTCCTTTAAGTCCAATTTTATTTAGTTTATTTATAGATGACATTGACGCAAATTGGGAGAAGAAAAATTTAGGAGGAACGGTAATAGGGAAAGAAAAAGTATTTTGCTTAAAATTCGCGGACGATATAGTAATATTGGCGGACTATAGGGAGGGGCTGAAGGATATGTTAAAAGAATTAGAAATATATTGTAAAAGAAATGGTGTGACAGTAAATACGAAGAAAACGAAGGTTATGATTTTTAAGAAAGCAGGAAAAGCGAAAAGAGATGAGAAATGGGAATTCGAAGGGGTGAAACTTGAAATAGTGAAAGAATATAAATATTTAGGATATTGGTTCTCATCAGGAAATTCGTATAATACTCACCTAAGAAAGATAGCGGGAAATCTTCAAAAAATGATAAATATAACATGGGGGATAAACAAAAGAGCCAAAGTAGGAAGTTTAAAAAGGAGATTATATTTGTTAGATGCGATAGTTAGAGCAGGTTGCTTATATGGAGCGGAAATTTGGGGATGGGGTAGGAGGGAGTATATTGAACAAGTGCAAGGTAGGTATGTTAAAATGGCTCTAGGAGTCAATCAAAATACTCCTGATTATATATGGAGAATGGAAGCAGGAAGGACTAGCCTTCTAATAGAAACAAGAAAAAGAGCAAGTAGATACTTGGTAAGCATACTAGGAATGGGAAAAGAAAGACTGCCTAATATTTGTCTGAAAGAAGAGATAAGGGGAATATTAAACGGAAATGCTTCAATATGGGGGAGGGAGCTTCAAGTAGCACTAGGAGAAATAGGGGATGGGGAAACTTTAGAGGAATTAAATAAATGCAACAATATAGAGAAAGTGAGGAGGAATTTAGAAATAGGAATAAAGACTAAAGTAGAGCAAGAGATTCAAAGAGATTGGGGAAAGATAGATAGGTCTAAGTACAATGAATTATATAGAAGCATAAAGACTGATTTAGGGCAAGAGAGATACTGGGAAGATAGAAACATAGGCGAAAGAGAGAAAGAACAGTGGGCACGATTAAGATGTGGTAGTATAGGGAAGTCAGTGGGAAAAGGTTTCAAAGACTTAGATTGTAGGTTATGTAGAATAGAAAGGGAAGAAATTGATTATATATGGAAATGTAGGATAGCTAGACAAGAAATAAACAAGAAATGGGTAGACGAGGTAGATGGATATAAAATATCAGTTAGTGGGGATGAAGGTAGATTAGCATTAGTAGAATTACTAAAAGGAATACCAAAAACAGGAATCTGTAAATATAGTAGGGATTTTGAAAAACTAGTCAGTATGAAACGAGAAGAACGAAAAGAATGAAAAGTGACCAAAGTAAAGTGTTAGGGAGAAAAGAATGAAAGGAAGAAAGCATTGTAATTAAAATGTAAATCATTCGGAATAAAAATTACTTGTATAGCTAGGGTTTTTTTTTTGTATTTATCGCGTAAAATGTAATGTATAGCAGTAATGTAAATAGTTGTAAGCTCACAAACGATTATAATTGTAAACGGGAAAGTAAAAAGATGTAAAAATCTGTACTTGGAAATAAATAAATAAATATATAAATAATATCGAAGTACACTGACACAAAAAAATTAAATTAATACAGTATTATGTGTATAGAGAATAAATTATTAAAAAATATTAATTTCGATGAAACTGCCGATGATTTTGTAGTCAGATAAGTGCGGAATAAATTATTTTAAAATATTTAAAATGCTTTTAACTTATTTACATATTCATACTTAATAGACTAATTTAATTAATTAAATTTAATTAATTAAATTAATCTGATATGCATTCATCAAATCTAGAAAAATAATGAATTTTAACTATTTATTATTTGTTTATTATAATTTTGCAAATTATTTTAGCAAAAGTTTTTAAAACGACGTAAATTAAAGTTTTGAAAATTTTTAGGAATGAATCCTTACAGTGGGCCCTATCATATTTTTGCCCATAGGACCCTACATCGATTAATCCGGGCCAATTTGTTCACATATACATACATATTTTTTTCTCAATGTACAGAGTAACTAAAAATCGATGTGATATTAAAAAATGTATTTTTATTTAATATAATAATTTACATTTAAATTACTGTTTATTATCATTATCATCAACATTATATGAGAATTAATAATTGAGCTGTATTCAAGTAGTCGTGGAAGTTACCGAGAAAAGAGCAGTTTTTATAACACATTTTTCTGCATATAGATTTTATTTATTTATAGTTTTTAATTTATTTTTATAATTTATTTATAATAATGAAGGATCACAATTTCCATTTTAAAATACAATATTAATCAATATAATTCAAACTCTTTTATAACTATCGTATATAGTAATATAATTAGAGTGCAGCTCATTTACGATAAACAATGTACTAGATTTACCATATCGTTATTGTAAAGTTTCGTGCTAGAACTAACGTTTATCCGTAATAAATCAAAAGAAATCTCAAATGCAAAAGAAGATATAATCAATTTTTAAAAGTTAGTGAAGTACTAATTAAATATAAATTTTATTAATTAATCAAAATATGAAAAATAATAAAAATTTGTCGGTTACACATATAAGTGACATATTACTACTAAGTTTTTGATAGATGCTTTTAACGTATAAAGTGCATTTTATAGGTTTTACGTAAGTAAAGTTTGAAAATGTTTCAAAGATAAGAAATTCTTAACGACTCCTAATTGCAACGCATAAACACTGACCTGGCAACCGCATGAAAAGCCAATTCGACATTCAGGCCAGTCTTAGCAGAGGTTTCCATAAAGGGCACTTTGTACTCGTTTGCCAGACGTTGCCCGTCTTCTCTTCTTACAATGCGGTCCGATCCGCAATCGCTTTTGTTTCCTGCAAATTATTTGCATTTAATATATTTATTTAATATTTAATTTATCATTCTTATTTATCTATAGACATATATTTATACACTATTAAGAGAAAGAAATAATTGCGACAAATAAATGTTTCTTAATTATTGAATACATCGTGTACAACTTACATATGAGAGAAAAAGTTCTTATTTACTTAACTTAAATATACGATGATGTAATATTTAAGATATATACATTTATATAGCAATTATTCCTTATTCATAGTGTATACATTATTATAGTCATTTATTTATTTAATTTATAGAATACACGTACATTTTCTTACTTTTCTTTAATAAAGAAAAAGCCTAAGTTTGAGAAAAAAACGAGAAATCATTATTTAAATTGAAATTACTTTTTACTTATATAAATATTTCTTTATAATAATACAAGATTAATCTTTGAGCAATGATCCGAATTAAATTAAAGTGTATATGTGCAGTATATATATTTTTTCAGCTAAATATTTAATAGTTTTCGGTGTCAACAGTTCCGTATTAAATTGTATTATTGGATCATCATCGTATTTTTACGGTTAAATATATGTGTTTTTAAAGTATTGATTTTTCAAAAGTATATAGAGGTACTAGAACATTAGCATACACACTGAGAAAAATAGTACAATAAAAATTACCATATTGTTATAGTAACGTAAGTAAGGATGTACTTGGATTATCGTGATTTGTACTATATTGTATAACAAATGTCTATCTATCTATATATAGTATAATTTCTATTAGAATTTTGTAACAAAAATTACTATGAAATATAGTAAATATTGCAATAATCCAAGTATATCTCTACATTACTATAAAAATTTAGTATAAGTTTTAATATACCATTTTTTTAGTGCATGCCCTGTATATTTTATAAAATATTGATCTCCAAATAATTATTTGATCCTATAACCTTTCCAGTATATACCGCCTGAAAAACGTTTAAACGCGAACAAAAGCAACTATACGTGCCTCCCATACACGGACAGAAATTTTGTATTAAAAATGACAATAGTTTCTAGTGAAAAAATCACAAACTGACAAACTAGGGAAAATTACTGTAGTTTATATTAAAATTTCGAAAAGTCATAGTAAATATTACAAGAATTATAGTAAATTTTATTATAAACTATAATCATTTTTACTGGAGAACATACTAATTTTCCTCAGCTAGTTAGTCTGTTATTTCCTCACTAGAAACTATAATAATTTTTAATTTAATCATTTTCTCAGTGTACACCTTCTAATTTCGTGTTCAATTTTTGTTAAAACCAAGCACGTCAGATTTCTTGATATATTTCTCTTCGGCAATATCATAATGCTGTTCTTTTGACCAAGTATTTTTAAACACACGACTCACCCAACAACATAATAACAACGTCGTCTTGAGCGTATTCACGGATTTCTCCCAGCCAGGCTCTGATGTTATCATAGCTCTGCTTGTTCGTCACGTCGTAGAGCAGCAGTAATGCTGAAAGAGAGAAAAAAAAGTAAGATAACCAGCTCATCGATTATGCAGTGCATATATATAGAGACTATATTGCGCAAGTCGAGAGGTATAAAAGTCATCCTATGTTAGTTACAAATTATTGACTTTTACACTCGAGAGTTCAACTGATATTCAAAAATACTCATTTTATTGAATTTAATGATGATTGTAAATTATTATATTATCTTTAAAAATCAAATAAGTTAGAGACGTATTATTGTGTAAAAATTATGCATAGTAAACCTCAAAACAACTAAGAAATAAATTAAAAATGCGAATATTTTCCATCTTTATGCTTAGCAAAGTAGGAGACTACTTATATGAATGTGTAATTATTTTGTTAAAGAGGTCTCATACTCAATATTTGTTAATTAATTAAAAAAAGATAAAAGAGTATAGAAAAATAAGAGAAGAGGCGCTTTTCGTTATCCATAATCTAACTGTGTAATGAATTTCGAATAATAAAATGTAAATACTATAATAATAGAGACATTATTTTGCTATAAATATTGTTATAGATACATATAGAAAATTGATGACACAAAATAATCGGATACACTATACATCGGCTTGCATTTTTCTTATAATATAGAGATTATATAATTTTTATATAGTAAAGCTATGTGCAATTTATAAAAGTCGTATCTCCAATAAAAATTCAAATAATGTTTAGACCTTTTTTCAAAAGTTCGTTCCTCGTTATAAGCCCGTAAAAAATAAAAAAATAAATTGTTATCCACGATTCATTAAGAAATAGCCAAATTTCTCAAAGGGGTGGAACGACAACATCTGAATATCACCTCTGCGTGTTCATAACGACATGTACACTCGTATTTATTATGGATCTACGCAAAAATACCAAAACAAAGTTAAAAGACGTGAAATGGAAATTACAGCATTTAAGAACACAATTCTAGATTATACTTCAAGAAAAGTAATTTAATACAAATGATTAATAATTTATTAAAATGTATTATTGTTCACTTTTATAAAAAATTCTTTAATTCTTGAATTCTTTAATGTTTTTCTATAATTCCTAGTAGAAATCAATCTATTTAAAATTGTCATATTACTAGGGAATAAAAAATAGCATATACATTAATAGTTTAAGTGAAACACTTCTTTCATTTGATCTCCTATTTTATAAAATGACCATAATCTCAAATTTATTTTGATGTAGATACCAAAGCGGATCAATTTTCGATTTTGAGCTTGTACTTTTGGTTTCAACTTAGTTGATGATAGTAACTATTGGAAGGTTAAAACAAACTTGTAAATTATTAAGTAACATACAATGCTTGTTTTCATTTCAATAATTAGGCGAACACAGTCAAAAGAGAGTTTAATCTACAATAATTTTGGCAACGTTGTTTAGTAAATATAGCTATAGGTCTTTACAAAAATTATTATGTTACATACCAAAATTATACTATAATAAAATTTATAACATAGTATAATAATATTTGAAACATGAACATTCTATTTAATGATATGTAAATAATAAATTTTCCACCTTGATCATTTAAAAAGTCTACTTTATTAATATTAACCTCTACGAGTGGAGTAAAATTGCATTTTTTCCTTCGATCACTTTATTCCCCGTACACCCGTTTTATTCATCGTATACTTACTTCTTTGTTATTAACACTTGCAAGTGGAGTGCATGACCTCCGGGAAATGGATATTATCCTAACTTTGGTATGCCTTTTGTAATGTAGTGTTACGGATTAAAAAGGCGAGGAGCGAAAAAAGGCGGACGACGGGATTCGAACACACGGACCTTGGATTACGAATCTCGTACTCTGACCATCGAGCTAACGTCCGCGCTGCAATGCAACGCTTACATTAGTTGAGACACCTTATCGCTTACTCTATCCTTCTCATACACCTAAGTCGCGCGGAGACGCCCGTGACAGTAGAAATATGAAGAAAGTCACGTTATTCCTTGCCAATGGCCACTTTTACGAAAGTCGATCGCCATCTAGTAATAATTTCAATATAAATTACTTCCACTTTAAACGCTTAAACCAGAAGAAAGTTGAGTTCAAGTAGATATGGGTTGAAAAAAATTGCTTAATTTGGAGCAAAGTTATCAAGAAAATAAGAAGTTGAAGAAATTTTAACCAAAATTTAATATGAAAAATTTATTGTTTATTTTGGCCGACTAATCTTTAATTTCTTATTTTCTTCATAACTTTGCTCCAAGTTAAGCAATTTTTTTTCAACCCATATCTACTTGAACTCAACTTTCTTCTGGTTTTTTATTTGAGTGCCTATCTCTGTTTGTTTCCGAGTTGTAAGCGATCAAATTGGAAGTAATTTTTATTGAAATTATTGTTAGATGTCGAATAACTTTCGTAAAATGGCCATTGGCAAGTATAATAACTTAGATTTCTTCATATTTTTATATTACAAAAGACATACCAAAGTTAAGATAAAATCCGTTTCCCGGAGGTCAGGTACTTCCCTTGTTAGTTTAGCCTTTTTCTACAAATACAAAATTAAATTCATTTAATAAATTTAAAATAACAAAAAATTTTACAATATTGAAAAAATTTAGAAATTAAAAAAAATAAATTGTTATTGCAAAAATTATTAATCCCTTGGATGAATTACTGCAAAAAGCTAAAGCGAGCCCTAGTAAAAATATGGCAATTTTAAATGGTTTGAGGTTAGAAATAGCCATGTTTTAGGTCATAACTAGGCATTTTCTACCGATCTTTTAGAAATGCCTTGTTTCTACTTTAAAAATCGTTTCCGTTTCTACTAGGGAGGAAGCAGCAACTTTTATCCCGGGAATAAATGCCTATTTTACTCCATATGTGCACGGAGAGAAATAATTAGTAAATATTACAAAGCAGTTTGGTAAAAATTCCTAAACTCTCAAGTAATGTGGTAACAAACTGCGAATCTCGTAATTTTTACTAGACTAAATTGTAATTTTAATTTTTTTTTTAACATCAGAAATAAAATTTTATTCCTCCCATATTATTTATTTTTGAGTTTATGTATATTATTCGAGTGTTATGGATATTTTAAATATTTAAATGAAATTTAATAAGTGAAAAAAATTCTGGATGTCATCGGGATCAAACCTGCGAAGTTTGGGTTGAGAATCCAAGTCCTTACCATTGCGCCACCGCATCACTTGCATGTGTTTCATCGAATCGTCCTTTTAAAGTAAACAAACGAACGACGCGATTCCAATAAAAATTTTAACCTAAAGATCGCAACTTTATCGCTTCTTTTCGGTATCTCGTGCTGTACTGTTGTTTATAGAATTTCGTAAACAGTATAGGAAAAAATCAGAGTTAATAAAATTTACAAGCTTAATTGTAAAATTTAGTACGTTAACTCCACAAATTTTACTACATTTAGAGTAAATTTTACTACATTTACTGTAAATTTTACTTAGCAGTTTGGTAATTTTTTCGGTTTTTTCGGTCTGTGACCACATTACTTGGGAGTTTAGGAATTTTTACCAAACTGCTTTGTAATATTTACTAAATATTTCTCTCCGTGTGCATAAATAACTGTATTATTATTAAAAAAATATTAGAATAAAAATTTTAATAAAAATTAAAATATGCTCATTATTGGAAACCTGTTAATACAAGTGTACAGCTTCTTGTTTTTTGACCTTTAGAGAACCGGAAATCCGATATATGGGCTGTGAAAATTCAGTATTTTTTGGTTAAGAACAAGCTTAGAGGGTTTTAGGCTCGGACATCATCAATCTGGGGTTAGATCTATAAAGAAGAGTCAAAATATAAACTTTGGGAGTACTAAAAAATAATGTTTGTTGAGTTTCAGGAGTACCGAAAGTAGGGCATTTTCAAAGAATGGGAAGGTGTGGAATGTAGTAATTTATTTAACCTGACCTCAGATTCGTAATCAACGACACCGAAAACCCTCTTCGGATCACGTTTTTACGGAATTTTAGAAATGGCATAAAATTCAATAGTGCAAAATGTGTTCTCTACCTTGTTAGGCTAGAAATTCGATATATCGGGTCACTCTGTTACTTTGTTTATAGTAGAAACTTGATATTAGATACTATCTAGATAGATCAGCTTTTGTATTAAGTAATTGGAATTGCCGTCAAGGACAACTCATATCGTTTAATTGTATTTACTTTTGTTTACGCGAGATCAAGAATTTATCCGAAAATTCAGTTCGTGTGTTCACTCTATAAATGACTGTTTCTGATATCCTATTGTTAACGCGCGTGTCGCGCACTCGATGCAAGTATCGGTGCACGCGGCACCAGCCTTTATACAGCTAAAACGAACTTCCGATTTTCACTTTTATTAATTTTTAATAGAAAAATCTCTTTATACGTTATAGTTTCATAAAAACATATAGCTGCAATACATATAACGCGAAAAATATTTTTAAATGTTGCATATCAGTTAACCAGCTATAAAATTTAGTGTACAATTTGTGACCATGATGTATATACTGGTAATCGATATGCAAAACACATAAATAAAAACACAAGTACTTTTATAATTGATTCTAATAATTATTGAACTTACAAGGTGAGTAGCCCAGGTACGGATCATGGATCTTGTCCTAGGATAAGTTTTGTTATATAAAAATATGAAGAAAGCCAGAGTTATAGACCCTAACGCTCGATATTACGGAAGTTATACCACTGTTAATGCTATTTTTAAAAAAAAAGAACCTTTACTTCAAATGCTTATAACTTTTAAACAATAAACTATCAGCCCTCAAATATAAATTCATTTAAAAGCTGAGATAAAATCAGTTTAAAAAAAAATAAGCTCAAATCCGTTGCAATGGAGCAAAGTTATAGCAGAAATAAAAATTTGTAGAAATTTAGCTTAACAAATCACAGTGCTTAATTTTCGTCAAAATTTCTACAAATTTTTATTTCTGCTATAACTTTGCTCCATTGCAACGGATTTGAGCTTATTTTTTTTTAAACTTTATCTATTTTATCTCAGCTTTTAAATGAATTTATATTTGAGGGCTGATAGTTTATTGTTTAAAAGTTATAAGCATTTGAAGTAAAGGTCCTTTTTTTTAAAAATAGCATTAACAGTGTATAACTTCCGTAATATTGAGCGTTAGGGTCTATAACTCTGGCTTTCTTCATATTTTTATATAACAAAACTTATCCTAGAGTTAGGACAAGATCCGTGATCCGGACCTGGGATACTCTCCTTGTTAGTACGAATTAAAATTATATTTTAATATACTGTTGTGTGTTAATAATAAAAATCTATTATATTTCCGTAAGTAAAATTACTCTGTTAGACTACCGAAATTTTAACCTTTAAACCGTCCTTTAAAATTCGTCAAATCTACTATAACTAAGTTAATTTCAAAAGTCGAGCCTACATACATATAGGAAAGGTTAATAACAATATTAGTCCCACAACGTATAACATTTTTATAATTGATTATTTTAATTATTATATATTTTTGAAAAATGAAATTGATTTCTACTAGGCAAAATATAGATTATTTGAAATAATAAAATATAAGCTAAGTCATCACATAATAAATTATAGATTATTAATAATAAAGTATTTTTCCTAAATTTTAAATAATGTTCTTGGCTTCGCAAACTGCTAAACAACGTGATGTATAGGTACTACCGAAAGAAGAGCAAAGAGATTCGTTCATTTTTGGTACTGCGTTTAGGTACGCGTATGTGAATCTATACAAACACACACAAGAATGACAAAATACACAATTGCTTAATCCATGCATTTACTTTTTGCCAATTTATAGGAACTCCAGCAAAATTATAGTTCGTTTTTTCTTTTTTAAATCATTAGGAAATCGCGTTGATAAGTGGCATGTATATAACAGAAATTATCGCTCTATTATACTATTTATAAATATAATCACAAAATACGGTTAAATTTTTACCGTACGAATCAAACTAATTTATTAAATGTTGATATCATTTAATAATTATGTCTTTGTATAAAATAATAAGCTGTATTTGGCAATCAAGATTATTTGACACAGTGAAACAACACGTCGTAGGACTGTCGATAAATGAAAATTGTATACTTGGGTGCGAATTGTACGATGTAAAAATGATCCAATTTATCGGAGGAATACCTAACCAATCCAGCTTATCCGCTTTCCAAGTTGTAAAGATTATATTCTCATTCTCTTATTAATTAATCGAGACGCGCGATATTAATTTAAGCGTATTTTCCATCCGAATAATTCCGATTGCTCGTATAAATCTAATTTGAATAACATATTGAGAAGAGCGTCTCTTCTTGGTACACGAGATGGAAAAACAGTTTTAAACGGTATTGGAAATTTTTTCACGAGATTAATAATTTAACATAGCTGCTCTGGGGTTCGACGATCAATCTATAGGGTTCCACGTGTTACGAACGTTCGAATAGAAGTCAAATAATAAAATATTAATGGTTAAAACGTTGTCGTTAGTGTACCATATATGCAAATTAGTCTTTTCATGATTGTAAATAATACAAAATAATATTTTGCGTCTTGAGAGTTGGAATAAGCATACGCAAAATATAAAATTACGGTTTTTATGTGGTTAAGCATCCTTTACCATGTGCGTCACGGTAGTAAGCATGCGTCACGCTTCGAAACCTTTCCTGTCCAGCAGTGTCCCATATTTGAAGCTTGACCTGACTTTCGTCGACAGTTATCACTTTGTTCTGTAGAAAAAAAAAATTTTTTTTAAACTTTACTATAATAGTTACGTAAATTCGATTGTTTTATTCGCAAACTATGTATATAATGGCAGCAGGTGTATTAGTGTTGAATGTGCGTTACAGTAGTACGTTGTGTGTTAATTTTGTTTCGAAATGTTTAAGTTATTGTAAAATGTCAAGCTGTTATTGGAGGATATAATTATGTACAATTAATGATATGTCAAAGGAATTTATGTAATAAAAAGAATCACCCTAAAATCGATGCCCACAGTTGAGATATAATTTCCAGATAAAAATTGACCATCTCGAAATCTTGTTAAAATACAGGTTTTTCCTACTCCACTATCACCCAACAGCATCACCTGCGTATTTATTAGGATTTTTATGATATACATGTAAATATATATATAATTTCACAACGTTCTCCACATAAAATATTTAAACACATAGTGAATTGCATCGAGTTTCACAACTATTTTTTGAAATTATTTTTCATACAATCATAGTCGGTTTTATCCGTTACAAGTTTTAACTATACTGTTATACGTGTGAAAAGGATATAGAAGCGGACGACGGAACGCGAAACGCATGTTGCGACGTACCGTTGAAAGTAAAACTAATTTTTTATAATTATACGTACTATGAACACAATAAGTTATTTATTAAAAACATGAACATTATATAAATTACACGATAAGTTAAATTCCGCAGCTAAAATAATTAGTATTTGGTGTATTTTGTAGTTATTAAACATTTCAGTAGAGTTTATGTAAGTTTCCCTTTACACATTTCGTTAATATATCTATAGCTCTATTTTCAAATTATTTGTAGCACCCACGTATTAAAAGAAATTGAATCGATATTGTAGCTGAAGTTGATATTAATAAATCATAGCTAATGTAACTAACCGTTTGTCCATTAATATCAACTTAAATGATACTCTTCTACTGTAATAACTTGGTTAAGATTAATATCAATATTTGGGGAACCGACTAATTCACAATTATTAACGTTTTGTTTATAATTAATTGGAAAACATATATAAGTGTGCATTAAAAATATACGAAGTAAATCATTATTTTCTAATTTGCGTGCAAAGTAGAAGAGATGTTACAGTGCAGTGTTGCTAAAATATTTTATTTATTTGTTCGGGTAGTTTATTTAAATAATAAAAGTTATTTAAACAGATGATTCGGGTTATAAGTTGCATTTAGAAAGTTATGTACGAAAGTTACCGACACTTTATTCATGCACGTGTATTCAAGAGAATTTTATGCATTACATTGTTGACGCGGAATAATTTTAGTTTATTATTCAGTTACAGAAAGGACAACTACTACTACAAGAACAACAACAACAACAGTAACAATGCAACAACAAAAAAAAAAGAACGACAACGTTTATATCGTTTAATTGATCATATATATAAATAGTTGTGGATGGAAGAAAATGATCATAGACGAAAGTCGTTGGAAAGAGAGTGAGAAAGACGCAACGAATGATCTATGCCTTTCGCACTCCTTCAATCCTAATACAAACTAGACACGCATACAGCCTGGCAATAATCGTGCGAGTCTAGCCGGTCTATAACAAACGCAGAACCGCAAGGAGAGCGTCGTTGAAAGAGGCGCTTAGTAAAAAGTATCCGGCCTACAGCCGAAGCTGTCAGGTAAGCGGAGGCAGCACCTTACAGTGAAGGTCGCAGTGCTCGGGTGTGGCCTGCGAGGAGCAAGCGCTCTCGTTCGAGGACTGACGTCGGGCGAGGTGGTGGGGTACTCCGGCCCCAACGACCGGGGGCCTGTTACCGCTGGTGGAGGGGGGCCAATCGGAGCCTCGGTGGACGGGCCCCTGGTGGTGCTTGCCAACTCGGCTCGATGGCGCCTCTTGCGCGCTCATGGGACCCTGCTCCGCGGAGCACCAATTTGCTCTTCTTCTTCTCGACCACTCCTTGGCGATGGGACGCGCTCGCGGATCTTTGCTGGTACCTTGTGCCTCGGCGGGAGCGGCAGGGCCCCCCGACTACGCTGGGCCCACGCTTGCCAAGCCTGGTATCGGCGAACGCAGCCACACCGGGAAGAGTTCACTCAACCTTGCTCCGCCGCTCGAGGAAAAGGACGTAGCGCTCGGAAAGTCACCCAGGAACGTACCTATGTTTTAAAAAGGCCTTGTCCTTAAAACGTCATGATTTCTTATTTTATACCTCGTTTACTCCTACTTCTTTTTGATTCATTTATTTATTTTATACTTTTAGTTGACACTGTTGCATTGATTGGATTCGTAAACATTAAGTGAATTGATAAAGAAGAGAATAATGTAAAATAAATAATGTAAATATTTACGTGTAAAATAAATGATATCACTATTTCAAATATTCGTTTATAAAACAGGATTTTAGTGGAAAAAACTTTTATTCTTTGCAGGTTATTGAACAAAATAAATCGTGTTATATATACATTTTATTATACAAAAATACAAAACATTATCCACCGCTATTTTACACTGCTATTTGAAATTGTTAATAATTTAAACTTTTTTTAAAGAAATAACATCGTAAAGTTTGAGCTGACCATATATTGCTTTCTATATCTGTGCAATAAAACCTATTTACATATCGATCCTAGTATACTGAAAGAAATATTGTATGAAAAATTACGATATTTGTATGTAAAAGAGATTGCTATATTTTGTTAGAACAGTTGGATATACTCGATTTGTAATCATTCTTACTTTTCAATATAGTAATTTTTTAGGGTGTCAAGTATAAGGTAGGAAAATATAATATTAAATATTTAATAAGCATTAAACGTCAGGAAAAAACCAAGCATGAGTAGGATTTGAAACGACGTGCCTAGTTCTGTATCTTACCAACTGCGCCAAGTGAATTTGTTTACTTCGATAAATCCAAATTGTCCTCGTATGTTACCCGACACACTGAGGAAAAAGATGTCTTACAGCTAAAGCGGTGCGTTAACTATTAACGAATGTGTATTTAAATATGGCTCAACGAATATTCGTTAACTATTAAGGAATCATTCATTAGAAGTGAGAGTTTAATACAAATGCACGCGTGCATTAACAGTTAATGAATCGCGTCAAAGAATTTAATGAATATATGTATTTGACGCAAGAGCGTATAATTTATTTTTTTCTAAAACTGATAAGAAAGAATTGAAAGAAAAAAAATATTATTTCAATAATCAAACATTTTATATTATATATATATATACATTTTTTAAGCTTATTTTTTACCGTGCTTCTGCCATCACATGAATTTTAACCGCACAAATAAAAGTATTATAATTAAAATCAAATTGTTTTTCATCTTGATTATTGGGTAGTAAAAAATCTTGATGTGATTTAACGTGATCGAATATATTCCAAGAGTGATAGGCTCTTTATGTATAAAGATTAATTCATTATTTTCTTTTCTTTTCATTATTTTCATAATAACGCCAAAAAAGGATCATCATCAAAATTATTATAAAAAAATATTGCATAATCTTTCTTGTATATATCAGTTCATTGCATGCATCAGTTTCATATACCAAATTCTACAATAGCGTGAATCCCGCATACGCGCATGGTTTAGGTTATATAGTTTCAACCATGTGCTTAGGACTATTTCTTACACTGCGGATCGTATTCCCGCAATATTTTTAACTGAAAACAAGTATTTATTTTATTGTTTATATGCAAGTTTTAATAATCTTATTTATTATTACATATATCACTATCAATGTTTATTCGTAAGCTGGTTAATAACGATGTGTTAACTGTAAAGAAGTAGTGACTTACAGTTAATACAATCGCAATTTTATAAATTAATGCGCGTTATTAATAGTTAAGTCATACAATTTAACTGTGAATACTATGACGTATTTATCGCGTGAGACCGCGATTCATATACTGTAAAACATTTTTTTTCTCAGTGCATTTATCGAAATCAAATTATATTACACTAATAAGGAGGGTAAATAGCATTTGAAACGAATTCATCTGAAACTGTGAAATATGATTCTCTGGCCCAAATAAGAAGACCCGAGACTCAGGGTTTCGTCCATTGGCACTTATAGGAATAAAGATATTCGACATTTTTTTAAATCTTGGGGAAAATAGATATTATGCCAATTAAAATAACTTAAATTCTAGTCGACCTATAGCTATTATCATATTAAACAAGAAGGTTGAGGGTATCAAGAGCTATTATTTGAACCTTGGTTTGTTTAAATCATGCAACTCAAATTATTCAAAAGTTATGTTTAATTATAGATACAAATTTACGTTAATTTTTATACAAACTATTAACAGTTTAAGCTATTTAAACAAACCAAAGTTCAAATAATAGCTATTGATTCTAGCTTTCTTCTCGCGTCTAATAGGTATAGATTTACTACAACTCGAGTTATTTTTATTGGCGTCAAGTTATTTTTTCCGTAGAGTTTTAAAAATGTCGAATATTCTTATCCCTATAAGACCCGTTGGACAAAACTCTGAGTCATGGGTCATTTTTCGTTTCATATAAATTCGTTTCCTGAAGGCCATGTCCTTGTAAGTAACAAACACAGAATCACCATTTATTTAAAAATGACAAATATTTAAAGTTATCTTACACCCGGCAAATTTTACTATATAATTTATAAATTTACATTACATACAGTAAATATTACTGCACTGTGCAGTATTATATTGTTATAGTAAAAATTCGTACAAAAATGGCAATTTCTATTATTTCAATATTTCTTATATAGTGTAGTAATTTCTAAATTACTCGATTTTTTCCTGGAAATATGTAGTAAATATTTTTACATATGTGCGGCAATTATTAATATTTTTGTAGTAAAATTTTTGACATATCTAGTACAAACTTGAAAATAGTAATTTTTGACGAGATGTTCAAGAAATTTTTCTACAACATTTCTCTCAATGTATAATTTATGGATTTCAGATTTATAATTTTTAAATTTGGGCCGGATTTTTACATTTTAGTGAATATTAATTTTACATAAATTGTTCTGAAACATGTTATATTATTAAATTATCTTTGCAAGAGAAAGTAAATTAAAATGTGCACTTTATTGTTTACAAAGAAAACATCTTATCACTATATCCTTTCTTCAGTACTTAATTAAATTATTTTACAAATGTAATGTAAAAATAAACAAGGATGATTTAAAATACAATAATTAAATTTGTATATAAAGTGAGTAGAATATATTTAATGTATAGTATAATAATAATTTATAACATTACTTTTCATATTTTGTAATCTAAAATCTCATGTACATTTTTTTGTGAAAAAATCAATGAAAAACATCATTTTATAGGTATATCTTCATGAAATTCTACACACTTCTTAATTTAATTTTATTCGCTAAATTAACAACACAGAATTAAATGTTAATGTAATTTATTTTTACAAAGTAAAGATATGCCGATCTTAATTATTCCATGTGCAAAAACAACATTTAATTTTAAACTTGTTTTGGAATTCTGGTTATTTAATTTTCTATACGAAACAATTTCCTAATTTTGTTCTAACATAAATACGATCTTCGCGCTTTTTCACCTACTAACCAAGCCTAAGCAATCGTATTTAGATCGTCGAATAAAATAAGTAAAAGGCGAGAGCTCAAGTAATTTTAATTCAGTATTATTAGCCCACATGAAATGTATATACATATAAAATCTGAAAATAGTGCAATAAGCGAGTGGACGTCGTATCTAAAAATGGTCACATTAGACTCGCTTTATGAACGAAAAGAAAATAAAAAGGAACACGTGTGCCACAAAAAATGATACTCGGTCTAAAAAGCCTGCAGCTTTTGTTTACAATGTATACTATTATAAAACATGCGAACTGTTGAAAATTGGTTTCGCATAACGGTATAAGTTAAAAAAATATTCTAAATAGAAATCAAATAAAAATCAATAAAATTAAACAAAAATTACTGCACTAAATGAATCCTATATGTGCAGATTCACGTGAGAAGTACAGTCGTATATGTACCATACGAGTTAGCTTAAAGACTCGAAACAACGTCACTCCTAAATATAATTATTCATATTTTATCATATTAATTAGTCATATTCTCCCCTTTTCTAATATTTGTTACAGTTTCGTTTTCGGAAAATTCGACAATGTTTCTATCAACTTCGATGTACACGTGCCGAAGAAAAAAAAAAACCTTTGCAACATCAAACTTTTTTTTTAAAACGTGCCTGTATATTGGAAATTACATCAAGCGCATGAAATAGACGAGACCGAAGGACGAACGAACGTTACACACGTCGATTCCACAGAAACATTGAATCATTAATGAGACGAGGAGCAGTGTGCACGTGCAGGTCTCTTTTGAAACAGGATCGTGGTTGCCCCGGGTCACCGGAAATAAAGCCAAACAATGCAATTAACGGCCATGGGAAGCTGTGCAAAATACGTCAACCTTGTACGATAAAACTGCAAGCGCACAGTCTGTTTCTGATGGACGTCACGAATAATTCGAGGATATACGCATATATATATATATATATATATATATATATATATATACACCTGAAAAATTTTCAAGTTACGCGAACGCTATATTCAATCGTTACCTTAATTGAACTCAATGTATGTGTGTGTGTGTATGTGTGGGTGTGTTTAAAATTCTCAATTTATGTTTTAATTTTAGTTTTTCAGTAATAATCCTGGGAACACAACAAAGTTTTTATATTGATTAAAAATTTATTAATATATATTCTCGGTGGATGGTTATGGAAAACAGACTATTTTACCTTACACTTGTTCTATAAAATTTTGTAATATATGTTTTTTATAAAATTTAGAGATTCAGAATTATTGGGTGACTTACTCATCAGTGAATGAACGAATAAGGAAAATTCGAAATTCTAAAAGGTTATGTACATATATATAAGTATTACGTATATATAAGTACTGTAATAAGAAAACTAGAAAACTATTAATTATTTAAAAAATATTATTATTTATTTGACAATAAAATAAAACATAAAAATGTGAACAAAATCTATTGAACCAACACAGGAGCCAATGAATGAATACGCACTTGTGAATAATCACTAAAGAAAAAGTAGTAAAGAAAATAGTAACAGGTTAATTGGGCACTATCTTAAAATAGTGGATAGTTACTCATTCAATTAGCCAATATTTCATTTTTAGAGAGAACACACTTAAAATACATCGGGACTGTCACCTCAAATTGTGATTATATTTTTAATACATTAATTCACTGGTGATGAATTTCCTTAACCTTATTTTAGGAATGAAATCGCCCTTTAAGAGTGTTCAAATTGATGTCTTATATCACGTATGAACTATATGCAAAGTTCATATCACAGGCCTAGCCGATATTTCAGTTTCAAACCCTAGTTTTTGTGGTAACATGATTTTTCTGTAAATCCTTGAAAAAGTGTACAAAATAACCGATAAAATTATAAAGTTTTGATACAATTAATCGCTAATTACTGGCTCAGTTACCCTATATATTTCTTCGACTCTACAAAAATTTGAAATGTATATTCACAACATTTACTTACTAAATATTAGCATTATTGATTATTAACCATTTGTTTCTCGAGGAAAGTATGTAATATTCATAGATTATAAATACGTGTATGTGTAAGTATAATTGTAAACATTATTTTATATAATCATGTTATACTATTAATACTTATACAAGTATTTTATATAACCATGTTAATTAACTAATAATTACCAATGGGAATTTGCAAGTATTTTCATTGTAATTAAAAGAATTTAGAATGAACAATGATAAAATTAAGGTATTATTAATTTTTTTTATCTCGACTAGTAATATTAGAACAGGAACTCGTACTATGAACATAGAAGTTATCTATTCTATTATATTAAATCTGAATTATTTATATTATGATTTTAACGTATATTCTCGCAAATATGTACGTTAAGTAAAATAATTGTTTAATTTTAATTAGATGTACTTTTATTTCATTATATATACATATACATGTATACCCTGGTACAAATTGTCCATTGTTTGTTCGTTCATCGGCTCACGGAGAAAATTCCATGAAATGATTATTGAATGGAAGAATCAGCATGTATTTATTTTATAGATTTATTATATCTAATAATAGAATTTGCGGAATTATTATTACGCTATAATATTAATTTGATAATATATGTAAGTAACCTAATTAGAAATACGAGAAATGGATGGTTAGATTTCCAATAAAATATAATTTGATTAACCAAACAGGCGTGCAATCTTTACCCAGGAAATTATACACCTATCAGAAAAAAGATTTTTTAAAAGAAGATACGATGAATAAAAGATAGAATTTTTGTCACTTTATCGTATGTCATGTAAAATGCTGAAACATACACTGAAAAAAAAGATTTTTCAAGCTAACCAACAAACAATTGGTTGAGAAAAAAATAGTGGAATCAACCAAGCGCATTTGTTGAATTAATAATAACCAGTTTCTTATGCGAACTAACTTTAACCAATTCGCACCTACTAACGTCACTTGGTTAACATTACTAGAAACTATGATTGTCTCGCTTTTAACTGAAAAAATTGGTAAACTAAACCAAATTTATGTTGGCAAAACCAAATTGTTTTTTCAGTGTAATATACCTATGATATATACTTATGATATATACGACTAATGAAACCTTTTGTTACATATGTAATGACTTTTGATTGTTTATTATGTATGGATATTACAAAATAAAAGTAAAAAAATAAAAATTTTTATTCGCCGTAATATCAGAAGAATTACAATGGCGTTTCTTTTTTACATGCATTTATATAACGTTATAAAAGGTCGTCGACAAAGATGTGTGTTCTGCATTTATTCTCGATATCATACACAATAGTTTCAATTAAGCATGAAACGCGCTCGTAGAATATTGGAAATTTTTTTGTTTCGACTCTACTTACGACGTATTAGTAACGAGCTACTTTCGTATATATAAATATTAATAAAACTTTTCAAACGTATAGATAAAAACTCTATAGAGAAATCAAGCAGCTCGAACCTACACACAATGCTTCCCGATAATTTAGCACTCGTCCAAAAAAAAAAGAGTCACGCGCCATCAAATTTAACGATCCTCCTTCGTGCAGCGCGCACCGTACACACACACACACATATATACATATATACAGAAAAAGCGCAAAAGCTATAAAGTCATTATACAAAACCACATGGAACACGTTTATACATATTATACATATATGCGATATGCGCGAGTGTGTATAGACACACACTAACACGCACACACGTACATCGTGAGGGCCTTCACTTTTTGAGTTGGTTTTATACCGATCCAACGACATAGCATATAAAGAACCTATTGGGCTGTTTTAGCCTGCCCACTCTTCGGGGGGCCCACCCACGTTTCGGGTAGCCGTAAGCCTCTATATACCCGGCACCCGACTAGTGGCGCCCTGAACGTACCTCGGGGACTCGGCTTACGTATCGTATATATACCTATATCCCTGTTTGTCTGCACTAAGCGCTTGCTGCATGCAGCTTCAACATTCTCGCTCTCTCCCTCCCTCTCTCTCACTCTCGCGCTCTCTCTCTCTCTATCTATCTTTTGAGCGGCCTTTGTGTTAGGCTGTGGGGCACTGACACCATCTTGTCACGTGACTCGAGACTGGCTTGGCTTTGTGCGCACGTCGTCTGTATAGCGGAGGCCACGAGCTCTCGCTAACGCGCGGGTATTGAGTATCGTCCCGAGGCCGGGAGCGAGCCTTCATACTGACGAATACATTTCTCTATGTGAAAGCCACTCTCTCTCTCTCTCTCAATACGTTTGTTTATTTACATAGATTTTTATATCGTTTCTGGCTTTACAATTATATATATATATATATATATATTTACTTATATATCATACGTTTTTTTAATATATCGAAGCGTAAGATAACGTAGTATCTATATATTATTAAATATTGATTTAAGAAGCGATCTTATTGAAAACGTTATTTACATCATTACGTTATTCATATTCCTCTATTATAGTGTACGTGTATAGAATTTCCAAACTGTCAAATAAACATTTTATTTGTATTTTGAGTTTGATTGTATAATTGAGATAAAAATTATATAATTCTCAGCTGTTATTTGTATATATATATATATATATATATATACAAACAGTTAAGTATTTTAGCTCAATAATAATATTAACAACTATAAAATAAATTATTGCAAATATAAATTCCGTTACATTTCCCAACCGATTACGTATATTAATAATTAATGATCCGCAACTATACTCGCGAAGCGAAACTCGATCCCTTTTCGGTATACGCGAATTCGAAACTGTAAATTTATATAGGGTATACACGTCGAGATGTAAAAAAGAAACTGTATCATCGTTGCGCAATGTTCGATTGTATTATTTAACCGTAGAAAAAAAATTTCAGCAGGAGATTCGAATAAAAATTGTACATTCGAAATAGCGAAGAATAAAAAAAAAAGGTATTGTCAAAGTTTGCGTATATATACGTGTATATATAATACGTCTAAGCGAGAGCGGGTCATACGCATTTCTTTCTGCATGGGCGAGCGCGCTGCGCAACGTTACGCAAGCCGCGTCATGAGCGAAAGGAAGAAACGCGCCGAAATACACGTATACACGCGCGCACATTCTCGTTGAAGTTATAAGTGTATATATATAAGTACGACGCTGAGATTCTCGTAAGCGCGCGCGAGCTGCGCGCGAGTTGAACGTCCTGCGCGCGCAACTTGTCGGAGGTTTTTGTCCTCCTTACATAAAGACATCCGGTTATACGCGACTGCCTAAGCTAGAAAGAAGGGAGGGGAAAGAACCAGAAGAAAAATTTCGCCGCGTGAGAGTTGTACGCGACTGCCGCTCAACGGTCTTTTTCTCTATGTCTCCTCTATATATCGATAAGATTATTTTATAAAGACTTTCTAAACGGAACGAGCGAACTATCCACCGAGATTCCCTTTTTTTGCTATATTGCCACCGGATGTGTGTCAAAGATTACCCGGCGTCTTAATTCGAAATCGCTCAATTTTTCATCGCAGAAACGAACGCGTGTTTCGATATAAGGTTATACAACTTTGACGTGTATATGTACGTTTCGTAAGATAACCGTCTTGTCGAGCTTTTAGTGTTGCGTGCGAAAAATCGATAACACTTTGTAGATCGGGAGGAAATAACCTTCTTGATAACGTAATCTTTTTAGTTTTGTATATCTAATGATCGTCGATTCACTTTTTTCATATGTTATACTAAATTGAGTTTATTGAAACCTCGATGAGTTTCGTTCGAGTCGAAAAAATATTGGTGATAATAAATCGACGAAACTCGGCACTTTGTTCGCTATTTACGCAAACCTACGAAATACCATATATACATTTGTTAGTACGTGAAAAAATTTATTATTACTTATTTATTTATACGTAAACTTTTTAAAACCCGATTTTCAAAAATGTATCTTGAATTTTTTACATTCATTTTATAATAATATTAGAATAGTAACATTTGTAAAAAATTATAATTTTCCTGATTCAAAAAGTTGTAGATATATATACACAGACATCTGTGTTAAGCGAACTGAAGCGCCTGTTGGTCATTTGATGTACCCTCCCTTTTATTGTTCTCTTATCGATATATGTGACCGTGCAATTTTTCTCCTACTATGCATATGCTACGATTATCCCGTGGGGTCGATTAATTCAAATTATAGGCGTGGCAAAGGCAATTATACTGACGCATGTGCGTCTCGAAGGGGAATAAATCCTCAATTTTTCCTAGCATATCATACAAATATTATACGCATCATCATTAGACCATTAACCATTTTCGAGGTGCTCATCCTAGAAGCCTAATTACGGTCAATTTGAGGTCTGATTTAAGATGCAAAATTAATGAATACTTCTGTCTCGCTATAGAACATTTAAATAAAGAAGAACTTTTAAAGTACTTGTATTTTTCTTGCTAATTATATTTTATTCAATTTATAAGTGCAGATTGTTGATGTACGGTATATACGAAGTTGAAATATGTATCAAACTTTTCAGGAGTTAAATTATCTATCTTTTCAATTGTATAATTAAAATTTTACCTATTGGCACTTTTTACAACAACAATAATATTTTTCTTTTTACAAATTTGTATATAAATATTATTGTAGGAGGGCATTAATAAAGTTGTAACAATTTAACATTATATATTTATAGTTCATTTATAGAAATATTTTGAGCTCTCGGTCTCTCCTGGTTAGTCAAATATAAATATTTCTTTGACGTAACATTACAGCAATGCAGTAAACATACAATTTTTCACGTTTAATTTTGTTTATTTATAACTTTCTTGCAAGTGATACACAGTTCATGAAAATAATTATATACTGAACTACTAAAAATTCTACAAAGATTCAGCACGTTCTTTTACATAAGAACTATTAAAACTATACTATAAACTTTCTTTTTCATTTTTCAAATAAATATTTACGTCAATCAATAACCATTATACGATAAAAAATTAACCAATAAATTAACTTCTTAATAATGTACATGGCTTAGAGATTGATAACAAAATATGAAAGCGGTGAAGTATTAAAATACGATATTACGCAACCGTTGTATATCACTACATGAATATATTGCATCTTAAAAGATCGCATTCAGAGAAGTGCAAATGCGAGAAGATCGTACGGTATAGACTAAGCGTCGTTCATTTTAAATGAAGTTTAAAACTTATATATCGAAAAGTCGGGGAAGCGATTTGAAAAGCACACTTGAGGTTTCAGATGTTTAAACCGGTTGTAAAATTCAGGCAGTATTACGACTACAAAAAATAACGAATTACCTCATAATCACTCTCCATGTTTGTACTCGATAATTTACCAAGATTTATGACGAGCTCGTCAAGTTTCACAGGAAAACGCGAGCTTTTAAAATCGTATCGTTGCCTCTCTTGGGTTTTTAAGCGATCGGTATACTCGCATCTACTTAAGGCGTCTATACGGTTACAATGTATACTCGTTAACGTTGTTCGTATTTTTTTTTGTCTACTACACACGTACGAGAGAAACTGCGTGTTCTAGTCTGAAACTTGCAAAGGGATTTGAGGAACGGATGGCACGCGTGTACTATTCGATCCAACGTAATTAATACGCTAATTAACGCGTTGATTGCGCCGCGGAAGCTACTCGTCTTGTTGCCAACTCTCTGACCTATTTAAACTTAACTCCAATTCGATTGTGCAATCGTTAGAGAACTACGCAGAAAAGAAGTGTTAGCTACTTTAACTATAAATGTAACTATCCTTATAAAATAAACGTTATTTAAATAATATTTAACGATATTTAACGATATTTAATAATACTTGTGTAATCAACACGTGACCCACATTTGTTGAAGCCCTTTAGTAGAAATTGAATGTATTATTTAGGTATAAACTATAAATTAAAAAAAAAATTCCTATATGCAAACATTAAGTATAGCAATTTTTAACCTGACACAATTAAAAATAAACTAATCTCTACTTATTAACAATTTATATAGATTTATTTCATTCATTTTGAATAACAATAGCGATTAAAAATTTAACATTTAATTTAATATTTTACTCGTACTTTTAATACCTAAATAACGTTGAATAACGTACAATATTTATTTTTCGAACGTAGAAATGATTTAACGATTATGTCGTATTGAATCAATTGAGTAAAAATAAATATTAAAAATTGATCACACTCAGAGTAACTATGACAAATGCCGTGTCATTGATCGACATGGGAACAGTGATCAATACGATAACCGCATCCCGTAAAATCGCCGATCTCTGCAAAGTTTTTTCATCACTGTGCGACGTAGAAACCGCGCGCGCGCACTCGAAAAAAAAGTTTCGTTCTCTTTCCCGGCGAGGGGATTTGAACTCTCTTCTCTTTGGTACGCGAGGCAGACACGCTAACCACTCGGCCGTTTCAACGCTTGCCTGTACAGCCGTAGCGGCTGTGTTGACTGGTATAGCTCGGAAAACGCATCTCATATCTAACTTTGTCCGGCGACTGTTGATCGAATTAATTTATGTTTCAGCACAAAACATCGTGGATTTAATCATTTTTTTGTTGTTTATATCATCGTAAATTGTAAATACTGGTTTATTGAAATTTAGTTTGTTTATTATTGTTATAAATGTAAATATATATATATAAGTGATATATACATCTTTGTTATGAATTATTTATTTTTTACTGTCATTATATAAAAATATTAATAGTAAGTTAATTAATAATTAGTAGTAAAAATATATTAGTATATTTAGTGTATGTTAGTCAAAGATAAGATTATTCTATAAACGAAAAAATTGAATTGTATGCGAAGAGAAATTTCGAACATTTGCCTCATAAACACTGCGTGCCCTATACAGTTAAGAGTAGATTTATACATTATTTCCTAAGTGCCTATATGATTTTTTTTTATATATACGCCACAAGTTTATCGTAAATATTTTGACCGAATAAATGTTGCCAATGTTTTCACAAATTGAAGCTATATACGGCAAAAAGCAGTGTTACTTATTCGTATCGTTCAGTTATGAAAGCCCGAAACACTTACATTGTAATAACAAAAGCTTAGATTTAGTTGTCTTTAAAAATACAAATTATTTTCGTAACTTCGAGTATACCTACACGTGTCATACAAAATATAAAATAATTCAGTTATACTCTATATATACGCATAAAATGATGCAATGTAAAAAAATTTTAATTTTTTTATTGTAAATGCGTGTAATCTCTATTTACAAATCGACGATGAAAGCAATGTAAAATGAGTTAAAAATGTGAAAAGGGGTATCGTTTGTTTAAAAATAGATGATAGGAAAAAAAAACGCCAATGCCCTTGGGCAACAATTGCGCTTTAATTCACTCTTGTCCTAGAATTCAACGAATTTCTGCCCTTGCCTGCACGTGCTCGACGCAGAATTGAGGGATGCAAAAAGTACGAAGCGAAAGCGTCATGTTCGCCTTTATTAAATTTTGATTGCAAGAGTTGGTTATTTAGCCGCGGTAGGTATATATACGGTATTCTGTTTATACCACCTGTTTGAGTTAGCGCATGGGTAATTTATTTTCCCTAAAATTTCCTTTTGTCGTATCAAATAATGTAATTGTGATTCTCCAGTGTTTATTCGTTATTCCACGTTTTAGATTCTTTTTTTTCAATCAAATTTTTGAAAATTTTATCGAACGTTATCGGTTTTCGTTTATTCATATTTTGTGAATGAGTAACATTGAATTGATGATGTTTCGGGAAAGAAAGGGAGAACCTCCCCTCTCGTCGCGCACATCATTGCCCATGGCCCCGCAACATTTTGCCGGCTGCCTACAAATTCGAGTTTTGTTTACGTTTTCATTGATTTCTCTATAATTTGCTCAACAATGACGGTTCAAAATGTGTATATGATTTTATTGATGTTCATTCGTAATATATGTGGCACTTTATTAATGTCTCTTTTCACCACTTGCGCCCTAAAATCAAACGTGTTTATTTCCGAATCTCGTAAGTAATAACCGATGTATTAATCAAGTTAACTTTTCTATTGTATATCTTTAACATTTTTTTCGATAAAAAGATTAAAACATTCGTGGAATTTTCGTCGTAACCAATTACAGATTCCTACACTTTGCATTTTTCGTTATTTAATTTTGTTTTTGATTATTAGATAATTATTGCTGTCATCGCACATTTGTTATCAATCTGTAAATCCAATAATAAAAATAATTATTAAATATCAAAAAATGCAATTAAATAACGAAAAGTAGGAAAATATCGACAGTAATTTTGTATATATAAATTCCAAAATTCCCTTAAATGTGTAAATAAGTGAATCCTACTTTCTTACAAATTAAATAAACTTTAACCCTCTCTAAAAGAAAGAAGATGTCCAATATTATGCATTAAAATGCCAAAAAACCCGAACAATTTAATGACTTCGTCTTTGCAACATAACATATATAAATGATTTGTAAAATATATTTAATTATAATTTTTCACAGTGTATATTTACTCCTATATATTTATATATCGGTTGAAAGTTATTTATATACGCGAAGTATAATTTTTTCAAACCGAACCATAAAAAAGAATTTAGAAATAATGTAATCGCGCGAAATATGAGCTATACGGTTTATGTCACAATTTAACCAAAGTATATACCGTTTCATTCCCGTCTACATATATATACATATACGATGATATACATTTCAGACTCAATATTCGTTTGAACGGTGCAGCCTTGTAAATGTCCTCGCGCACTGCATTTACATGCGTCATATCATTCGAGCCTTGAGGCTTCCAACTTGCGCGGGTTATAATCCGTCGATCGTCTATCTTATATACGTCTATATATCTATATACGTTGCGTGCATGCAATTCAATACACGCACGCACGCAGAGACGTGTGACGTGTATACGCGTGACACCGTATTCGCAGAAATCGTCGCGTGCGGCTTCTTTCACTGCACACGCAGATTGCGACGAAATTCGCGCAATTCCTTCGAGGCATTCGCGCGCTTATATAGCGAACGATTTCGTCCAATTTACGTTGAGTATGTGGATTTTGCAATTGTTAACCTTGAGTCGCAATGCGTATGAATTTCATATTTGCTCTGGAGCGGTGTATGATGTCTATTCAGCCGTTTGACTGACGATCAAGAGGGTTTGTCCGGTCAGAGCGCATTAATCATTAGAATATTGGTATATATTGGCATGAAATTATACGGTATAAATGTTTTGAGATATTCGCGGTAACACGTATAAAATTCCATCTATTTCTTCAATTCTAATCGTAAAATAGGTTGTGTTGCGTAAGACGAATATATTATATGTACTAATTGAACCGTGGGGTACCTTATCGTATAAATGTGAAAATATATAATAAAGTATTTTATTTGATATTTAATTGAAAAAATTACGATTTCTTTTTTAATCTAATGTCGGCTTTAATATATTTTGATAATTTTTACTTATAAATTAAAGTAGTATATTTTAGTAATATACGTTTGCTTTTTAATTTACGTATATTATTTAATTCGTATAACTCAAAGGCATTTATCAGTATGTACAACATAATTACAAATATACGTCAATACCTATATCCAAAGAAATTAAAATCAATTGGAGTGCGCCACGCAGTCGTATAGTAAATTTGTGCCGTACGTATATCAGTGCCTCATTGGCAACTATTCATGATGAATCGTGACGAAATAACTACATTATTATTCCTTCTGATTGCATGTAAATTCGAGGATTAAGTGAATTGATTAAAAGTATGTAACTCCTATTTCGATTAATTAATTAACATATTATGTTTTTAATTAAACAACGACATTTATGAAAATTACAATTTTATCGCTTTACTATAGCTCTTCGTTTATTTATTAATTTGAAAATTTACGCAGATTGTGAAATTAATTAAATATCATAACTAAATTACGGGAAGTTCTCATTATTTTATGCATTACAGAATATAATCGAAAAAAAATAGCAAGGAAAAGAAGCACCAAATCTTCGGATGAAGTAAGTCGTCTTAGCGGAATTCGAGCAAGTGGATATTGTTAAGGAAAAAACATCGATAATTAACAATAAAATTTGATATACAAAAAATTGATATACAATACTATATAATTTGTAGATATACTATTACTAACCTCACATTCGAACTAACAAAATTAGATCCTGACTTAAATCCGATTACATTCGTATCCCGGTCCTTCACAGGCGACCTTTTCAGGCCCTGTTTTCTAATTCAGGCGGCCTAGTTAGAATTTCTACTCGGGGTAAGGTTCCCGAATTTGACGTGGAGGGTTCCAGGTTCGAATCCCAACGTCCGGTGCAGATTTTTTTCATTTTTTAATGTATATTCTATTTAATTTCAGAAAATATATATTTAATAAATTAAAATGCTAAATAAAACAGAAAAAATAGAAAAATGTGACCCGGCAAGCTGCTACAAAATAAATTTTTCTTTATATGGGTTTTTTTCACTCTTTGAAGAGTGAATAAATCACTCTTACGAAAAGTGATTTTTCACTCGAAACCGACTGCTGCACTTTTAACTAGTTCAAAGAGTGAAATATCACTCAATTCGAGTGAAATTTCACTCTTCAAAATTTAGAGAGTATATATTAAAAAATTTGTAAAACCTACAAAAATACCAAATAAAATTCTGGCAAAGTCGCAACTCAGTCAGAGTTTATCAAGAGTTTTAAAAAAGAGTTCTAGAGACTTCTGCTAGACTTGTGTAAGACTTTTAATGTACAAATTAAAGTCTGGGAAAGTGGCCCCAGCCAGACTTTCGACAGACTTTTAGAAAGACTTTCGAAGGCTTCTGAAGACTTGCAACAGATTTTTTTCACACGTATATTATATGGTATTGGATCATAAAATGCTTCCTCTGACAATATTCTGACGATTAAAACATTTCTATGTAAGTGCGTTAGGGGACTACCTGTTAATATGTGGCACTTGCTAATGTTTGTTATCGGCTGGTCATATAGGTACATCCCATTTCTTCCTCGTCTGAATAGAGCCGTTTTTCAATTTTTTTATATTATTTCTTCCATCTGTATATCTAAAAACGAGATACCTGGACTCTACTGATGAGCCCACCAGGCATACTTAGGGCGAAATACAATAAATTTTTATTTCTTTTCTTTTATCGCTATATTTAAATTTATACTTTAATTTGAAATTTTTATTTTGACTTAGCTTGTCTTGGTCTTTTATCAAACACTCATCCAGTAAGGTTATTAAAGTGGCTGGTTTAAATACAGTCCGCCTTACCCCTAGTAGAATTTTAAATATGAAAAATGGGCTTGAAGTTAAGAAATGGCCAGTGAAACTGGTCAGGTTCTATCTCAAAATGAAACGCTTTTTCATATCTATCTTGACCATTTCTTAGATGGACATAACCTTCATCAAATATGAAACAACTTTTTGGGTAATCCTATAAAGAAAACTTAAAGCGTGTTGTGAAATTTGATCGGTTTTACCATTTGTAATAGATACAGACGATTGTTTGCGCTATATAAATAGTACTTTTAAAGATATTTCGACGTTTATCATTTTTCTCTCAAATTGAGCGAAATCATTTTTAGGAGCTTGTTCATGGCTATTATACCTAGCTAAAATGGCCAATTTTTCTTAGTCTACTTAAAATTCCAAAAGCATTTTTGATGGTCAGAAAAGGTTTATAAATTGGAATGAAAACTATGAAATGGGCAAAAAAGGTTCGAAAAAGCGTTTCATTCTTATACACGACCTGACCAAGCGTCCTAGGTAGTTTATAGATTGACATGAGAACGCTACTCAGTAAATGGCTACAAAATTTTTGTTGATTCCACCAGGGACTGAGTTGTGAGAAACAGTCTTTGGCTTGTTGAGATCAATATATTCATTTACCATTTAACTAATAATGTAAACAAGCAATAAATTCTCGAATTTACCATTATTTGAAAAAATTCACATTTCAATAGTACAAATTACACATTATAATATATCATTTCCCCCTCTATTATCTCGCCATCTCTAAAAATATTTGAGAAAATTAAGAAACTCTTGTCTGATATTATCAGCTTGGTCCACACGTTAACTCCCTTTTAAGTATCTCAAATCGAGTATATAATATAGTCATAAATGTCGACTTATCATCAAAGGTACGCTTTTTCTTACTGATTTGCACCTATTTCAAGTCGTCGCTCGGTGAATCTCCTCGAGATTACAATGATAAAACGCTGTACCCTTTGGTAATAAATTATATTGCATACACGACTTAAGTACATGAAAAGCGTGCCAGATAAATTTTAAGTGAAAAGTAATAAATTTAAAGTAGTAAAAGCTATAGAACTAGTAAAAGTGGTCAAAGCAGTAAAAGTAGTAAAAATCAATTAGTCATTTTTGCATTCTCAAATTTCATTGATACAATAAAAAAGAGGTCTAGCGTCAAATTAGAACATTTAGAGGGGTGACATAATTAATGTTACCGACCGTGCGAAATATGGTAATTAGCACATCTATTTAGCTAAAATACTATTTCGTGCAAAATCTATAAATACAGAGGCTCTTGATTATTCAATAATTTATCTTTTAACAAAGTTTGCAAAATATATTTCAATTGCACCTTCAAAATTGTTTGCACTGAAAATACCTAGTTTTATTTAGTTTATTTAATAGTTTACCGTGCAAACTATTTCGAAGTTTCCATTTATTTATTGACTTATAATTTTGTACAATGACGTCCTATATATAATAATTTAGTACTTCTGTACTTGGGTTTGGCATAAAATAGTATATTCTGCTAAATAAACGTGATACCCCTTAAATCCATCAATTGCACTTTAGTACCACAATACTTGCAATAAAATAAAATAATATATAATAAGTAATACATAATAATAATATATATAAATATATAATAAACAATAAAATTATAAGCAATGACAAATCGATTATCCCTTCATTTATCTTATTTATACAAACAAATTTAGGTGCAGATTAATACCCCCTTCGATCAACATTTACCCCGCAATATTGTACAAGAAAGAATAAGTCACGATAGAGGAAAGAGATAGTTCTTAATCGAGCTCAACCGTCAACGACTATCTAAAGATTAGCGGTAAGAGAAAGCCTAATCCTCGACGCGGATGCTAACGCGGTGGCATCGGTATTACGTGAATATAACAGTAAGTACGTCAATTTACAATTCCCCTTGGTATCGCGCGAGTTTCGTAAGCAAAGTGCTTCTCCCGCGGAAAGTGATATCCGCTCCCGAGGCCAGATTAACACACACACACACACACACACACACCCACACCCCGCGAGGACACAATGCGCTCGTTATTTTTAGTGCAATAAGAGTCTAATGCTCCTCTTCCCTTTCAACCGACTTAATGTAATTGCTCGTTAATATTTTGTTTATTATTTTGTAATTGCGGAATAAACTTTTGATGAGTTTCTTGATTGACACGTGACTCGTTAAAAATTCATTGGGAATCTCACTGCTTAAATAACTTAGAGGCACAGAGGCGTCTGCGAATGTGTTAATGCAATTATTTGTGTAGATGTAGAAATTTTTTATTTATTAAATAGATTTGGACATTAAAATTATTAAACAAGGACTCGAGTACTTTCAGTACAGTTGCATGCATATATGACACAAAGACAACAATTTTATCTACATTTATACTGATGCATTTTTATGTGCTCAAAAGATTGTTATGCTAAAAATATCGATATTCAATCTTAAAGCTCAAATATCAATAAGTTAATAGTTTCAATACTATTTCAATGATTCATTCTTTTACGTTATCTATGCATCAATTCCAGAAATTTCAATTTTAGAACTAGATATTTTCCCAGCCAATTTGCTCAGCATTTAGTGAAATTGCCACAACCTCAAAAATTCAAATTATGTTTCCGGCTCCCCATAACAGTAGTTAACTTAAAATTTCTTGAATACGCCTGTATATTCGTTTTGCTTTCTAAAGTTTTCGTTTTATCCGTAACTAACTGTGTCATATTTGTAAGATCAACGCGGTTTAATAATATTTTTACCTCGACTACTTTTAACAGCACTTTTGTAGGTTAGAACTAGATTCAAGTTTTTCGCCTGTTCGGTGATAGAAACAGAATAGTATTATCAATTTAAAATAGTAATAATTAATTTTTTCATAAATGTAATTGTATACAACTAGATTATAGCACATGAATTATGGTTATACATTAGTGATTAAAACCACAATTTAAATTATTTTGGTGACGTTTCATTACGATATTCTGTAATCTTCGTCAAGCTATATATTGTTTCGTTAATCGATGAATATATACTAAATATACTAAGCGACCCCTTGATAGTGGGAACGTCGTCATAATAATTTAAATTATGGTTTTGTTCATTAAAAGGCGACATTAAACTTCCTACTCTAATATACAGTTACACGGACGGAAAAGATAATTACTTGTAATTCTAATTTATATATAGAGAATTATATGAACAACGTTACATAAAATTTTCTAAAAACAAAATGGGTTTAGATATTTTTAAACAGAGGCAAGTATTCGACCGCATTGTTTGTACAAATACTTTTTTCGAATACTTTTTAAAAAAGCTTTTATGTTATTTTTTTTCTAATTATTTAGTACAATATTAAAAAAATGCAGTCGAATACTTACCGTTCTCAATTTTTAAATCATACATTCTTTTTTTTATTAATATAGAAATATTATTATAAAATAAATTCTGTTTCCCTAATGTAAAAAACATTTGAAGTAAAATAAGGAAGAGCCAATTAAAAATTACAATTCATCAGAACTAATGTTAAATTTAAGGTGAAGATGCAGGTTAATGCTCATATAACATAGGTTTCCTCGAAAATCAAAAATTAACGTGAACATGTTGCAGTTTTGTTTTCGGTCTACAGTTGAACTCTTCAGTAAGGATATGGGCATTTTACGTTAGACGCCTTTCATATTAGACATTAATGTATTCAGCAATCCTCTATATATATATAATTTATTATAATTTAAAGAAACACCAACAATTTTCAAAAATTAACATGGTAACATCATAACTTTTTACAGAAACGAAGACCATAAAAAAGCTATAGACCGTTTGAAAGGTATTGCTTTAAGCTTTTTTTTAGACTTTTGGATAAAAAAATCAATTGTGGCGCACTTACACTATTTTTAAGTTGAATATTGACATGTAGTTTATGTGACATTGACCTTGAGATAAGAAATCTTAACTCAGAAGGATAAATTCTGGACATAATTAGCAACGAATGTTACGTTTAATGTTCTATAGTAAAATTTGATAGATTTTGAGTTATATAGCGGTAAACCCAGCTGGTGTTGAAAAAAATATGGAAAAATTCACTTTTTGAGGTTAGAATAACTTTTGAACAAATAGATTCCAGTATCTAAAATTTTTTTCTGTTTTCTGAAAAACATTTCCAGTGTGTACCCAAAATTTGGTGCATTTTAAAATTTTGATCGGACAAGTTCACGTGAAATGTCCCATCTATATATATAGATTTCTATGTATTAAACATTAACAGTTGCGTAAATTTTTGTGTACTTCATTCACCAACCAAATACAATGTAACCATGCTCAAAATGATTGTAACTATTGATTAAAATCAAACACAAATGTAAATATGAGCGCAGTAAAATAGTACGTGATTTTAGAACAATTTTAGAAGGTACTCATCTGTGTAAATCCATTTGTTATGCTTGTAATAATGACGTACAGTCCACGAAATGCGACCTATAAATAATTATTTCTATATAACATGTCTTACGCATATTTTCGTCGTTAAAAATTTCGCACATTTAATACTTGAAAGACGCGAAATCCGCTTATTTTAGAAGTGGAAATATAAGCTTCCCTCACAAACATGGGCCTCTAATTCACGTATATTTCTTTTCCCCCATTACATACTCTTTGCCCCAGCACTGACTCTTTATCTGTCATTCTTTGTTTTTCTTGTTTCCTCTTAGTTTCTCCCCTTTTTCGTTGCCCCATCTCTCGAGGTTCAGCCACGCGTAAATTCAATGTTTTTCATATATACATATATACGTCCTCTTTCTTTCTTTTTTTTTTTTAAACGTGAGTTACGTTTACTTTGTAAAGGACAACGATAGTAAATAAAAAACTAAACGCGGTAAAAAAAAGTGATATAATATTGTTCGCGTATATAATCTACTATATAATGCGAATTTTCATCGCTCGAGTTTGCAACACTATAAACTCTATGGAACGCGCGTACGCCCATAAAATTTTCTTACGTCGATGCTTGCGGAGAGGCCGATCAACCTGCAATTAACGTATTTGCTCGAAATAGTGCACCGTTAGTTTCTTTATTCTTACTTTACTTCTCCTTATTTCAAACGGGAAATAAATATATACGATATCAATCTCTATGGAATTTTGTGATGAATCTTTAGGTCACTTATTTAAATTCGAATACATAAGCGTTACTGTTTTACATAATCCACCAATCGCGTAAGAAGGACGTACATTATCATCGCTTATAAAGTTAAATATATTGTATATTATAATATAGAGGAATATTTTACCTTTAAATATGTAATACAAATAATTACCATTGCTGTTAAAGTAAATGCTACTTAATTATCCATTTATATAGTTACTTATGAAAAACTTCGAAACAATAGAGGTTACTTTATAATGAATCCTTTAAACAATTTATTTTAACACGGAGGAAGTTACGAGCTTTAATTTGTTTTATCAGCAGAACAATATTCTTGAAAGAGTACGATTTCATGTTCATAAGAACAAACAACAGACCGTAATGAAGTCGATTTATTACGGCGCAAACTTTAAAGATATGGCTATATAGTATTTGAAGGAATCGCGGATATTCGTAAGAACAAAGAAGTCAAGAAGTTAGAAGATCTTTTGGCTTTACCCGCAAACTCGTGAAACTACGCAGAAATTTTCTTAAAAACATAGAAGATAATTCGATTAATGTAACTATTGGAGATTTTTTTATCTCTGTAAATATGATGGACGGGTAATGGAAGTTAGTTAACAAAATGCGGTGTAGCCGAGGAAAAAGTTTTCACGTTTCGTTTTATAATCTCTGTGAAGAACTGTGTTTTTTATCCGCGGTCGGCAAGTCCACTACAAGAACTTTTATACTGACAAAAGAACTTTGGTTAATCTTATATGAAAGACCTTTCGCCAAGTTCTACTAACGCAGTTGAAACACTGATTAAGGGTTGATCAAGTTACGTTATTTGATTGATGATGTTAACTTTATCGAAACGTTTCTTGATACATTGCAATACAATCAGTTTAGTTTATAGTTACCATTATATTTTTAAAACTTTTATGGCAAGTATAATTTACTTATCTTTTAATAAATCTTAACTTTTCAACACCGGTGATTGTTTAATTTATTGATTCCGGTAAATATTTTTCTGAAATATTATTTTACGAAAATGCTTTGACGTAAAATAATAGTTATACGTGTAAAAATTGTATGACTTTTTGGCAATTATTATTATCGTGAAACGCAAGTAAACTTAATAATTCACATAATTTAATCATTACATCGAAATACAAATTTTACATCACATTTTTAATATTTTTTATTATAGTGAATAAAATTATTATTTAAGCAACATTTCAGAAGCTTAATGCATAAATAAGATGACATATATAATTATATAGTAGTAGTTAATTTATAGTTTAATGATGTTGTTAAAAACCATTGCGAACACTTAAAATAAGCGAAATTATGAAGAATTAACCAGTCATAAAATAATAACATTGAGATAATATAAAAATAAAATAATGAGCCAGTTACAAACAGCATAAAAAAACTTTATTGTATTTATCGTAAATCGATATATTGCCATCATTTCTGAACATTTCTTGTTTCAAATAAGAAAAAATAAAGTTAATTCTCAGTGAAATGAAAAGTTTTTTACACTATCGACTTTATGGAAATAATTTATTTCCTATTACGCTAACTCTCATTGAACGTGATTCTTATAAGCTGAATTTGCATTAAATAAAATAAACAACGTAATGATAATCATTCAATATCATCATGTTTAAAATTTTTTTTGAGGATTGTATTATTTGCTTTGTAACTAACAAGGAGATCCTCATATGTTTGGTAAACGGATCGTGTCCAGCTTGTAGTATATGTTTTCTAATATGAAAATATAAAAAAAGCCAGAGCCGCAGACCCTAACAATCGTGTTTTTAAAAGTTATACGCCATTAAAGCAAAATTTACCAAAAAAGAGACTTTACTTTAAATGCTTGTACCTTTCAAACTATCAAATAATAATACTCAAACAAAAATTTAATAAAAAGTTAAGATAAAATAAATATAATTTTAAAAAAGTACGCTTAAATCTTTTAGAAAGGAGTAACGTTACAACCGAATTAAGAATATGAAGAAATTTAGCTTAAAAAATCAATAAAATTTGTAGTCTCTACTTGTACTTGGTGCCTGAGTGAAACGAAAAATTTGTTTTTTAAAATAATTAAAATAATATTAATCAATGATAAGTAACAACATTTAGTCAGTAACGATTAAAATCAAGCTTTGCAACTATCAAAAAGTCAAGTGCTATAAAGGGATTCTTTGCAGATACTGATCTTTGAATATCACTTCTTTTAAATAAAAGAGTTTTTATCTCATATATTTATTTATTATATTTGTGTATATCATTCTTAACACGTGAATATTAGATTAAATTGTAATGCTACGTAGAAAATAATCTTTTATTTACTTATTCCGGTGTGAAATTATAATATTCATTGTTACCGCACAAAGCGGTAAATAACGCTAGGAAAGAATTAAAAACACTTTTACACTTTAATGTTAATATTATTATTATTTTTATTAATTTATTCAGACTAAACTCAAGTAATTACAAAGAAATATTGGTTGAGTATAAATCGACAAAACAACTATGTTCATTAATTTTATACAATAAATTAATATATATTTTCATTTGAACGCTTTCCAAGGATTACAATACTATTTGAATCCGAAACAGTCATATATGAAGGAATATATTAAAAAAAAAGTGTTGAATTGAATGAGATATATATTTAAATACCTTTAATTTATAAGTATCCGAAATATTTATATTTGTATAATGGTCACATATTTTTTATATCGTACGTTACATTGTAGTAAATACTACCAAGAACAAATAAATATCCATCAATCGAATCATCCTGTTTCGAGAGTTAAACTCAGTTACAACTTTTTAATAGTGCAGCGCGGAATACTCTTTGAGGTTTGTACGTTCAGTGTTCCTATAAAGAAAGTACTTTTTCTTACCCATTTCAAGTTGCATAATTTTAAACTGTAGAATGGACTTTTGTTAACGAACGAGCTTACGACCCGTCCTGACACTAATCACACGTATACCTCGAGAAGTAATGGAAGACACACCGTATATTAATAAAAATAAATTACCGACGGGAAAAAATGTGAGTATAGCAACGTCATTGAGTTTGCGGGAGGGAAGGACGGAAGCGCGCATTGTACTCTCTGGCACGCGAGCGTCATTTCCGGTCTGGTTTACGGCGACAATTGTAAATGAACCTGTACACCCGCGTTCCCTTGAAAATAGTGCACTGCACTCTCAGAGTTCATCGCATTTGTTTAATCGACGTGCGGTACGTTCCACGTTGTGTACACGTGCGGAGCGAATGCGAATATATATATATAGGGTGCCACTCGAGTTTTTCGGTCGCTTGTTTGTCATACAAATATTCCAATAGCTATTTGACATTCAGTATCATACATTTGATTGGCTGCCGTAAGTGGATAACTTAGTTAGAGAAAGTTTGCTTTGCAAACAGTGCGATTGTTGATTGTATGAAACGGTTAATTTTTAGTTTGAAGTCAATGTGGCGTAGAATACCGAAGTGTATGAGAATAATAGTATATACGTAAAAAACATTTAAAATCAATACGATAGCTATACGGCTTATTCGCATTGATTTAAATTATACATTTTCCATAATAAGTGTCGGATATCGTTCTTTAATTTTACACGAGATAATGAATTATTATATACCTATATAACTAATCGTTTCATCAAAGTTAGGGCGTTTTCTGCTATCTTAAATTTGTAAATGCTGAGCTAATAATGCGCGTATATTTATTGTTTGTAATATTTCGTCATTCCCGATTTATTTGATCATTTATTTTTTTATTGATTTTTACATTTTATTCGAAGTCACAGAATACAAAGTGCTACATTATCTGGTTGAATTATAATTACCGAAATAAACTAATTATGTAGGCTTACACATGTCTCTGTTTTTTCACCGACGTTAAACTCATAAGTGTTAAGTTCCTTCCCCCTGAAACATTTATCACGACCTTGAATCATTCGTTATTCGAGCAAAACTGGGGTGTGAAGGGTCTGAACCATACAAATTAACGAGTATTTTCCTATCCCTCCACAGGCGCGTGCACCAACGACATGTGAACATATCTCCCTTTTATATCGCGGTTTATACTTATACGTTTCTTCCTTATCACTATACTCGAAAATTCGACAACACATTGTATTCGACTGCAACTGCATACTCTCTCTCTATATATATATATGAGCTCATCAAATTTTACCTTGAAGCTAAGGTAACGTGTATACTTTTCCATTTTGCCATTTACTTTATTCAATATGATACTAAGGGAGATTTCATTAGTTTCGTTCAAGTGCTCGGAAAAGTTTTCGAGTCAATTTATTTGACCTCAGCTATTCTATCGGTGTTTTCTTAACATTTATTACCTTTGCCGCCTTAACAACTTACTTTCTGACCGATCAATAGACATTTATCGCTGTAATTGTTTTTTTTTCAACACTCGCTACATTTGTTTGTTGAATTATGTAAGATCGCATTTTGCATAATTACGCAATGTGTGCACAGTGCGAACGTTCCATATTTCATAATTTTATCGTTACACGTTACTGTGACCAACAGGTAATAGTTTATTATTAAGTTCATAAAAAAAATATAGCCATCGTTTTTCATACCTATAACATCTGAATATTATTTAAAGATGGATATTGTTATGTCGATTTTGCTGAATAAAAAATGAATTTTGTTTAATTTCAATAAAAATCTTGTATCCTCGTTGTGAATCTTTCGTTGAGAAGAAAAATGTATAACCAATTATAACAAAAAATAATTTTCTCTTCTCGATAAATGTGTAGCACGACGAGGAAGGGATATTTTTATTTAGATTAATTAAATAAAGTCTATACTTTTCTAGCAAAATCGGTACAACATTCCTTCTTTAAATACAATTATTATGTGTTTTATATTTTCTAGAAATATACTTTTTAACCGACTTGCAGCTTAAATAATAATTTTGAAAATTGTAAATAATTGAACGAATGGACGCGGAAAATAAAAAACTAGAAAGATAGGGAATAAGAGGCTTGGATGATGTAACCGACTTCGCATATAATACAGATTTGTCGACCAAGCGTACGAAAAAAAAAAGTGGACGGAGGGTTGCTGCAGAGAATTCATCGTCCCGGAAAATACGTCGATCGAGACGAGCCATAGAGAGAAGCGACTTTTTTTCTTGCTCCCTTTTCTCTCTCTCTCTCTCTCCCTTGCTATTGCACGTCAATTTAACCGCAAAGAGAACGCGTCGCACGCGAGAACTTCTTGATTTTCATCAAAGCAAATGACTCTGATGTCGGATTAGTTGTGAAAAAAATGTTTGTGGCACACGCATTCTTCAAATTTCAACAAAGCCAAGATCACGCTACTTCAAGATTGAAAAGAAATTTTTTAGCGCGGTCACGTTTTACGATCGGAGGTTGCATTACGTTGTTATTATTTTTAAACAATAATCGTTCATTTATTGTAATATAGATGATATATATATATATATATATATATATATATATATATATATATATATATATATATATATATATATATATATATATATATATATATATAATATGAACTGCTTTAAATGCCTTAAAAGTACAAACTTGCTGATTTTCAAGAATTTACTTTTAACTTGTAGATATATTACACATTTATCATCTAATGTTTTTATATTAATACATGTCTCTTTCGCCTTCTCGTGTTATTCGACGATATACCTTTCTCGATTTGATTGCAAACCGATCTGAAGTTGATTAATTTAAACTCAGATTTCTGCATAAGTGGTATATATTTTTGGATTTTATACCATTTTCCATTTAAATTTTAACTCTTTAATAATATTAATTTTTATTTATACGAATTAACCAAACGAAACGTTGTATAATTACAAATAAATCTGTTTTATTTATTTGACCTTCGACATCGATAATTACCTGCGTTAATCAATAATGAAGGAAGAAATCAACATAAATTATTTTCAAAATGTTCCAGCCTTGTTGATATTCCTATTGCAATTTTATCTTTTACTGTAGCTATAATTATATTGAATAAGTATAAGTATATTGAAATTATTTTTTTATACTCTCATTATTACGATATATTAAATACATTAAAATTTCAAATACATAATTATCTCAAAAAGTACAATATAGTAATAATGAAATCGTTGAAATTAAAATATTTGCTTCCCTCGTATTATACATATATACGTATAATGATAAATAAATTGTAAAAAAAAGTTGAATCAACCTGAGAGGAATTTGCATACCAATCTTGACAACTTGACAGGTTGGCTAAATTGCGTAAAATCCTAAACATATGGTAACTAATCTTTTCGAGTTGAACATAAATACCCGCACTTTACGAAAAATCACAAGAAGAACAAGGGATAAACGAATGAAATAAATAATCACACACCTTGCGAACTCGATGGACCGAATGCACTTACAAAAAAAAATGCGATCGTGTAAAAGGTTATGCCGATAGAGTTCGTAAAAAGCCACTAAGAAGTGAATAACTGAATGCGAAAGGCTTAGAGTCGATGAATAGCCTTCTAGAAGTAGCACCACGAGCGATAAGCTCGCGCTCGTGTATGTTTCACTAAAAACCGGAAGTGGGAGAAGGCTATAGCACGCGGCTTCCGTCGATACGAAGGCGATCAGGTTATTAAAGCGTACAAGTGTAGAAAAAGCTTGTCGTCGACAATGAAATTATCTCTTATCGTTTTTTTACGAGCCATTGTTTAGTGTGGACAAATTTGCTATATGTGAATCGCCAACGTCGAGTGGAGCTTGCGGATGAAATTTCGAACTGGTTTCTCATTGTTTGATTAGAATTTTGTCGTAGAAAAATTAACGGTACGCCAGTTATAGATGGGAAGATAGACTGATAAATCAGTAATAGATTGAATTTAATGGATTATGAGGGATTGATTGCTGTGCATAGTTGTAAAGGCTAATGTTGCTCATCTAACATGGGAATATATCACTTTGGACAAATAACTCGTATATTAATTTTTTAATATTGAACAAAAATCTTTATAAATATTTTATCAGTATACTATAAAGTATTTTTTAGTAAATGAAAGTAGTAATTTAAAACGTTTCTTACGTATTTTTCAGAAAGTAAAGTAGTAATGTATTAGTAATTACATATCTTTAGTTAAATTAATGTCAATTATTCAAATTAAAAAAATTAATTAAAACAATAACGTCATAAGTTAAGGGGACAAGTCAGTATTAAGCATGTAAACAAAATTTATAGATATTTGGACTACAAAATTTAATCGAAATATTATATATTTCTAGTATTTTGGGACATAAAAATACTTAGAAACTTCAGCTTTTGAAGCGGGATTAGACCAGGAAATTCTCATTTTTACTTTAGTTATACGTACTTTACTTTACTACCTATTTTACCCATTGTCGCACTCTATCTCCAACCCAGATCGTCGGATTGAGATGGGGCTCATTTTCAAGCTAATTTAATTGCTTATCATTAAAGTGAAACATAATTTCAAAAATGTCAATGCAAAAAACATTAACTCCTGTCAAAAATTTTAAATTTTTTATAACATTTAGCTATTTTGGAACCATTTCTTTTTTGTAATTACATTTTTGAAATTATGTTCCACTTACAAGGAGGGGCCACACTCTCTGCAAAATGGATCCTTTCCAAACTCTACGATATGATTTCTACTATAAAAATATGAAGAAAGTCGGAGTTTTAGAGTCCAATGCCCTTTTTTACGATAGATATAACCAAATAATGAAAAAACTCGTTAAAAAATTCCTTGATTTTGATTGCGTATATAACTCGGAAACAATTAAATATGTACATTTAAACCAAATTTAAAAAAAAGCTGAGATCAAGTAGATACGATTTGAAAAAAAAGATCAAATATCTTGATTTGGTCAAAAGTTATGGAAGATATAAAAATGAAACGAAAATTTAGCATTACAACCTGATGATTTCTTTCGGCCAAAATTTCGTATAATTCTTATTTCTTCCATAGATTTTGACCAAATTAAGATATTTGAGCTTCTTTTTTTCAAAATATATGTACTTGATCTCAACTTGCTTTTAAAATTTAGTTTGAATATACATCTTTATCTGTTTTTGATTTATAAGTAACCAAAGTTAAGAGATTTTTTGGCGAGATTTTTCGTTATTTTATTTATCACTACCGTAAACAACACATCCCAATCCGATGATCTGGTGCGGTGATACAGTGCGACAATGGGTAAAATAGGTAGTAAAGTACGTCTTCGCGATGCAATCGACCTGATGCAAAGCATGTAACAAGCCAAGCTTTTTGCATATAAGGCACTACTGTATGTATAGCTCGCGCTTTGCACACTCGCCGTTTGTGAATATTCAGTAAATTACCTGACTCAACAATTCAACTTTTATTAATTTTCTCAAAGCTCGAGATTTTTGGTCTAATATTACAAAATATAATATACATCATAAGAGATAGTAATAAAAACATGACTTTAAATTATGTGCTTTTCATCTTCGCCTTCGGATCATGTCACAATTCACACGCACTGCGATATATTTTATTTTATTGTGATAAAACGTGATTTTTTGTACTATTTTCGTTATTTTGACCGTTTTCCTTTTTTATCTTTGAAAATATCGTTATGCGTAGTAGAAATGAGCAAAAAAGCGTTTCATCGAGAGTCAATACCTAACCATTTTCGCTGTCCATTTATTAATTTTCCAGCTATTTCTTATATTCTGAATTCTACTAGGGGCGTTAAGTGTAAAATAGAAAAAAGTGCTGTTATTTTGAGACGAACATTTCATTCGTTTAAAGTTTCTGTGTACGAAACGTATATAATACATTTTGATCTATTACGATAAAACATGAATTTTAGTACTTTCTTTCATGGTTTTAACCGTTTTTCTCTATGTTTGTCTTCAAAAATATTGTTCTGAGCGTTAAATGTATAATAGATAAAAGGTTTGTTATTTTAAAAGGAACATTTCGTTAATTAAAAATTGTTCTGTAAAAACGATACATTTAGTTTTATTGCAAAAAACGTTTTTTTATACTTTTTTTTTATTAATTTGTTTTATTTTTATTTTTACCTTTGAAAATATTATTCTAGGCCCCTAGTAGAATTGAAATCCATTTAGTGAGCAGTACCAAGGCAGTTAAACTAGAAATAGGCTAAAACTAGGTATATTTTTGGGATTGCGATGAAACGCTTTTTTAACCTTTCCTAGCTATTTTATAGAATAATCTATAAATGTTAGGATTGAACTAAGTATTTTGAAGGTTGTAAAACTAGTTTCCGTAAGCAGGATACCTGGCGCATTATATAAGCTATGAACAAGCCTGCAAAAATGTTCCGGATCAATTTGGTGATTAATTTATAAAAGTTAAAATATCTTGAAAATGAGTGTTTGTACGACGCAAACAATCGTCGGACTCGATTGGAAATGGTAAAACGGATCAAATTTCACAACATCCTTCGCATTTTGTTTAGAACATTACCCAGAAATTAATACTTTATGTTTGGTGGTTATGCTCATTCCAATAAAAGTGCAAGAAATGAGCAAAAAAGCGTTTCATCGAGAGTCAATACCTAACCATTTTCGCTGTCCATTTATTAATTTTCCAGCTATTTCTTATATTCTGAATTCTACTAGGATTTTGTTATCCGATAAAACATTAATTTTATTACTTTCTTTCATGGTTTTAACCGTGTTCTCTATGTTTGTCTTCAAAAATATTGTTCTGAGCGGTTAAATTATAATAGAGTAAAGGTTTGTTATTTTAAAAGGAACATTTCGTTAATTAAAATTGTTCTGTTAAAAACGATACATTTATTTTATTGCAAAAACGTTTTTTTATACTTTTTTTTATTAATTTGTTTTATTTTATTTTTACCTTTGAAAATATTATTCTGAACGTAAAGTGTACAATAGCAAGAAATTTTGTTATTTTGAGACAAATATCGGTCAAAACTTGACTGAGTAATCTTAGATACATGATTACATACATACATACATTTTAGGGAGGGCCGTGAATGAGTTCTAATAAGCATACATTTCTCTTACAACCCATTATCTAGCATATTTTGATGCATCACACATTTTGCGATGATGAAAATATAAGGCTCTCTCGTGTAGCGGCCGTACCTAAAAATGATAATTTTTAGATCTAATCCGGCTTCAAATGCTGAATTTTCTAATTATTTTTATGTCCCAAAATACTAGAAATACGTAATATTTCAATTAATTTGTGTAGTCCAAAAATCTACAATTTTTTTACATGCTTAATACTGACTTGTTCCCTTAATAAAGGAATTTATTTACTTTGTAAATTTTATTCAATATATCTCTATATCCTAAATGAACGTATGAAAACTAATCAAAGTGCAAATATGCTACGTGTACTGAACCATTACGTAACAAGCTAAAAAAGAAAGTTAGCTTTATTATTTCTCATTTTTGCATTTTTCTAAAACGTAAAAATAACTAATGTATATAACGATCGATTGTTAAATATAAGTAAAAACTATTGAATAAAAAGTTAATTAGCATCATGAAATCATATATGCGCTGATTCAATTTTTGTAAATTTAATCGTATGTAAGTACTGTAAACATTTTATTAAATATTCACTTTTCAATAGCAATTGCAAAAAATTATAAATTATTTTTCTATATATATACAGTAGTTTATAAATATTACAAAGAAAATTAATTTGTTACAATATTTTAATTAATTTTTTCGATTAAATTTCTTGCCGTAATATCTTTTCGCGGGATTGCAGTTAATAGAGGATCGATGGAAAGTAAAAAAGAGAGCGCAGATATTTTTAATTAAAGATAACGTATTTACTGGTCTTTTATTTCGAAAGTAACGTAATTCATCCTTTTTGAGCCACTGGTTTTCTCCACGCTCCGTTCGTGACAGAAACAATAGGGTGCAGATCCTAGTCTCTTTGTACTTTCGTCCGCGGTGTTTCGAGATAGGATCTTGTCAAGCCACCTTAACACATGCAACTTCATGCGGGCCTTTGTATCGTGCGAATCCTGCTATTAATTATGCCAGCAACCAGACAATGTTTTAAAAGATGTTTCATATACTTTTATAGAATCCATGCATATATATATGTATAAAACTGACAGTAGAATATTTATTATTATTATTTAAGGCATTGATATTTGCTCGTTGTTTTAATGTTGGGTAATATACAAATGTATGTTCTTTAATAAAATGACAATTTTATAAAAATGTATAGTAATTTATAACGGTAAAACTAAAACAATCAGACCGTACTGTAACAGTAACGTATTATGATTTTTTTCACGAGAGTCGCGCTATTTTTTTATTGTGTTGTAACGATGAGACTCTCATCACTCACACATCCGTGATTACCGATCTGTAATTCATCTAAAATATTTTCGTAATATTAGTTTCTTTGGTTTATACATTGTTTTTAATTTTAAAAGGAATTGGTTAGTTAACATCTCATTTTTATATAGATATTTTCGTATAGGTATATATACGTGCTTAATTATTAAAAATATATTGTAAACTTGATGTTAAAGATTGTAAAGTAAACATTAAAAAAAATGTATAAATATAAAAATAATCCGAATGTGTAGATATATAAATCGTGGATGTAATCTATCAAAAAGTATATTTTATCAGAACAATCAAACACAGTGTTTAGTTTTTTTCCCCTATCAAAAAGTACCCTCGTGCATATAGATCCTAAGAGGCTTTACAGACATCCGCATATAATAAGCGAGCACGGCATGTTCAATATACTTTGAATTATCGTATACGTTTGCGTATGTATATAACACACTCACACACAGACACACACACACACACAAATACTCTTCTCGGGCACCTTCCCTACACTGTCGAGTGACGGATGATGGGGTGTCGGTTCTAATCGTCGCGGAATCCCTTGGCAAAGGCACGGGCCGTCGCGTCGCTTTTCCTTTCTCGATGATTCGAGGGATCGGCAGGAGTGGCATTCAATTAGATCTCTACCGTGGTTCGCGGAATTACATTTTCATATGTAGGTGTACCTTACGATCGAGAGAACGCTCCGGCTATATAAATGTCGAACCTTTCGTTTTCGATGTTACAGCGAATATTTTCTTCAATCCATTTCACATTATAGGCAAGGTAATACGAATTTTATATATCGAAAATGCAAAATTTCTATACCACTTGGAATATCTTTTGTTTTTCAATGTTAACATTTTAATTTAATGTTTAACCATTTCTCAGTGGAATAGTATAAAGACCATTTAAAATATACAATATCTTTGTTAAATTGATGTTGTTTAATCCGTATGTGGTCAGTTATATATGTAATATATACACTGAGAAAAATGTTTGATTAAAAATTACTATACTCTTTAGGAAAGGCAGGACAAAACTTGTATTAAATTTTTCTATAACTATAACAATTTTTTCTCATTCTGACAGTTTGACCAGCCTTTCCTAAAGAGTATAGTAATTTTTAATCGAACATTTTGGTTATATAGATTTTTGGAAAGATTTTTATAGAGATCTTGGTGAATCAAGGTTGGAGAAAAAAAAACCAAAGATTTCCTTTTTTTTATCACGTATCGGTAATCAATCTCGTCCTTTTCAGACTTTTAATTTTCTTCTTGTAACAGGTGTTTATCACATTCGCTTAACTAAAAATTTCTTCCACGTATTCGAAATTTTTTTATCAGTTAATGAAAAAATAATTTTATTGCTACTCGTTTAAATGTTTAGAAGTGTATTTTCACTATTAATTTATATAGTGTAATTAAATAACAATTTAATTATAACTTAAAATTAATAATTTGTTTAATTACTATGAACTATGGAGCATAGCTTTTTAATTAGGAAAAGCGCCTCTAAAAATATTTGCTTTGATATTTTGCGATCAAACTTTTGAAGAATTTATGTAAATTATTTATCGACAAAAGACATAATTACGTAGGTATGGTTAAATTCTGTCTACACCAGTATAAAAAACTTGAAAATGAGACACTTCGTTATAAAGTTAGTTTCCATAAATGTCACTTATATGCTGAATGTGGTACTTGACGTAAAACGCTAGTATTTTATGACGTTATACTATGAAATACGTGATGTTCACTTAATACGAATATAGTAAATCTGACTGTTTCGGTAGTTTGTTTATGTATATCATAAGAAATGGTTATACGCTGTGTTCGCGGATTATAACTTGTAACATAACGGGATCGTTCCGTGCCTCGTTTAAATGTCATTATCGTCAATTAATTACTGCACTACAAAAAAAATTTGAAATTTGATTAAAAGTGATTTTATTAAATACAAACATTTATATCTGCAATTATTAAACATTTACATGTCGAAAGATAATTAATTTTAAATTAAAAAATGATTAAAAAATAATGTTTATTTGTAGTAATCTTTATTATTATTTTTACATTGTTTGCAACGACGGAGTTGTTCAAATTTTAATGAGGATAAATAGATACGAAACGTCGGTATAACGGATCTTCCTTACATATTTTCAGAGAATTTGATACTAAATAGTATTTTTCTATATAACGCTGCGAATTAATTATAAATAAATGTCGAATTTAAGAGCCTGGAATAGCAGGCTGTAAGGATGCAATAAAACAAGTAGAACCATAAAATTCTCGAGGTAGTTTTACAATAATAAAAGATAATGAAGAAAACATATTACGGATACAGGTTAAATACTTTTATTTATCCGGATTCTACAGATCGCCAATCTCATATTTCAATTTCGACGTGGTGGATACAGTGGCGATGCTCCATCCTTTTCACTCTCCCAGCTTTATTTAGCGCACCCCTGACACTTGGGCAGACCCGAGGCATCTGATGTACTACTAGGCCTGTTATTACTTGGGGGATAGTAAGCGAGTGCGTTTTATGTGAGCTGAGAAAAGAGAAAGAGAGAGAGACGGAAAAAAGGAGTACACGCATATGTGCGCATCTGCGTTCGTCTCTCTCTCTCTCTCTCTCTCTCTCTCTCTCTCTTGATTCTCTCAACGAGAAGGCGCGAGACCGGCTTATATTTTCTTACGCGGTTTTTGAAGCCGCGCCCGTAAAATCCACGACTATGCGATGAATTTGACTTTTTTACTAACGCCGTAAACGGTTATTTATTTCCAAGTGACATTTTTACGCGCGAGAATAACATAAATTTTCCTGTAAATTTAATTATGCTTAGACATATTGTTTTTCGTTAATAAATTCCCCATACTTTTGATAGGAAAAAGCTATTTACGTGCAGTTTATATCCGCGGTAAAGGATTTTTGTTAAAATGTGCATTCAATTTTTGTTTCAATGATTTTTTAATATCAGTCAAAATGTCATGATGATAGTACTCGACATTTACCGTGATTTATGTCAACAGATTCTTTACAAAGCGCAAATTTTTCTGACATTTCCCTGTTGCATATTATATAGCTTTTAAATTTCCAATGTTTCTTTATAAACCTTTAAACTTTTGTACTAATATCAAATGATATTCCGATATGATTTTAAACTCAATAACATATTTATTTTCTTGTTGTTTTTTACGATTAATATTTCAGAGCACGATTTGAAAAAGATATCTACAACATTTATCTTTATAATTCAAGGAGCATTTAATTTACTTTAGAAATACACCTAATGAATTCAAGTACCTCTTTTTAATTTAATAAATTTGTTGTTTTTTAAAAGTTTCTAGAAAACTATTAATGAAGTGGAAATTATAATTTTGATGCAAAGATATTAAATTAATTTACAGTGAATTTCTAATAACGTATTAACCAACCTAAATATGAAGCGATTCATATATGTTCAAGTCAGGATAATAATTTAGCTAGTTTAATAAAATATATGCGTACGTCTGGCGTAGTTTATTTGTGCTCAAATGCGAAACGATGAGTTTTTAATTTAATTTTACGTAGACAAATATATTAATTTAACTTTATATTTGTATTGCTGAAACGAATTTATAAAAACAGTTATGTTAAAGAAATTAAACAATTTTTCCTTTATGTATAAATTAATATTCAATATTTTGAAGGTTACTACTTGCACAACCTTCTGGTTTGAAGCGCCCTAATTATTATACGTTACGCATTGTTATTATCATTTATGTATTGCAAATTGTATTATTGTCAAATACAATGAAATAAATTACAGTTCGATGCTTAATTTTTATAACACGAGATTGAAAATTTTAATAAATTTAATCTTTAATCAGAACGCAACATTAATATTGTATGGAATTTTTAATGGAGTTATCATATTTACTTATGAAATAATGCATTGAATTAATATGTAATTTTGAATAAATAGATCGAAAATAGGAGAATTTAGTGTATGCCCTTGGTACTACTTATTAAAGTAATTATAATTTTAATATCGTAACAATAACATTCTCAAGTAATTATCCTTTATTTTAACAGTAGTGAAAAAGCTGTACTGAAGCTCCAAAGGAAGAATTTAGTTTGATAAAAAAAAAGCTTCATCCTCGGCGGTTCTCTGTTTCCGTCTAATCAAAACACTTGTTGCCTTTGCTGTCCCTACTTTTTTGTTGCAGAATTGTTCTACGTTTAATTTAGTTTCCTATTCGCGTTTGTTTGAGTACGCACTTACTATTATTGCAGATAATTGTTTACGCCAAAATCTCTACACTTTATTGCAACGCAACTTTTCGTACATATAAAAGCTTAAAAATTGAAGAAACGCGATCACGCGCAAGTTCCACATCAGCAGTTTACTTGTAGCTCATGCTCAAGTGTTTAAACAATATCCATCGTTTTTTCTGTTGTGTCAGACTTGTTAAACATTTGCCTATATTACAAACATTATATACAAAGACAAAGCGAAAAATAGTTTTTACTTACTCAAAGTAAAAATTAATTTTTCTCTTGTTATAATAATCAGTTTAAGAGTTACTTAAGCTACAAATGTTGTTAAAAGAATAAAATGAATCAAACAAGAGTATAGACGATTAAGTCCTTTCAGTATATGTTTCAATTTAGTATATGCACTACCTTCGTATATCCGATTAGAATTCAATTACCGAGACAAATGTTAACTTTTACAAGAGACGGTATAGTCTGCGCGTATCCTGTTAATTCAATAAGGCTCTAAGTTTTTTTCATTTTGTAAAATTGAATGGCGCAGATAACTACGCTTAGGGATATAAGCGGACAAATTATTTTTCATTTCACAAACATTTTTAATTTAACATTTTTCTTATTAACTTACTAAATATGTACATTAATTAAAAATGCTTCTCATTATTTTGCCAAGAAAAACCGAAACTCATAACGCTAGAATATTAAATGTTACGTAATAAATTAAATGTTTCTTTGTGTAAGTTACACTTTGAATATTGTCTGAATAGAAATCCACTGAAACTGTAAAAATAACGTGTAAAAAAACTTAATCCTCGCAAGAGTTAAACTGTAAAGTGCAGCATTTTATACTTCCCCTAACAAAGTATCAATACCAACGCTAAACATTAACGTGGTTTAAGCAATATTTTTCGATATACTAAAAATCTATATGTATATATATATTGTTACATGTAATTAATATATTCAATTTGACCGTATAAGCAACAGATTAAGATTGTCAATACTATTATTTACACGTAACAATCATCTGCGAACATAAAATTGATCCTAGTAATAATTATTACAAAATAAGCAAATAAAATAAAAAATTCCATATTAAATTCATCACACAAGATTCCGTGAAGAAGCTAAAGAAAGTGCAAAACACACCGATTCACAGGTGAGCAGCAGAATATAGTAAGAACATTACTTTACGCAACAGCGACTGAAGTCATTTTGTTACGACGAAAGCCTCAAGGAAGGAACTAAAAGACATATAGGAGTGAGCAGTTTTTTGCACTTAAAAGTGGAGCGGATTCACCTGTCGAAAGGGGCTGGAGAATATATCAAGACATAAAGAGCTTCGATGTTTATGTTTTTTTACTAGCCTGTGTAACAACAAAAGGGTTTTTAAGTAAAAGAGACCGTAAGAATCTTTGTCGCGCATTCGTCAACACTCGGTGCAAAGTTCGTACGTACGCAGTTGGTCCAAACAAACTGGAATGGAACATCGATTCACGTAGATTATCGCAAAAGAGTTAAAGTTAACTTTTTTCATTAGTGGGATGTTCTGTTACATCGACACACTTAGGTGAATTGGATAGGTTTATTTCATAACAAAACTGTTGAAACTTCTATCTGCTATTTTTTTTAACCTATACGCGTATTAAACACTTTTTGTATTTCAACTTTATCACTTATCAGTTTGCTTCTTTTGAAAGGACAGCGCAATGATTATAAAGTTATCTAAAATTATGAGTTAATAATTTATTTACACCGACTATCGAATTATTTTATTTTAATATTTGTGCTACTTATATATAGTTGCAGTAATGAGAGGTAGACTATATGAAATTATTAATACTTACAGTAGTCAATAAATTTTGTATATTTTTTTTTATATTTATATACCAACTATAGTATGTAATAATTTTTTTTTCCATTATTTAATGCGCTGTAACTAACAATGTACCATCTGTTGTAAATCCATTTTTATTAAAATCAATAAATTCCTTTAATGTATATATTATACAATTTTAAATTTATAAAGTTTATTTGTAAAAACGCTGTTTTTATTGATTACATGTATTTCTTTAGAAAAAAAAAATTATTATCCTAGCACTTTATATAAAACATATTTTATTATTAAATCTAAATTGCAAAAGGTAAACTTTTATAGTTTTATGTATATATTCGAGGTTCTACCGAATCTGCTTGAATTAAACGTTTGAAATCATTATCTATAGGAGCTTACTTTACTTTTGCATTACCTTATCGCAAAAACTGCATAGAGTCGAGAAGTTAACGATTGTACATATAATTTTCTGCATGTAAATTTGAAACACGATCTATCTTATATCATTTTTATTAAACCATGAATGTATGAAAACATATAAGTTTGTAATTTTACACTCTTCATAATTTTAGTGCTGCCCTTGTAACTATTGTTATAACTATTGTTAGCTAATGTTAATTCTTAATTAAAGGAAATATTTATAAATAGGTTAATTAATTTTACTTGTTTAAATACTAATATATCGAACCTGACCTATGTAATTGATATGTAAGCTTATAAGCAGAATAATAAATTAATATTATATGTATTAGGGGGAAAAATTAATGTTTCTTTTACGGTATTCAGTTATAATAACGTTTAACTGTACAAATTGCATGATTATAATTGATTTAAATTATTTATGTACAATAAATTGCACAAATAAATAAAACAAATAATAAATTTTATTTTATTCAAACGATATTCAATTATTTTAATTACGATAACACCAATTAGTAATTGCCTTATTTTATCCCGTATATATAAATAATGATTTATGTAATATACCTAATTAATATATAAATGTGTTTGATCAATTCATTATGAAGAAAAAAAACTGACTTTCATTGCTTTATATCAGTGCGAGGAATATTTTAAATTAAATTATTTTTGCAAGCGATAATATTGAGCTGCTTTTTATCTGCCTTTAATTAAAAAAATACTAACGCGTCAGTGTCTGTTATCTGTTCAAAGCCTTGAGCTAAATTTTACTAAGGAGCGAATATCGAACATTTGCATTGAAACGATTAAATATGAAACGAAAGAAAAAAAAAACGAAACGGAAACGTTGTTTTAAAAAAATACGATAAAGATAAATGCATACACTTTGTACGATCAATGCCAATGTGAATTACCAATCAATGCAACCGATATACGAAATTCCGAAATACATACATCGAGGAAATAAACACTTGCCCGTGCGTGTAAAATATCGTGTTGTTAACCTAAAATATAGAGGAACTGTCATTCACAAGAGTAACCACCACCATTCACAAAAGAGAGACGAAAATACGCGCGCAACATTTGGGTCCGCGCGCAATTTCGAATCCGGTGGCGAAGCGTGTTTAGCTGCGGACTCGGACTAACTGCCGATCGCCGTCCCGGGATAGGGTGATATTCTCCACCCCGGGACAGGCGCGTACCACCTGAACCACCGGAGCCTGGAGAGCGAGGGAGAGAGAGAAAGAGCCCCGTCGTCACCATGGAGATACGCGCGCGCGTTTTCACGTCGGCGTACTACCAGCTTCGCACGCGGCTTTCCTTTGCTTTCCGACCTTGCTTTTCATTTTCTCCTCTATTTCTCCCTATCTCGCGTTCACTGCTTCTTTTACGGAATTATTCGGCAACAGGTTTAACCTACTGGGTGCTTCAATTCGTCGCACTTATTTATCGTACATGTATATGGTTTACAGTGGATTTAGTATTATTTACTTTATTTATATTGTTTGTATATATTAGTATTTTCAGATGAAGTGTAATATAATAGTACTTTTTGATGCTAGTGCGAGAGTGTTGAGTTTCAAACGAGTGAGAGTTTTATCGTCCGAGCAAACTGAGGGTGATATTCGCACCAGTTGAAAATCAACTATCACACGTGTATCGAACAATATTTTTTTATATACAGGGGTGTAAATGGATCATAGCGTAAAATCGGATTTTACGTACACTGCATCAAAAACTATATTTTCACTCACTCGTAACATATTATCAATTGTCTGTAGAGCATATTTTATTATATTACAGACATGGTCATTTATTCGTTCATGGTATTTTGAACGTATAAAAACTTGAATATAAAGTGTCTTTTACACTATTAAGTGCAGATTTTTGCATTTCAAGTTATGTAAGTGCTACGAATTTCTTCTATTTCAGAATTCTTCTTAAATATCTTTTTAAAAGAAAATCTGGATGTTCTAATGTAATTTTTTGATGATTGAGCGGATTTTTCTACGATCAAACGATATTTTCTTCTGTAAAAATGAATAACTGTAACTCAAAAAATCCATATTCAAACAAATTCCTCTTTATATTTAAAAAGAATCCAGATTTATTTTGTTAAAAAATATAGTTAAATATTTATTCTGACAGTATTAAATAAAACTTCTAATATAAATTATTATTTATCCATTACGGAACCAATTATAGGGATCACGATAGCAAATATAAACTGAACACATATGTAACCTTTGCAGGCCGAAATTCTGAAGTTTAGTAAATTTTTATGAACTTTTGGCTCAAAGGTACGGTAAGTCGCTTACGGGTATTAATAAAAAAAATTCTAAGCGCATGTATTTTTAGAAACATATATTGTAATAAAAACGTTACATTTAGTTTTAATATACAATTACTTCTTTACTTTTCCGTGTGTACGTACGTTACTAATAATTGTTTTAAAAACCAATTATATATATGTACATTATATTATTATATTACGCTTTATAAATCACATTATTCTTAAATATCAAGAATTTAAAAAAAATAACCGGTTTTCAAATTAAACTGGTATTTATGCTTTAATTGAAGTATCAGTATGTCATAAGCACAAAGTTTTCACAGATATATATTTCAGCTTATATAATTATATATATGCTGAATTTAAATGTCTGATTATGAAACGATCTCGCTGTTACGAAATGTAAGAAATAACAGCAAAATAATATAAACACACTAAATTTTGCTTTAAGTATAATTTAATATATTGAATTTTTAATTTTTAAACTTGGTTTTAATTATTTGTCATAATTATTTGTTTTTAAACAAGATGTAATTAATTTTTCTACATGACATTTATTGTTATATACAGTTTTAGAAAATAATCACTATAAACTTTCTTGTAACTTCTTATAAGAACCTGAAATTTTACCTGAAATGATAGATCAATGTTTTGTTCAAAAAGCGAGCTTATAAAATTGACAAGTCAATGCCACTTGTTCAATCAATTTACTTCGAGCGAAAAAATATCGGTACAATTCCTCGTTCAACGTCACTTATATAGATTATTTCGAAAACTCATGGGTATAAGAAAGTAACAAATTCAAATGAAAATAAAAGTTAGATTACAACCTTTTACATTTACTATATGAACTTTAGCATATTTATATAATTTTTATAAAATGCACAGTATTGTTTAATTTTTTGTAACAATTTTTGTCAATATTTATATTGTATATTAGTAAACCTTTAACAAAATACTATAATCAAAAAAATTTACATCGCGAACATTCAATATCATTGTAACTTTAGTATAGAAATATTGAGATTTCATCAAGTATTTTCAGTGAATAACAATTTTTTGCAGAAAAATTGCTCCGTTCAATTGATAAATGAAACTTTTATGTTTTTAAATAAATTAACGATATAAAGTTACTCAAAGTAACATTTTTATTTATAGTAACAAATTATTTTCTTTTTGTTAAACAAGGTTAATATTAATAAATTTTCTAATGCACATAGACATTTTACAACTCCTACCTAAAAAACGTGCTTGTCTTTTATCTACGCAAAAGCTGTGAAACGGAATTCGTATGTATAAAGAAAAATAAAAGAAATTTTTCTCTCTCAATGGTTTTATGTTACACAGAAGAGCGTAATCATTAACTGGAAATTTTTCGGAATGTTGTAGAACTATTGATACGAGAATGCAACTTGTCGAATGGATTTCATTTCCGCTACACTAAATAAAAGCGACATACAGGTTTAGGATAGTAAGTACTTTTGATAAAAAATTAATATAATATAAAAAATGTAGTATGTGTTTATCATATTTCATGTACTTATTGAAAAATAATAATATTTTTAAACTGAGTAATCACGCTTTATAAAAATAGTTATATATTCAGGTTAAATATACAAGAGTTGTATGTACTAAAGGAAATATCCAAATGAAACGAAAAATACTTATTGAAATATATAAAAAAACAAAGATAGAAAATGAAAAATAAAGTTATATGTACTACAATTATTTTAATTAAAATTACTATATGGTAAAACGTATAATAAATTGAATTTCACGTTTTTTCTTGTTTTTAATTACATATATTTTAAAATTAAAATATAAATATAAGTTATAGTAATATTTTGTTAACACAATTAGTTCTAAAATTAAATTAAATACAAAATATACTTTATAATATCCCGCGTAAAAATATAAACTATTGCCAAGATATTGCAGGGACATGGGCAATAGCTATTGCAAACATATTGCCAATATATCGCCGCATGAATAAGAATATATTGGTAATATATTGTTAATATAGCGCCAAACCTCATCCGCCCGTATATTTGCAATATATTTGCAATAGTTCATAAATATGCGCTCGATAACTATTGCGAAAATTTTGGCAATAGTTCAGAAATAAAGTTATTTATTAATTGTTTTACTATTGTTCTATATTGTATGACATACGTATAATATAATTTTAATTAGATTTATACACATTTAGTATTCATTTTCTTTTTAACATTTATTTGCCTATTGTAAAACTAATAGTACATAATTAATTAAACTATAAGAATTCTTTAATATTACAACATTAACAATATTTAATAATAATATATAAACATTTAATTTTTTTAAATAAAACGATTTTATCGACGTGGATTCCGCAATGAACATATCATCATGTTAGTTACATTAGTAATATCGACAGGTTTTAACTGCTCATGACATTTTTCGTTAACATAAACTGAAAACAAGATAGTAAATATTATTTTTAAATTAATTACTGGCAAATTAAATATTAGCAAATTATTTTAATAATGTTTTTACACTCCACAGCGCTAATTATATCCTCAGGAATTTTATCGCGTTTTCTTGATCTGCCACGTGCGCACATGTTTTTTAAATTTTTTTCTCCAACTAACGTTTTTAGTAATCGACGTAGCATTTCCTTTGGTTGTCTTCTCCATCGTTGAAAATGTGTTAGCTTCGCCTTATCAATCCATACATTCCATACATCGCACAGCAAGACTCTCCCGTTTCCTCCTTCTCTACAAAGCTGGAGTGGGTCTTGTTCCTGCAATTAAACAAAAATTTATAAATAGGCGCATGTAAAAATTAAATAAAATGTTAATCTCTTACATCAGAGTCTCTAGAACAGCTTCTTTCTCGCTCTCTCACTCGTTCTCTTTCGTTATCTAGTCTCTCTTGTTCTCTTTCTCTGAAATTTTCTCGAAATCTCTCTTGCTCTATTATCTCTTGTTCACGTTCTCTTTCTTCGAGACTCTTTCGCTCTATTCTCTCATGTGCACGTTCTCTTTCTCTAAGACTCTCTCGTTCGTTTTTCTTTTGCTCTTTTCTCTCTCGCTCGCGTACTTTTTCAAAGGATCTTTCTCGTTGTATTCTCTCTTTATCGTGTTCTCTTTCTCTGAAATTCTCTCGCTCGCGTTCTTCTTCTCGATGCCTCTCTTGCTTGCCTGCTCTATCATGAGGCCTATGTCTCCCTGTGCTCTCTAGCACACATTCTCTGTTTCGCAAGCTCTCTTGTTCTTTTCGTTTTCGCAACAGATCTTGCTCTTCTCTTTCATCTTCATTTTCACTCTCTCTATCTTCCATCTCATGATCGAGTTGTCTGACTTGATTGGCATACCGCTCTTCTCTCAAGTTTTCAGCTTCTTCGTCACGTTCTTGTTCATTTGGTATTCCCTTATTTTCTTTCTTTTGCTCACTTTCATATTCTGTCTCTCTTTCTTCCTCGCCACTTTTTTCGTCACCGGAATCGTCAAAAATGCTACGGTAATTAAAGATATTTTTATTTACTAGATTTGTTGTTTCTTCAGTTTTATTCTTTGCTAGTTTTTTCTTTATTTTTAAGTCCATATGCTGTTTTATTTGATTTAAATTTCTATTTTTACGTTTTTTATTTATTTTAATTTCTCCGTCAGTGGTTATATTTATGCATTGCAAATATTCTTTATCATCTGAAAAAATTATAATATATTATATAGATATAACTATTTAGTGTAAAAATCAATAATTAATCTGCTAAATTTTACATTATGCAAATACAATAGTGCTATTAAACTTACAACTTTTACGCATAATTTTGGCTTTATAAGTTCTGTTATTATAATACACCATTGTTGTTTCACCTTCTGCCTTTATTGGATTCAAGTCCGTTTCTTTCACAATGCTTGTTTGCTTCGTTTTCAACCAAAATACAAGAGCATACATTTTTATTTAACTATTATATTTTTTATTTCGACACGTACATCCAAATAGGTTAAACTGATGTTTATATGTTAAAAACAAAATGAATTGCGCAGATAGTCGTTATACATTTGTTGATTAATTTAAATATTGATAACCTTTCTTTGATAATAGAAAATGTCTAAACGACCAGTTCATTTTCAACATTATGCCGATTACTCGAAGAAAAGATCAAATAAAATATTTGCTGAAAATGTGAAAACTATTATTAGTGACGTATTAATAAAAAGCAGTGCGCAAATATGTTTTAACGTAAGTATTATTATCTTTTAGTTGAATATTAGTTGTATGAATTATAATTTCAGTTATACTTAAAATTTATTATTAAAGTTAATATTATTTTATTACTTTACTTTGTTATTGATAATAATTAATTTTATCAACAAACGTATGACTAAATTTTTACATGTATTGTAATAATTGAATGTACAAGATTAAATAAAGCGTTAAATAATTTTTAAAGGTTGCAAAGAACATCCCTAATACAGACGTCGGTGACGAAATATGTCAACACACTGTCGAGTCATTACAAAGTAATGTATCTACTACATGTTCGCAATGTGATGGTTGTCCACATGGTGATGGTGGATTTGTTAACGGTAAAATTGTAAATTATTTTTTAGGTTATTCGAAAGTCTTTACTTGCATTCATTGTACCAGAATTAAAACAAAAGTTTTTTCACTAATTAGTAAGCAATTGCATTTTATAGGTTACATTTTAATAATAATTATTTATTCATGGACAATAGTTTCTTTATATAGGTAAAATTCATAATTCTAATTTGATGATTATTTGTAAAGATTTATCAATTTCATTTAAATTTTTAATTAGAAAAAAATGCATCAATTTTCATTAATTATAAATGTGTATAATAGTTATACAACAGTAATAGTAATATTAATTACAATGTACACTATATATCTTTTTTCCAGAAACTCTTAATAATTAGTTGTAACTTTAAGGTTATGATGTTAAATTTTTTTTTATTGTTTGTGAATAAATCAAACCATTATTTTTTATTATTTGCATAAAGATTATTTAACTTCTTTTTTTTAATTAAAAATAGACTATTTAATTTAGGTGATGATATTGACGAATGGAGCGATGTCGAGAGCTGTGATAGCAGTGATTTAGGCAGTCAAGAAACGGACGAGGATTCAATTTTAAAAGAAGATCTTTATAAAGGTTCATCTATGAAACTTGCAGAATTTCTCCTATGCCTAGCTTCGCTAAAAGTTCATCTTGGTTTATCCATAGCAAATTTTACTCAGATTTTAAAGTTTATTGAAATTATTTTACCGAAACCTAACCATTGCCCTACAAGTTATTACAAATTTAAGACTTTTTTTGATAATTTTAAACAAGAAAAATTTAAAAAACATTTCTACTGTTTAGATTGTAATTATTTACCTGATAATACTGATTATGATGTGAATCACGATGAATCTATCGAACAAGAAGAAATTATAAAAGAATATAATCCGTGTAATTGCAACATAAATGAGAAGTCTAAGTATTTCTTGGAAATACCAATAATATTTCAATTAAATTCATTTTTTAAGAGATCTGGTTTTTACAATAAAATAAAAAACTCAAAAAAGTTATCCAGTAATAATGAACAAAAGTATAATGATTTTTATAGTGGCTCGATATACAAAACGTTACAGCGAAATAATAATAAAACATCAAGTACTGAAATTTCACTTATGTGGTACACTGACGGAGTGCAAATTTTCCGATCATCAAAATTTAGTATATGGGCCTTTATTTTAGTTATCCTCGATCTTCCGTATGAGGAAAGGTATAAGCTAGAAAATATTTTACTTGTAGGACTATGGTTCGATGAAAAGAAACCTCAACCGAATGTATTTTTAGAGCCGCTTTTAAAACCACTAAAAAATTTATACAGAGGTATTGAAATTTTTGTTAAAGATTTAAATACATCCATAATTTTACGTGGCTTGATTATGTGTGGAACGTGCGATCTTCCTGCAAAAGCACTATTTTTATCAATGAATCAATATAACGGTAGATTCGGTTGCCAATTATGTACAGAAGAGGGAAAAACGGTGTCTCATACTCGCGTTTATCCTTACTATAATTATTCACACTTACGCTGTGAAGAAGATACCTTGATTCATGCACAGCAGGCATTCGAAATTCAAAAGACAGTTTGCGGTGTGAAGGGACCTTCGATCATATCAAAAATTGCTCATAAGTTTATTACATCCACTGCCGTGGATGTGATGCACTGCGTTTTTGAAGGTATAGTGAAGAAATTGGGGGAATTATGGTTTGAACCAAAATTTTCTAATGAAAAATTTTGTGTGTCAGCTGTAGTGGAAGTAATTGACAGTAAACTAAAGCTTATTAAACCACCAGTATTCATTGCAAGGCGTCCACGATCAATTAAAGATCATTTTAAGTATTGGAAGGCATCAGAGCTCAAAAACTGGTGTTTCTACTATTCTATACCAATTTTGGAAAATGTTTTACCAGCAGAATATTTTGAACATTACAAGTGTCTCGTGCTTGCTGTATACATTTTATGCCAAGAAGAAATTTCAAATGAGCAAATTGAATTAGCTGAAACATTAATACACGAATTTTTGAGTAGATTTGAAGATTTATATAGTTTAAGGTACATGACCTGTAATGTCCACAATCTAATGCACTTACCTATTACTGTCAGACGCTTAGGTCCACTGTGGACTACATCATGTATGCCATTGGAAGACATAAATGGTAAAATAAAAAAATTAATTTACAGCAGCAAAAATCCACAATTACAAATCATTAATAATTTAAATATGCATGTAAATTTGTATATTTTGAAAGATGAATGGTTAGCTAAAGATAGCGTCGCATTTAATTTTCAAAAACAATTAGAACATCCGAAAAAAAGGTTAAAATTAACAAAATTAGATAATAATATTTCAATGATAGGTATTGCATCAAGATTAAATCACAATGAAGCTCAAAATATTATATTAAGAAATAATTTACAAGGTAGAAATATTTTTTGCTTTAAGAAACTATATAAAAATAAAATTTTGTATACTTCTGAAATGCAACAACAAATTAATAAAAAAACTGAATCTTATTTTGTCAAATACAACGATGAATTTAATGTACAAGCAGGAATTATACGTTATTTTATTCGAGTTACTGATTGTAATTGCAACCAAATATGTAATTGTATAGGTGAACAGTATGCCATCATTAAACATTTATCTAGTACGAATCCGTTCTCAGTAAATGCAGAAAATGGTTCATTGTACTTTATAAGTAAATGTTCAACTACCGACAGTGCGTTAAAACTTATTAATGTGCGTAATTTAAAACACGTTTGTTTCCATATATCTACAGAGTATGATAATATTTGTTATATAATTGATCCTGTTAATTTATTAGAATATGAATAATTGAAAATTTAGATTGTTAATTTATAACTTATGTTTAACATATTTTTTCTGTACATAGTCAAATAATTTCTATAAAATAAAAACATATAATTTCTAATGAAAACACGTATTTATTTCATTTTAATATATAGATTAAAAATTACCAAAACAGTATTTTTAAATAATATAATAAACAATAAATAAAAATAAATTTGTTTTTGAACTATTGCCAATGTTTTGGCAATATTTTCGCAATAGTTATCGAGCGCATATTTATGAACTATTGCAAATATATTGCAAATATACGGGCGGATGAGGTTTGGCGCTATATTGTCAATATATTACCAATATATTCTTATTCATGCGGCGATATATTGGCAATATGTTTGCAATAGCTATTGCCCATATCCCTGCAATATCTTGGCAATAGTTTATATTTTTACGCGGGATGGATTAATGTAAAATTTAATAATAACTTCAAAAAGTTAAAAGTGAAAAAGAAAACTTTTTCTATTTCAATATTTACATACGATTTATTTACCTCTAAATATAATCGCGCGTAAGATAGTATTTTCCACTAGCTTTACTTGTACATCCATTTGATATAAAAGTTTTACAGTTTCATTCCTCCATTAAATTATCTCATTAGACCGTTCGTTTCCACTAAAATCATTTCTCGACATTTATCAGTTCGAATTCCGTTGGAAGTACGGTTATCGATTGAAAAAACTGTGCGGTATGCCGAGAACCAATAAAACCCCAAGGTAAAAAGTGATGAACCGAGGATTCGTACGAGAAATTCAAATTCTAAAGAGAATAAGAGAGAAGGAAAGAGGAAAAAGCTATAGGTTTGCCTTTAGCGATCAAATAAAAACTCTCTCCCTTTACCTTTCCTCGATTTCACGGTCTCCCACAAGAGTTTTCCTTCCTACGGTGAATCACGAAAACGCAAAGTTCCAAATTCGCAAGGTTGTTGAGCAATGGATATCAGTGATGTAAAGAGACTGAAAACATTTGAATGCTACATTGCTACACAAATTGTATTTGTTAAACTTGCTAATTTAATTTAATTTAATTTGATTTGATTTGAATTCACTTGTTTGATTCTAAGTAGTAAATCAAATGTAATGAAAACAGCCTAACTAATGCATTTATTTCATTTACATCAATTTAAGCGTAATTTTGTCTAAAATTTCTTTCGTTTGACGGTATTTTTATTATAGATAGTTTTGTTTCTTTAAACGCAATTTCCGCGAGATGCTACAGGGTTTAAATTAACTTACAGATCGACCAATACTTTACTTTCTATATAGCTAATGAATCGCTCTTCCATCATACACGCGATACTTTGAAAAAGAGAAAAACATTCCGTGCGAAATCGTAAAAACTTGTGGGTACATAAGGATCGAAAGGAAACGTTCGTTTGATAAATATACGTTTTTATACATACGTATTGAGAAACCGATCGCTCACTATACCTAAATTATACACAGAGTTTCGTCGAAATACGAGCAGCGTGATTTGTTTTATCCGTTTATCGATTTTCAGCCTAGCAATTTTTATGATATGGTCATTGACGAATTTTTATGCTACAATGCGACAATAAACCGATGAATATACGTATATACCACGTTTTTCATCTGTTTGTGCGTTTTTATAAATGCACCCGTTTTTATACCTATACGTATATGTAAACCTTTCAATTTATGAATGCACTAATACAAACTTTGCTCGTCGAATATACGTTTTCTATACGTTTATATGTCGGTACGCGGTTAATACGCAATATGATATTTAATACAGAATTCAATTTTTGGTAAAGGTGATTATTTTTTTTTGTTACTCGAAGGTTTATTGCGCGCAAGTGCAATCAAACCGAATATCTCGACAAATCAAATAACCATATTAATCGAATTCGTTTTTGTGCCAAATGTGAATTGATTACGGTAAAGTTCTGTTCATCCATCGTGTGGTATTTGTTTCTCAATAAAATTCAACGTGTAACACATTTTTATGTATTTACATTCATTGATTTTGATTTTATGTCGTATTAGTACTATCGAGAGCGCATAATTTTGTTCAATAAGATTATCAAGTTATCCATATCGAATATTTGTCATCATTACTTTCTCATTCCCTCAAAGCAACGACATTCCCTTATTGCACTCCCTAATATTTCGAGTACAATAATTCCAATTGAAGCCTCAATGATAATCGAGTGATCTATAGTGACGTGAGTTCCACTGTTTTCTTTCTGATTATCCTGCACATTAAATTTTGGTTATTCTATATACTATGTACAGTTAATTTTATTTCATGGATTCGGAGAATCATTGTTTTAGTTCTAATTGAAATTTATACAGGAATAAGATATGTATAAATTTCTTAAAATACATTATTATCAATATTTTCCGAAATTTTAACAATATTTAATTCGGTTGCTTTATCTTATTTATATTCGTTGCAGTTGACGCACTGCATTGTTTGAATTTACAGGATACTCGATAAAATGAAGCAAATATTGAGAATATTCATATTCGTATAAAATATTAAATATAGGATTTTGTAATAAAAATATGATTAATATATAATTAATAATTACCAAAAGCAAATTTATTCTTTGTGGGCAAACGAATAAAGTTTAATCAATACATGAAAATTAATCATTCATTTCAATCCAGAGAAGACAAAATTTTTAACCATCGGTTTTTTATTCTTTGATAACGTATTCACACAGAGAAAAAAAAGGTTTAGCTGTGATAAAAAAATTACTTTTATTATAGTTTATTTTGTTAATATATTAAAAAAATGTTATGACAACTAATAACTATTTCTGTACGTACAATACATTTAACTGTATCACCAAAATTGACTTGCAGTTTTTTTAGGTTAAAAGTGAATTATTAATATTCTTTTATTCATGCTCTTAGTAGTAAAATATAAGATATGCGATTTCATTTAAAATCGATGTAATGTCGCAACCATTATTTTTAGTGAAACTTATGTGTAACAAATATTTTGGTTAGGACAACCGTAAAAGTTAAGTATGCCACGACTATTCTTGTCTTTCCGTGGATAGTCTTACTCAAGGTATATTTTGAGAGGCTATATATGCGAAGAGCGAAAATAAAATATTTAACTGAACTATTTAACGAGTGATTAAAGTAAACTGTTCGGTAGAAATAAAAAAAAAATGCGAATAAAGAAACGATCGCTGCTTAGCGAGGAAGCGAAGGAAAAAGGTGCGAGAGGAGGAGCCTCGGAATCCGAGGGGTCGAATAAGGACGTCTTTCACAGTTGGCGGTTAATTCCGGCGCTCCCTCCGGCATGGCTGCACCGTCCCTCGAAATGGTTTATCTCGCCCGCGTTCGTCGATATTAATTAGTCATGCGGTCTCAACCACACCATTATTGACCCCTAAATTATTGACTGATACGACGATCGTTGGTATTGGATTCGCGCTAATGATATCTTTATCTCGTTCTATATCTCTCTCTTGATATATCTTGCCGCTATACTCTTTCTTCCGGTGTTTGTTGATTCATCCTACGTCGGTCTGTTTGGCGTATATGTTAACCCGTTCGCATCCACTAGATGAGATGGAACTAACTTAAACAGCGCGACAGGATATTTCTTGCTGGTAAACGGGGTAGTTTGCTTTTCGAACTGTTGCCCGACCTGGCGTATGTTTATTGGAGCGGTTTTATTGACTTTTAGTTATATCCTATTCGATGAGATTATATTACTTTAAAAGTACTGAATAAACCTTTTTTTTATATATTTCACTTATACCTATATATCTAATCTAATAACTTTCTCGGGATATTATTTTTATTAATAAAATATATTTTATATATACGTTTTAACGATTGTATGAATTTTCGAGTGTTAATATTTTCAGGTACTATTGATTTAGACGTGAAAATAAATATAGGTATAATTTTATTAAAAATTTATTGCATTCATCGAACAGTCGACTATAAATGTTTTTTGTTAAATTAAATACACACACTTGGTTACATAGTATCAGATTATAAAGATTAAATTAATCTTGAAATATATTGCAAGTTTGTACATTCTACATTAAAATTAAATATTTTGTTTTATATCTATCCATTTTTCACTCAATATAGAGACATTACATTGTTACATATAGATTCATCTCTTTTTAATATTGTTCATTTATAATCGATAAATATGAGTATTTTGTATTAGTTTACGTTTTTGCATTCTGACATATTTTTCTGAAAAATTTCTTTGAACAAATTCTGTTATTAACATTTATCTATATATCGAAAAAGTTTTTTTATGTTTAAACATTATTGATGTCAAAGAATTTTATTTTGATTTATTTGTGTACGCACCGCGTTTAATATCATAAAATGAAATTGTAATATAGTTATTGAAAATAAAATTTTCGTTTGTAACCAATAATTTAATGGATTTATAATAGGTATTTATATATTATACGCTTCTGGTATGTGTATATATATTGCTAATGATAATATATATATATATATATATATATATATATATATATATAATCCTATATTATAAAGACATTTCGCTGCCGCCGCCGTCGTCATCGCCGCGGTGTATAAGAATTTCTCAATGCCCATACATGAATATATAAGTATGTATATGGTTCCAGAGACCTTAGTATAGATACATATATATATATATATATATATATATATATATATATATATATATATATATATATCGAGCCACATACCGATGTACCTGCATTACGTCGGTAATTGGACTCATGAGGAGGGATTTTGGGCCATATTTCGGCATATACATGCAATCTATATTATAAAGATATTTCGCTGCCGCCGTAACCACCGCCGCCGCAACGTATAAGAATTTCTCAAAGCCCATATATATGTATAATATAAATGCCGGTCGATATTTGGGCTCCAGAGGAGATACTTTTGGCCATTCATTAATATACGTACGTCTACAGGTCGATAATTAGACTTCTGATGGGCCATTTGGGCCATATGTCGACATATTCACGTATTCTGCAGATCACCATTTAGACTCCACCAAGGGGTCATTGTGGTCCATGAATCTACATACAATATATATGCAATGGGTTTTTCTAGAAAATTAATGTCAAATTATCAGAAATTCAGAAAAATTCGATGTACAGATGATGTTTTTACAAATTCTTTGAAAATTATCATAAATCGAGAAAAATTGGGATCAATTCATGGCTTTTCTTAGAAACTTTGTAATAAATTATTAATATTTTGAGAATGTACCACGTAAAATGTTGTTGATTTAACTAGTTTTTGGAAATTATTGAAAAACCAGGAAATACAATGCAATTTGTAGGGTTTCATGAAAATTGATGATAAATTTCCAAAATTCCAGAAAATTTCATGTTATATTTTGTTTTTATTTATAATTTAATAATATGGTGATTTTCTTTAAAATTCATTATAAATTATCAAAAATTCAGGAAAATTCGATGCGCTGTGGTCTTTCTTGAAAATTGGTGATAAATTACCAATGCACGGAGAAATTCAATGTAATTTTTTTTCTATTTAAAATAATAATCTGAAAATAGGGGGGTTGAAGCGCGAAGCCCCCTTAGTATATATATACATGCACACAAACGCATACACACACGAAAACTTTGATAAAGCCAATGTAAGCCTGCGTTTTTTTAATTTCGCGCATTTTATAATAGACCAACGCGGTTGGATTTGCATTAGAATAAGCTTTTTTGTTAATTATTTAAACAAAAAACACATACACTGACATTTTAAAATGTTCATAGCTACAGTTAATAAAAATTTTTCATACCAAAATGTGGGTGAAATTGAAGTATTGTATAGAAAAACACTCCATATAGATATATAGCATTGGATATTTTAGTTTTCTAGGTTCATATTAAATTCTGAAAATATTCATTTTTTTGCATTCTTGTGCAAGACTTATCGAATTACTACAGCTCTATATATGTAGTCTGATATTTTGGTAGCTATCACAGATAAATCCAATATTGTAAGTTATTTTTCAAAATTAAAAGAATATTTATTCCATAAAATGTTTATTTTTATTTTTTTTATAACAATCGATGATTTTATATTTTAAAAATCATAAATTCTAGATGAACAATTTGGTTTCGAGGGTTATACATATAAGTTGAAAACCGTTAAGAAATTCCGTTTCAACGGAACAAGAACTATAAAATATATAGCTTCCATATACAGCATGCATGCGTTTCAGAATAACGCTGCATATTCAAAACAAAAATTGTGCTCCGAATATACTATAAATACTGGACGGTGAAATGTGGTTAAAACAGAAGGCATTGATGTCATTGAAAAAGGTTTAACTCTTAGTACAGTGTATAGTTGCTTCGCCATCTCCTTATCTTTCCCTTTACTCAAACAGCCCTATACCTACACCAACTTGACTCAGTAAATAAAAGTCACCGCGGTATATCTCTCGAGGTTCACCTGAATCTCTGGTCGAGTTCTCGAGACACAAGCTGCAAGAAGTTAATCGTTCGAAAGTATAACGAAACGGTCGAACGTCGTCGTCGGTTTTAAGAGCCGCTCCGATCGTAGGCGAGCGTGCGGTGCAACGATAATTGCGGGCGCGTGAGCCCGCAAACAGCACTTCGCAATAACAATGAACCGCAGCACGGCCTTGCAGGCAACCTCGCTCGATTCGGTATGTAACTCTACGCCGACGACGATTTTGTGCACACAAAAGGCATACGCGAAAATTATGCAATACATGCTTGTAACTCTTTATGGTACGGTTCTCTTAGATCCAAGCATTGAGGAAAGAATCTCGAAACGTACAAAGGTATATATACCTGATAAACTATTTTTTCACGGCATTTATAATTCTTGATTAGGTTATTTTTTCTTCCTCAATATTTAATTAAGTGAAAAATCTTCAGAGAATTATTTGTTATATGAATGCAAAATAAATTAATTCAAGGTAATCCCTATATTATATATTTACGCGTACACAATTACGTTATTTCTTTGTATAGAATGTATGAATATTTTTGAGAATTCTTATTCTAATATAAATATGTATATCACTACAGTTTTTAAGTTTTCCAAACACTCATATAATATATAATAATTAAGACTCTTATATCAATGCACAAAGTAAAAAAAAGGTGTATTTGGTAATTGAACAGTTATCTTCTATTTTCATGAAAATAATTGCCATCCCTTATAAGATTGACTGCAATAATTACTATATAGGAATAAAAAAATATTATATACATAAATGCGTATCCTGCCGAATGACTCACAGCAAGCACAAGCAGCAAATTGAATTTATTTCCGTGATTCCCTTAAGTAGTTCGAATCCTTTAATCCAATATTCAGTACCCTCGCCCTTTATTTCGGAAAGAAAATGCTATCTGGAATATTTCGCGTGGATATCTCCAAAACGTTTCTACATTGCAAGTCGAGCAATAGCTTCGAGATTAAAGTGAGTGGCAGGGGTAAGAGGGAGGGAGTGATAGAGAGAGAGAATTTGAAAATATCTTGGGCTATAAACAGAGGGAGAAGAACGCACACGTCGTTTTGTACCCCTTTTGAAAATGAGGTGTATATGTGTGTGTGTGTGTGTGTGTGTGTTCGCGCGCGCAGTGCGTGCGTGCGTGTGTGTGTGTAATGCATATAGAGAGGAAAGATAGAGTGGCTAAAGCCAGCTATCGGGCATCCCACAGAGAGCAAGACTGGAGGCCGGAGTTTATTAGCTCAACCCCCCGTCTAGCGAGGGATACGAACCTCGTTAGATTGCCTACAACATTTCTATACGCGCATTGAATTGTCTTTTCTTTTATTTTACTTGTAAACTTTTAAGCAAATATTTTTTTTAATTAGATTTATTACCGTATTTATATTTATATAATTCTGAACAAAATTAGTGTAAAAGTAATATCTATATAGGATAGAGTTTATTACAATTGTTTCAATTTTTTTAATTACTACCGAGTTGCGACCGAGAATTTGTTTGTTGTCATACAAACAAGATAAAATATAGATATACTTAAATTGTATATATAAAGTCTAATACATAAAACTATCAATATTTATTTTATTTATTTGATAGGAAGTTATGATCAATAAATAGTAAGAAACATTTTAAGATAATAATTTAAGAAACGCGATAATAAGAAGTAGCTACTATTTTATTCAATTTTATCACAATGAAGGACAGATTATCTGAAATATATTTAATTTATTGTAACATTGTGTAATTACATTCGTATGAATTAAATTTGAGTAACAATCAGTTTAAGCCATAATACAGAATTCTAAAGTATCAAATGAATGTTTTATGTTATATACAAAAGACAAATGTTTAAATGTTTAAAATATATTGTATTGCAATATATTAAAATCTGCATAATATTATCGTAACAGAGGTTTTGCAACTGACAATACAAAATCAAATCGTTTTATTAAAGATAAATGAACCATATTTTTTTTTCGCGTCGGACAACTGAAAAACATGTTTAGACTTTATTATGTTTGAAGCAGCTTGCTGTTTTTATTTCCTCGGCACCCTTCATATAGCTCCCCGGCTCAATATAGAAAACATCAGGGCACCCCTAGATTTCGGGCACCGTATAGTAGTCCTCGCTATACCATCTTGCTATTGTACCAAAATAATACTGTCATAACGCAACTTGAATCTACGGTATCCATTCAGTACATGTGGAAAAACATTATAAAGTTTTTATATATACATTTGGTTTTATAAAGACTTTACAAAGTTTATATATAAAAATTTGTTAAAATTTTATAATTATTGTTTTTAGTATATTTATAGCGATGGCTAAGTTTTGTGATTGTTTCAAAACTTGTACAAAAATTGTTTTTGAGCGTAAATAGTTGATATTAAACTGTAAAGCTTAAATTGGATCGTTTATTTTTTATATAATACAGTCTACTTTAAACATAATATAACAGTAGATAAATTATATACGATTTCTGTATAATATTATAGAGTATAGCTTACATATTATGCCATAAACAAATAATTTTATAAGTAAATCATTCCATTCGTCTTAAAAATATGTAGGCTATAGAGAATGTTAACACAGGGATAACTTTTCCTTTAATGCTCATAGCTGAAATTTTGACGATTCCGCGTATCAAATTGAAAAAAAAATTATTAGAAATACATTGCAACTGTATTATTACACTATTTATAAACTATATATTTTTATTGTCATATTGTATATAATATTTTGTATTATGTATAATATAAATGATTCAATATATAGCGTTTCTTACAATTATCTATCCTCTCAGTAACAATTTATATTTTCAAGGTCCATCAGAATAATTATATATTGGCCTTTGATACATAATACAATAACACATTAAATGCTATTTTTTGATTAATAACCATGATAAATAAAAATATAGTTATAAACTAACAAGGAAAACCTCATATGTTTGGTACATAAGATGTGAAAACATGAAGAAAGCCAAAGTACCAGACCATAACAATCGTTTTTACGGAAAGCAAATATTTGAAAGAAAGAAGATTTATTTTGATAGCTTATAAAACTTGAACGATCACAGCTAGATAATCGAACTTATATTTAAAAATAAACTGCAATCCGTTAGTTTGGTACAAAGTTATACAAAAAACAAAAATTAGAAAACTTTTGCTTAAAAAATTAATAAAATTTTTAGTAAAATCTTTTCCAACTTTTGATTTTACTATAATTTTGCAAGAAAATAATGGATTAGAGTTTATTTTATGCAAACCCTATCAAATTCAATCTTCTTATTTTCAAATACTTGCTTTAATCAAGAATAACTTACATAAAAACGATCGCTATTACCCGGCTTTTAACTTATGTTTTATATATTTTAGAATAAATAAAATGTGTCAAGTGAAAACTTCGACCTAATCTACCAATTTGTAAGTTACATTACAAGTATGTATCAACTTTTGAAATCAATAATTTTTAGAATTGTATTATATAATAAAAAAATATAAGTGTACAATTTGTGAGGAAATAAAACAAGTAAAGAGGTTCTTTGCTGAAATTAATTATTCGATGAATAATATTATTTTTCACTTACAGGGAAAAAAGAGCCGTTTACTCTAAGCATTACAATTTCTAAAAAGGATAAAAGTAATCGTGGATAGTTCAGTTAAACAACCTGATTTATAGTAAGTTGGTAATAACCAATTTATTGGGTATGTATTATAAAGTTAGTTATGGTGAGGTCAACTATTTTATTTTGGAACAAGTATTGATTTTTCTTACAACAACCAATTAATTAGTATCAGTTGCTAATCATATTAATTAAACCATAAAAAAAAGATAATAATTCTGTCTTTTAGATTTTTCCGATTTAAGACAGTAGAGTTTCACGTACTCTATAACAATATTTATATTCAAAACATTCTAGAAAATTCAAAATGGAATTTAGGTCAAAGTACTTCCAAGTATCAAACTTACAACAAAATAAATATGTTATTTCTGAATTAATATCAATAAATATACTATTTTCTTGCAAGTGATAGCATTCTTTGATCAAATCGATTAAAATGATATATGTATTCTTATACATGGTAATGTCGCATACCTACCAATTCCAACTTTTGAATACTTGTATGAAAGTTGTCAAAGTATAAAATAATTTGCATTGCAATGATTCCTATAAATCTTTGAATAAAATTTGTTATGATTTCCGACTGATTTAAGTGCATTCATATGTATTTAAGTATTACTTATTTTCAGTACGCCCAGTTAAATTAAAAGCATTATAAAAAACTTTCTCAATTGAAGTATACTCAAAACATATCGGTTTACAAATATTAAGATAAAGTACTCAGTACCGGAACAAGCAAAAAATTGGCAGTAGTAGTGGGACACGTTGAATTTAATACTATAAACGGTAAATAAAATAAAATTATAAATGAATTCGTATTGTTTACTATATAGTTAAACTAATGTATTTGTATAAAAAAGTATTTGTTTAATTTGTAAATTTAGCATAAACATGAATATAAATTTTTTAAGGTTATGACGATCATGAATTTTGGTGTCGAATGGTGTCCCGCTACTACTTCCTTACAGTTTCCATAATGCAGTAGTGAGACGCAGTTGAAACTTTGAAATAGGACGTTCCACTACTGCGGATTTCTCACTGTTATTTACAACATACTTTTTTAAAAACATTTAGATAAACTACCGTTTTTTGTAAAACATCAATAAAATAGACAATTAATTAAGAATTAGATTACCAAGTTTTTAAATATGTTGTTTTTAATTGTTAAAACAGTGCTCATAGTATATTAAGTTTCCATAAGTGTCCCGGTACTGGGTACTTTACCTTGCTATACAAATGCAATTTGTATAATGTAAATGTAATTACTGATAACTGAAAGTAACAATATATTGCTCATTTTATATCTATTAGTTTTAATGTTTATGATAAATAATAGTGATTTAATAACCGACACGGTGGCGGAGTGGCGGAGACGCACCTCGGCCGATCACGAAGGTTAAGCAGCACTGAGTACGGTTGGCACTTGGATGGGTGACACCATTCTTGTGCGGCTTTCGGGATCGGTTAGGTGTTTTTTCACATTCCACAACGTGAGCGGGAGGTGTGAGGCATTCGGTTTCGGTGTTTGGGCCTACGCAAGGTGACCTGAACATCTAAACAGAATGTTTCAATACACCGGCCGTCTCGGGGAAGGTTTTCCTACGAGGTTTTCCTTTCCTCACGGGCATAACCCCGGGCGAATGCGAGACGGTGGGAACCGGGATGGGAAAAATTGGAATGTTTTCACCCCCACACATAGGTGGTAGGGGTGTCCCTGTAAAAACCCATTTAATGGGTATACGGGGTGATGAGCAAAGAGAATAAAAAAAAAAAGAATAACAGTGATTTAACAGTTTTAATGATATTTAATTATTCTAACGATTGCATTGAAATCATTATATTGAAAATATTTGAAAATCGTTGGCACAACCATTTTATATTGACAAATCTATACTATACCCTTTACATGCACCCTTTCTAAGTGTCCAGTTGCTTAGCTTAACTAACTTCTTTCCGTATATAATACAATAATTATAAAACATTAACGATTTGAACGCTCATATTGCAATACCATTTACACCGACTCGTGTATATCCTACACACGTTCGCGCCGATGTTATTCTCATGATAACCTTTGTCTTTGTCTTCTTGATCTTTAATAATCAGGTGCGCACATCGTTGATGTTGTGAAATTGCTAGGGATAATCATCAATTCTCAATTATAACGAGCGGAATTGCTCTACCGTTCTTTACGGAAGCAGCAAAACAAGCTCGTCAGCAACAATCAAAATATCGTGTGAATTTTCTTTTTAAAATTCAGCAAGTACCATAAATTGATTTTATAAAGAGTTATGAAGTTTGATGTATGTTACAGTTTTATTCAAAACATTCTAACGGTAGACTTTAGCTTTACGCTTGATACGAATCTATTTTAAAAGACTATCCGTTTAATTATAGTATAGTTGCCACTGAATTTTAATTTAAATATTTTATAACATATAAAGTTACGCGCACAAGTATACGACTTGTTACATATTTTAAAAATCGGCTATTTTGTTCTTAGAAACTAAGGATTGCACGTTATAAAACTTAGTAACGACCTTTTTTACATAAAATAAGTCTAAGCACCGGAGATACAATTCGCCCGATTGGAAATTTTTTTATTTATTATTATGAAATAAACGGGCACGAGGCTCTTATACAAAAGATATAGATATAAAATAAGTATTCTTTCGCAAGGTGATTGATCGCAGATTCACAATATAATAATCAATTTAGAAATAACGTAATAAGAATATATCTAATAATAACAGCAATATATAATCTCTTATACATCTTTGGCTTCATTACTTAATAAGAATGACAGCTAGAAATACTTGAAAACTCTGGTTTTAAAAGAACTTAAATCTAAGTAATTCCTAAAACCATTAGGTAGCAAATTCCATAAACTCAAAAGTCTTGCTTTTGGAGAATAATATAAGATAATTATGCCTACAATTTATTTCATTATTATATAAGTTAAGATCGAATGGGATAAGCTATCCGTCTGCTAACAAATATATTCAATAACTCAGAGACGTTTATTATGCGATAGAAGATCTTTTAAGAATTAAGTGAATCATAATACTCGTATAAGGATTTCAGCGTACATAATCATATGATGTTTGTAATATTTTACTTGATCATCCGGACTAAATTGTCTAAAAATTTACAGTCAGAGGTTAAAAATACGTATACAAAAACTTATAGGTGAGGTTCTGGACATCGATCGGTTACAAAACGTGTACTTGTTACCGGACTAAATTAGAAATTGTTAAATTAAACATTTAATTTAACAGTAACTTATACTAATTCAGTATAAAAATACAAATGTTTTAAAACGGCATGTAGATCTGGTTATATAAATGTGTGTAATATGATAAAATATCTAGATACTCGTCAAAGTTCAAATGCTCTTGTTTAAATTTTTGAAAGATTGTATATATAGTGATAGATTAAAAATCCAATAAATAATTCATAGTTTTTACAATGATGATTTCAAATTTTATATTCGTTAAAAACATTTTACTATAAAATAAGAAACGTCGTATTGAAGCAATTGTTCAATACAACATTTTTCATTAACTTTATTGTTAATAAAGTTACATAAATGAACCAATTGAAATATACTAGTCTTTTAAATTTGAAATTAAGAATAATTTCTTTTTTTCGTTTAATTTAACTGTAATTATGGGTAGAGTAAAATCGTAGGACTATCATTCGCCACTTCGTACTTTGTTTTCCGGAGATGGAGGAAACTTTTTGGAATTGCAAAATATAGCAGAATATTGGAAGACTTGCAAGAGGGTTGGGGAAAAGGGCGAAACTTGGTGAGGAAGAGAACCGAAAAAGCCGAGCGACCGGCACGGGAAGAGATTTATCGCGTTTCTCCTATTTGTATTAATAAATTCAGTGAGTTGTGCGTGGGCGCGTATAAGGCAGACACGGCGTAGTCGAGTGGACGCTACATGCGAGGTGCGAGATATGGAATCGAGGGGCGAGAGATCGTTCCGGGGGACAGGAAATGGGGGGACAAAGAATTTACTGCCCCTGAGGTGTAATTGCCACCAGTGCGAGAAAGATTCATGCGTTATATTTTCCATAGTTGAACGAACCTAGTTTTCTGATACTCATTCTCACAATTAAAACTTAAATCTAACTGTGATTTCGAGTACACATTTTATATTTATAAATATGGTGAAACTATATATTTGGTGGGAATGATTGATTGATTATCTGATTTAGTTAAGAACTCAATGAGCTATAGTATCTGTAGCATAAGTATGCGCAACGAAAACACAGATATATAACATAAATTAGAGAGAATTGAATGGTTCTTAGTATTTTATTAATAATATTCAAATAATTGTACAAACAGTTAATATGCAATCCTTTATTTCTGAGATAATATTTAGACAAAATAAATAATATTGAAAAAATAGTATAAAATCTGTCATTATTTGACCACGTTTTAGTATCGACAAACCAAATTCCAATTGTGTATATGGATATTGCGTATACCGTTGTTATACAAAAAATGAGTTAAATATAATTAACTTTCACAATACTAAAATTTGTTTAAGTATGTGTGTGTCTATAGTTATTGAAAAGCAGACTTATTATAATTTGGAAATTAACAAATTACTCAAATTTTTATGGTAGAAATCGTATTTCATATATAAGTTAAACATAGATTATTCCATATAGCTACTTATTGGAAATAATCCAAATTTTGTCCTGAATCATGGTATTTTTTAGATCATAAACATAGAAATATGTAACGGTACACTCAGAGAAGAATTTATTTATAGTTAATAAATGTATTTATTTGAAAAATAAAGCACACAATATATTTGAGGGACCGCATGGAAGAAAAGCCTTATGATTGAAAATGAATCTAGGAGGCATTCTTTATATGTACATAAAGTAAGAAACAATGAAAATGTGTCTTTGTACATTTAAATGATACAGAACACGCAAGAAGGGCCTAATTTTATGCTCTTTTAGGCAGTTTCAAAACAATTAAACGCGCAGAGTAGTAAAAATAAAATACAAGTATGAATATAAAAATAAAGTAGGATAAAACACTGAGACAAATTTTTTAGTAAAAATTACTATTTTAATGGTAAACGGAGGACAGACATACACAATTATAAAAATTGCTATTAATAATGGTAAAAATTGCCACTATTTTGGAAAAATGACCATTAATAATGGTAGCTTTTACCATTAAGATGGCAATTTTATCATTATTAATAGCAATTTTTATAATTGTGCAAGTCTGTCCTCATTTTACCATTAAAATAGTAATTTATAGTAGCAAATTTTTCTTAGTGAAGTAACGAAAATTGTAATGCTTAATGAAATTTTTACCTAAGACTGCGCAAAATTCGTTTAATGCGAATGTTTTTTTTCGTGAATATAAAAACGAGAGTTAAAGAACTGGAAGAGAGATTGATGAAAAAAAGTTAAATTCAAAAAGTTGTTTATATATATTTATGTACACCTTTGCAAACTTAATTTAATGTCTTAAAAATAGAAAAATTTACTTTCTTTTTCATGAAATATATGTAATAGTATTTTTTGATACAAAAGCGAAAAGTGTTAATTTTCCAAGTTATAGTTTATTGCCCGAGCTAACCGAGTCGAATGAAAACAATTGCTATATATACCTTTAAATAAAATAATTGTATATTTTTATGGAAAATGTTAAAATAATGTTTCTTATATCTTGTATTCGTTAAGCAAAATTTATTAATTTATTATACAAGCAATCAAATAATTTTCAGGTGATATATTCATCAAAAAACCTCTATCATTTATAGAAAAACGGCAAAAAGGCTTATTTGATTTTTGAAAAATATCCCTTGGATCTTTTATAGTAAAGTATTAATTATAATATTGTGAAATATCACAACATTTTATAAAGTTGATGCAAAGTTATACAGTTTTTTTATCTCCCAAAAACTATACTTTCAGAGTAAGGCCCTTCTTCCACGCGGTCCCTCATTTATAATTATTGCAACGCTTTAATATTTAATAATGATTTTGTATATATAAAAAATTGATATATGTTTAAAAGTAATAAATTGGTTTTCGTTGAAAATAAATATATACAAGAAAGAAAAATGGTTTGTTAATAGTTAATAACAGATCTCATTTGAAAACGTTGCAGACTTCATAACTAAAAGGTTTGGTCGCGCGGTGGTGCTTGGCCCACAATTTTCAAGTTATCTTAAATAGATGACTAGAAAATAAAATATTCATTTTGACAATATAAGTGGTAAACGAAAACAAATTTTTATTTGTGGCATTGTATTAAATGAAGATAATTATTTGAAAGTTAGTGGTCCGTCTACACAAAAAATTACAAATGTTAATTTTAATGCAGATAACAATCCTATTTTTGTCAATACAGTTTTAATTTTAAAAGATAGTGATGATTTTTTTTCACTACAAAGAATGTGTTACAGTAGGATTTTATGATCACATAAAAGCACACGATTAATAGTGCCAGGACTACCAAAATCTAAATTGTTGAATGTAATTTTAAAAAATGTTTACGTCTTATGAGTTCGCATAATACTGCTGATGGAAAATATGTTATATATAAGTGAGATTTATAAATAAATAGAAATAATATTTTGAAATGAAATTTCATGGTTGATTTAAAAAACTATTAATAGTTTATTAAAACGCATTTTATTATTGATCTAATTTTAAATCAACTTGGAATTGTTCTGAAGAACAACATTTAGTAATTATTACATTTTTTCATATTCGCCACACGTTTGCAGATTTGTTAACTGTTACCCCATATGGTACACATGGTTATAATTTTCTTATTCGGCCATATTCAAAATTAGATTTGTTTACAAATAAATAGAAATTTTTAAGTTTTCTACGCATGAAAACAGTATTTGAATATTTCGAGGTGTATAATCATTCCATTAAATACTGAGGAAATAATAGTCAAAGATCGTTTCAACACAGAATATTTATAGCCGCAATGTTTATTAACTAATTTTGAGATGAAAAATTCTACTTGGGTGAAAATATGTTTTAAAACAAATAGCCGTGTTCGAGGATCGAAGCACCTCACAAGCGAGTAATTTTCTGAAAGCTGCTCGTAATGTCAGATAAACCGAAAATCTCGGCACTCAACCGTATATAATCCAATGCAGAGATCACCAAAATTCTGATTCCAACTGAAAGTCACGTTTTTGTATTACGCCTATACACTATATAGTGAAAAAGCGCCCAACTCGATGAATCCATTAACCAGATAAGTCGTATTATAATATAAACGCAGAGAACGCGGTAACCTAGGGTGTAATCTCGATCAGAAAATGAGCGAATGCACCCATGAATATATATAGATAGATAGAAGATAAAGAGAGTCGGGGAAAATAATGGACGAAAGATTTTTACGGTATCATATCCTGAATCTGTACTATAGTTATGTGTATCCGTTGGATTTTTACTAAGCGCCATTTTTACGGCCGAGTCTCGCGAAAGATTGAGAGATAGAGAGTGAGAAACAGGAGGGAGAGAAGAGTCGTGTTCTGTATATGCTTAACACACGTCCGCCGGAAACTTAATTTCGTACCGAATGATATTCGTGAGGAATGTAGAAAAACGCTACTTAAACATCTTATCCTTTTAGCACTTTTACTTAAGATTTTTAAATTTTCACTGTTTAAATATAGCTAATAGATTTTTTTTCTTTTACAATATAGTTTACCGAGAAAAATCATGTTATAGTTATATCCAGCTTTTAAATTATTATCCGGAGAAATAATTTACATAGTACATCTTTTTACGTAAAATTGTTGAAGTTTCGCAAAGTAAATTGTTATTTTTTTCAGAGAGATAAATAGCTTATAATATTGTTTAAAAAAGTGTTTTGACTCGACTGTAATTATATTAAGTGAAATTTGTATGGCTAGCTTGAAAAAAAGAAACATTTTTGTGTACTTTCAACAAAATGTACACCTTCCCTTCTTTGTGTTTCGTGTGGAGCGATAAAATAACAATGATATCATTTCCATAAATACAACAGTATATAGAAACTCAGCGCTTTAGCATTTAAATAATGTTTAATTTTCGTTTTAAACCTACTCATACCTCGCGTGTACGCTCTGGACTCTATGTACACGCGACTATTATAAATTGAATTATATAATGTAAAAAGTTTTGGGGTAATATCTAAAGAAAGATATTTTCTAACCTAAAAGTAAAATATAATATTTTTATTATTGTTGTATGTCAACATAGCATATATATTCTATATGTAAAAATTCTTAGCGAATTTTTCGGGTTTTACAGCTGTTTGATTGTCAATAAATGTGACAATAAAAATCGATATTACCCTGTTGATAATTTTAAAAATAATATTTCTTTTATCCTGTAATTTTAAGTTAATCGTAATAATAAAATCGTAATAAAATGATGCAACAATGATTTGCGTTAATTGTAGATTAATTCAGGTATCACCGGTACAACAACATACATAAATGCCTTAAATAAGAATACACCTTGACCGGATTAAACTACTGTATTCTAGCATATTAACAAATAAGTATTCCTTATAAATGGAAGGAATGATAGTACGAATCATTGAATAAATCATTAAGCATGGGTTGTTTTATCGAAATTTCTTTAAAAAATCATATATACAATAAAAATATTTTTAATTTATCAGCTTCTGTATCATTATATTTTACCGTTCAAATACGGACAAAGTATAGGTCTTATTTAATTTGGTGAAATTCGTTGAAATTACATTCGTAAGTATAATATTGGTTATATTATAGTAACAATATATATATATATATATATCTAGTTAAATAAATAATACTGAGACAGTGGATACCAAAGAGATTGGGAACCCTCCTTAAATAGCAATGGTCGTGAGAGTAAACGAAAGCACATAAAAATACAATTTAATTAACGTTTCGAGAGAAAAGAGAGTAGGATTTTAAAATATGAACATTACTTCCTTCTCGTTTCTCGGTGATGGAATCATTTTCTAACAAGAATAATACTCTGCGTATATACATATACAGAACCTCGGCGCGTCAGCAATTAAAGTTCCACGAACGAGTTCGAGGTTATCATTCCTGAACATTCCCGGATACTCTCTTGCGTTCGGTATAAATATATATACAGCGGGCGAAATAAGGCAACGCGGAGGACAGACAAAGACCGTGGTAAAAGGAGTAGGGAGTGAGTGAAAAAAAAAGGCGGGAGGAGGTATGGGGAGGGCATCGACGGGAAAAACAACCAGAAAGAAAGGAGCAAAAGAGGACCGGACGAAGGACGCGAGTTTGCTACCCTCCCTCTCTCCCTCTCTCTCGCCCTCTTTCTCACTCTCTCGATGAGAAGTATATAGTAGCTCGCACGCTCCCGTTGCATCGCGAACAACCGAAGATAAATAAAGGCGGAGAAGCAAAAGGGAACAAAGTAGTCGAATACGCGCAACAACTATCTTCAGTGTATATAAGCGCCACGGAGCTTGAGCCTTTCACGCGCTACGCTACGCTTGCTGCGTCTCTTCGATAATGTTCTCCTTGCAACGACAACGATCTTTTAATTTTCACTCATCGGCTAATTAAAACACTCTCAGTTAATTAATACTATTATCTATCCTTTGATTATTGTTTTAATCGATAGATTGAACGCGGGAATTCGCGTTTGTCGAGATTAATTTGTGTAGTCAATTAAAATTTGTTTCTAATTTAATTGGCATTTGTTGTACTTTAACGTTACGTAAACAGTCTGTTCTTACTTTTTATTATTTAGAATAATTAGCATTATACTATTTTACACCATTAAAAAGATCTGCTTATTTATGTATTTGAAAATAGTTATTTATTTTCGCATTCTAAAAGAACAATCATATATACGTATCATTATCTTTCTTTTGAATTCAAATTAAACATTAAATATATCCCTATACGTTATGAAGCACAAGTAAAAAAGTCTAGCCCAATTGAAAAATGTAATTTTAACTGCTTCTGTTTGACAGTTTTTTTAAGGGGGGTGCAGGCTTACTCGGTGGATTACCGACCGAGCCCTAAATAGGTACTTATTACATTTACTTAAAAAAATACACAGTTTTATGCAAAACCCGAATACAGAACTGCACTAGATAACTAAATAATAAGTAATTGTACAAATTTTCAGGTCAATAAAGAAATAAGACACCCTAAAAAGTTTCTGCACCGAAAAATCACGGATAATCGTACACGTTCGTACAGTTCGGTATTCGCATTTTGCATAAAATTGCGTATTTTTTTAAAATAAACGGAATAATTATCTTTTTTGTTCAGTCGGATAACCTACCGGGTATGCCACCTATTTAACATATAATAACAAAAATTCAATAAAATTAAGATTTACAAAAATGTGTTTGTTGATTCGGAATTTTTGTAAGTTAAAGTTATAGATACATATTGAGTGGATTATATAGATGAACTATATTAAGTGGATATCAAACTCTGCAAAATATTACATGCTTAGTGAGTTTGAAACTTTTCGGTGTATTCAGTACGCAGATACATAAAAGATTTGGATAAATGCAAGCTATAATATATAAAAAAGGTTTTGGATTTACATTACTTTATATAACGTAGGTTATGCGCTTTATTTTTATAGAAGCTATTACAAGTTTTTCAGTATTTTTAGCCTATTGTCGCCTATTATTTAACCATTTATCGGCTACTAACATATCAAAATGAATTACACGTTAATTGTTGTTAATTATTTCATCAAATCTTTTAACGCAGTAGTATTGAGAACTCAAGAATTAAACATACTGGATTTATACGCTAGAAAATTGAGCGTTCTTTTCTTATATCATGCGAAAGTATAATAAACAATAATCAGAATATTTAGACAATGCTTAATTTAATGCTTTAATATATATATATTTCGTTTAATTCTTGTGTGCACGATACGCCAAACTTTTTTGTGTAATTTATACCAGAGAGATTTGAACTGATCATATATAATCGATTGTTTATGTATATGCATTTATTGAAAAATGGGATACAATATTTGGAAAAAAATAAAAATCAATGAATTAAATGTGGAAACAAATGTATACATTTTATATATATAGAATTATAAAAAAGATTTGTTTTCAGACGTATAAAATTTATACATATTTAGTCCGATCTTGTTAATTTATTTTTAGCAATAATTCACTAGATATTTATATATTAATAATATATGTATACAAACAGGTTTATATAACAATCTGTAGTTTTTATTTTTTAATTTTTTTTATCGAGAATTGTAATAGTGTTACTATAAAGTTTGTCAACGCATCCGCGTAAAGTGCAAGTACGCAATTGTGCATAAGGAATATCATGGCATGTCGAGAATAAAAGAGTTTTACTCTCTTTTTTCAAGTTCGTGACCAGAATGTAACGTTCCTTTTTTTCACATATACCGACTTGATCTTGGCCCACCGAGAAGAGAAACTACACAAGAGAAAACATAACGATTCCAGAAGCTGCCGATGCGTGGTTTATGAAAAATCCGTGCATACTACGTGCAAGAAGGTACGAAAAATAAGAAAAAAGTTACGTGAACGAAGGAACAAAAAAAGCAAGAATGAGAGAAAGGGGAATGGGTTGCCGAAGTGGCGCACGGCTTTGCGCGAATCGTAAAACACCCAGCGACGTACGGAGAGGCCGTAAAAATCACCGCGAGCAACAGTTAACGTGTATAAAATCCGGATTCTCCTGTCTCTTTTCCTCTCCTCTCTCTCTCTCTTTCTTTCTCATTATCCTGCCCGAACACTTTTATCCCTTTACTTTTCGTCTTTTTTAACATTTTAACTTTTTCAATTAATTTAATCTCTCTAATAAAGAATGTAAATGTTTTAATTTCAATATATGACTTTTTAATTTCGCAGTGACAATGTTTTTTTATGTTTTTTTTAGATTTTCAATAGTAAAACATCGTTTTGTAAAATATTTTATGCTTAGAATAACTTAATTCACTGTGCAAAAAAAATTTTATTTAAAACGTTACCCGAGAAATTTTTTGAATTAAATATATATATTTAAACAATATACTGTTGTTTTCTTTACTGTAAAAAAAGAAACCTATGCTAATACAAATAAATAATTTAATTTATTTACATCGGTAGTTTAAATTTTGTAAAATATATGTATCATCATTGAGATACGCACAAATATACAGGTATAAATTAAGTCAAGAGATAGATACTTCAAAATTAATTTGTAATACGTATAAGCCAAAATATGGTATGATTATTACTATGAGATTACTTTCTTACTATTTACATATGAATTTGAAAACAATCAAGTTTTTTAAAGTATAATATTACACTCAAGAAAAGAAAAATATCTTTATAATATACTTGAAACTATATATTAACAGAGTAAGTATTAGAATTCTTAATGAAATTTTGAGAGAATCGTTAATTAACCGAACATCTGAAATGCTTTAATACGAGCGCCAAGCACGTGTATAATCTGCGATTAATTAAATCATCCTGCACCGTTACAAGTTTGCATACCAACTTCGAAATCTTGACGTAAAGTTACCCGTGCGCATTTGAAATGCAATTCTTATTTTTAGGTAACATGGCAATGAAACTTATTAATTGTATTATTGCGAAACTGTTTTCTCGATCGGGTTTAATTACAGAAATAATTATAAGGATATAATTAATAAAATGTTGCACGCGTGAACTTGAATCGTTTTAAAATACGTTCTTTGAATATATAAGAATTATTAAGATATCTGTTTATTTTACCTGGAACTATTGGTTAGAAGAAAATGTTTATTCTTATTAACTAAAAAAAATAACGATTCAATCTAGTGGTTAACTAAACATTTAGATTATTACAGATGTTGCCAAAAATATAGAACAGTATCTTCGAGTTCTTGCAAATATATACGTTACAGATCCTGGTGGCATTTTATTTTCAGAACTAAATAGTAAAAAATGTTAGTGCATAGTTTGCGTTTAAATGCTTTTTTGGGTAGTTTCCCTAGTATTTAAAAGAATTACCTCAAATTATGTAAGAAAAAGTATCGGGAAAGTTTGGTAAAAGTTCTCTTTAGCTAAAGTTTCAACCAAACGTTTTACACGGATAACTTCAAAAAATTCGAAACATGTTTTTAATGTTCGGCGAGCAGTAAACTTAAAAATTCCTACATATTCAGTTGGTTTTTATAGCCTTCGTTTATAATAAGGTAAACGTCCCTATTAATAAACGCTTTTCAGACATTTTTTTAATTCGCTCTGAATAATGAATGAAAATAAGCACAAATAATGATGATAATTTTTGTATCATTTGAAGCGCGTATTCTTTCTGAATCATTATCTGCCTTAACAATTGAATATGTAAATAATATTGATGAACAACTGAGAGCCTTATATGTACGTGTTATTAAACGATCCTGTAACCCTATGTTCCGATTGTTTAATAATCATGTACCTATTATTAAACGAAACTAAATATAGAAATTTCTACGAAATTTTGATAAATTCGCCTTATTTTATGCTTGACGTGGTAAATAATGATATTCACGATATATAAATATCATAATAATCTACCAAAAATTCGTTATTTTATGTTTTTTGAAAAAAAACTTTCGATAGCGAGGAAAAATGCATGTTATTTTAAAATAATTGTTTTAAGTCAAACATTCAGAAATGTTTTTTATTTTAATATATTTTAGACACATAAATTAAAGAATAATACTCGTTTTTTTTAATACAAAGATTAACTAAAAAGATTAGCTTAAACAGTATAGTTTACAAGTTAAATATCAACATCAATAGATAATAGATAATATATAGCGTTATATAAGATCGTTTTTATCAGTTTTTGTAGTAAAAAAAGCTAATGTTTCAAGTGATTAATATCAGTTAAATAAGGCTTCTATATATACCGTTTAATAATAGGGACAGATACAAAATCATGTGTACGTCGGACGGAAGACTTAATAATTTAACGAAAATTCTATTAAAATGAATGAATTTATGAATAAATTAAATCTACGAGTTAAAAAGTACCATATGCAGTATAAGTAATATGAAATCTTACCGTTTATTAATAAATGTAGACTTAAAAACTTGATCGAAATAACTGAACTTTTTTGACTAATGTGATAGCCAATACATGCGATTTTGGTGAAACTTTCAAATTAAATATTTATTTATAGACTTTTTGTTATTGAAAAGGGGTACACATCTTTCGAGGTGTTTATTAATAGTGACTTTTACATTAATAATTTACGCTTAACAACTGAAAAATATCTATTACTCAAAAATCATGAGAAAAACTAATTCATTGAACGTATAAAAGTGAATAAATTTTTCGCCCATTTTATTAAAAATCATGTATATCTGCTACTTTCAAAATAAAATATAATTTCTATAAGAAAATAAATTATGCAAGTTTTTCAAAATACTGAAAGTAAAGTACTTCCTCTGAAATATAATGATATATAAACTACCTTACGCGGGTATAGATACGACTGTTATTCTTTAAAGCACGAGCATAAATTTGTTATCTATACTTGTTTGTGCGCAACAGTCAAGAGGGAAAGACTTTCTATACGTCTAGTGCCATTGGACGCTTGCGATAGCAATATAACGGAAGCTGTAAAATTTCCGTGTTAAATGCGTTTAGTGGTTTTTAGTGCTTAGCGGATATGACGGTGATCAGAGAGCGTTCGACCAAACTATGAGAAATCCATGGCATTTCCTGTCCCGTTTCCTTCTTCAACGTTCTTAATCTTCGAAGCTTTATCATATACCACTTTTGTTATTTTAAAGTGACTTATCAATTCCTTTCTCTTGTTATGCAAACAATTAAATGTATTTTAGCTTGCGATTTAACTAATTTATAATATATTTCTAATTGTTAACTTTTAGTTAGTTCGTTGTTATTATCTAACTCCAATCAAATCTATAATGTTTGATGATAGATAAAAAATCTATTTTAAAAGTATTTGTTTATTACGTGTGTAAACTTTGATTCGAAAAATTTTGAAACTTGTTGATATTGCCACGTGTGCATACGTAGCGTCTGTGTCAATCCAACACCATTTTTCCAGACCTTTTGCTAATAAGTGTTAAAATTATTCGTTGTTTTATTCGTGATAAAAATATAACTTCCCACCAGGTTACAGAAAATACATTTTTGAAAGCTCGGAAGTACCAGATGCAGTTTGAACCAACCAAAGGGACTCCCATAAAAATTTTAGTGACAGAAGTGGTCGGAACCATTCTGGTTCAGAAAGCCGTAATATTTATAGTCAAAGTGTATGGTCTAATTAAGGCGCATTTTTTATATATCTTTCACCTTCGTCTCGTTAATTAAAAAAAATCTGTGCATTTGTACCTGTCAAACTGAGAGGAAATATTCAGAACAAGGAGAAGCTAAACCATATTTTTATAAAAAAATTAAAAAAAAGAGAAATAATACTACTAGGGCAACTATATCAGACAATCTAAAATTTACTAACTAGGAGAGGCCACGGCCTTCGGATCACGGATCTTAACCAAACTCTAGGATATGTTTTATAATATAAAAGTATGAGGAAAACCAGATTTTTAGACCCTAACGCATTAATTTACCCAAGTTATGGCTAACTAAAGCCAATTTTGTAAAATAATTACTTCTAGTTTGATCGCTTATAACTTGGAAGCGAATAAAGTTAGACACTCAATCTGTATTTTCGAACAAAGTTGAGATCAAGTAGATATGATTTGAAAAAAAGAAACTTAAATCGGTCAATTTGGAGCAAAGTTATAGAGAAAACAAGAAATTGCTGAAATTTTAACTAAAATTTAGTAGTAAGAAAGTATTGGCGTTTTTAAACAAAACTCCATGAATTTCTTATTTTCTCTATAGCTTAGCTCCAAATTAACCGATTTGAGCTTCTTTTTTTAAAATCATATCTATTTAATCTCGGCTTTCTTTTAGATTTAGAATTGAGTATCTATCTTTATTTGTTTCCGAGTTATAAACGGTCAAAGTAGAAGTAATTATTTTACAAAATTGGCTTTAGTTAGCCATAACTTGGGTAAATTAACGCGTTAGGGTCTAAAAATCTGGTTTTCCTCATACTTTTATATTATAAAACATATCCTAGAGTTTGGTTAAGATCCGTGATCCGAAGGCCGTGGCCTCTCCTAGTAAGAGCCGAAACTAATTTTTTTTAAAAATGTATGATCCTTATATAAAAAAATGATTGCTGGATGGGTTGGGAAGCCAAGTGAAACAGCTATGTGATTAGTTTACGTTTTGCGCATGCGTCTAAAACATTGTAGGTTAGTTTTGGTAGCGCGGGAAAAACGTAATGTTTGAATTTTCTTGACAAAATCGTAGTATAATAAACCATGAATAAATATATTATTAAAAATTGTTGTTTTAATTACAAAAAACAGTGTAA